>OX276345.1:6997973-7597973 GCA_946251885.1 Cosmia pyralina
TGCTTATCTATGCTTTGTTACAGCAGGCGGGGGCTGCTCTCCCTCCGCGCCTCCAGTTTTTATATACACTCTAGGGGTAGCAGCCAAACGACTACGTAAAGTCGGGGTGCCCCGATTCGGTTTTGGAACAGATTCGACCTATTTTAACCATGAAGTGGTGGACAGCGGGAATTAATTTTAAAAGTTGTTTCGCTGTCCTCCAGTGGTGGCCAAACAAGTGGTAGACATCGGGAATATACCATTATATACGCTTTGTGTAGTGAAGTCTTAATGCATACCGGCATTCTAATGTAAGTATCGTGGAATGCGCAGAATTTGGTGGTTTTAGCAATTGATGATATTTCAAATTTTGCCTTTTATTTACCTACAGTTATGTGAAGGTCGTGGAAAATAAATTTACTTTTATTTTTTTATTTTTAAACTATTATTAAGCCTCGAATGACTTCATTTCCAAAATTGCTAGACAGACAGAATTTAAAACGTACCATTTGTGTATACTATCTTATAAACCATACCTATGCATAATTCCTACATCGAAGGCGTCTCTAACATTATCACACACGCCGCACATTCCGAGTAATTCCGACGTATGTTAATATTATGAGAGCATTAAGGTCGACGCCACAGCTATGCAGAGTCGCAATCAAATTACCAACCTCATTCGCACTCCGATGGGAATTGGAGGACTATCGGTTGGGAATTGATACTTAATAATTTAGCTTCGTAATCGGGTGAGGGTGAGCCGTAACTGTGTTATGTTAGTTGGCATCACTTGAGAGACAGGTTTCCTCTTTGAGAGGTAGACCACGCATGCCGGAAATTTTAATTTTAATGTTTTTTTCGTCAGGAATATCTCAGTAGCAGCCCGAAGTCTGGATTTGTGCTCGGTTGATAGGCTCATCCCATCTTACATGGGACTTAACACGCTCAGCATCATGTATCGATCGGTTTGCGATACTGTCTAAATATGTGTGTATATTTTTCGATACACGAGCACCATTACAGTTTAAGTGCCGTATATCGCTGACGTGCACAATTTCCATACATTTTGTATTGCAAAAATGTTGCCCTGGTCCAGGGAATTTTCCTCGTGTTTTTGGGGTTGGGATTGGGCAATTTGTTTAGAAATTATAACAGAAGGTGTACGGGTTTTTTTATTTAGTTTACGGAAGTAAAATTTGGTGGTATTGGCTTATAGGGCTTGGCGCTGAGCGTGTAACTGGCGAAATGTGAGTGTAGTAAAGAAAGAAAAGAAAAATATAAAGAAAAAAAAAAGAAAAAACAAAGATAAAGAAAGAAAGATATGCCTAACTTGTCGGGGAGACAGGCGTGTAATTGTTATGTAACACAGCAAATTAATTATGCTTAGGACTAAATTATAGTCTTTATCAGTAATGAGGTTAAAACTAACCTAACCTAAGTATAACTGTTATAACTACAATTAAATAACCAGCATTATTACGACTAAACCAAATTACGAGATACTCGAGTTAATAATCCCAAAGCTCCTATTCCGAGCAAGTCGAGGTCGACGAGTGATAAATGATACCCGAATCGATTCCCGATTATATTGAAATCCGCTTAATTTTGACCCGAATCCTTTGGGAATATAAAGTAGGTAGGATTGGCACATTATCGCCCTGAGATGCGTCGAGAATAACCTTTAAATACGAGTCTACTTTTAGACTTCATTGTCTGGTTTTAGAAGATAATAAATTGTAGGCGTAAAGGTTAGTGATGAATTTATTGGCGAAAATTGTATTATATCGAATGCAATTTATTTTCTACGTCTACTTAGTGACGTAGGTTGGGCCAGGTTTACAAACGTCTGGATTTCTTAGACGGGGCAACGGCACGGAGGACTATATGCGTCACTCGGAAGACCTTGCCACAGTGAGTGGTTTTTGACATTAAAAATGAAGAAAAAAAAAACGGCGCCTCTTCATAATTGGCGATCATAAACTTTCATCCCCTTTATCACCCCTTTAGGATTTTGAGACAAAAAGTAGACTGTGTAGGTCCTTTCCGGGATGCTATCTATCTCCATGCAAAATTTTATCGAAATCCTAGTGTATTTTAGTTTTTTAGGTGATCTGCGATTGTGAATGCCATTAGGTTCTTTTAGAACGTCGCTAAGCACGTTCTAATAGAACCTAACGCACGCCTCACAAGGTTTCAGTCTGTGAGAGTGCTCTACTCTCAGTATGTCGCCTTGCCAACATTTTCCAACATAAAATCGATTCTATACTCTCAATTATAACATGGAATTCGTATTAGCAGGGAAGTTTTAAAAACTAGAGACTAGTTAAAAAAGAACCGGTCAAGTGCATGTCGGACCACGCACTTGAAAATAATTTATCCCAAAAACAAACTTATGTGACATTGTAATCCCAAAAAAATATTTTGTTGTGTGATAAAATTATAAATTGACTATTTCCTTTATACGTATATGTGCTGTGAGACCTTGCTTCTTGCCAAATTTCTTGATTCTAGGACAACGGGAAGTAAGTACCCTATGGTTTTGATTTACTTGCGATTATAGAAAGAAAGAAAGAAAGAAAATACGTTTATTTGTGGTAAACATGACGCAAAGGACAACAAAATAAAATAACAATGTAAAAAGCAAGTTATTGGGGAAAATATGCGTCACATCTACGCAAAACTGCTACCGCTCAGCATAATGCCGCAAAAAATATGTCGCATAAATGGCCGTATTTTTTTATTGCGTTGACTTAGAAGCTTGATTTTTTAGAGCTCTTAGGGACCAACGTATTTGATATTAATAAAAACACTGCGTGAGGTGAGTATAGAGAGTTATGATATTGTTACTCATCGATGTTATCAAAATAAAAAACCGGTGCCTGGCTGGAATAAGCACGTAAAGGATGCACACGAGGTGGGCGCGTTCCCTGAGGCTGCGACCAGCCCGCCGGTTGAACGCGTCCCAGAGGGTCATGGCCATCCGGCTAGTCCGGGGATACCGCACGGTCTCCTGTGAGGCGGCGAGCCTCCTTGCCGGATTACCGCCATGGGATCTGGAGGCAAAAGTCCTCGCGCACGTGTGGGAGTGGCGCGAGGAGGCAAAACGCCAGGGCGTAACTCCGCTGCCGCGAGAAATCACGGTACAGCGGACAGAGCTCCGGCGGGATCTCATGGCGACATGGAGAGTGCGATTGTCGCAACCCAGCGCTGGGCACGCCACAATTGCGGCGATAAGTCCCCTCTTTGAGGAGTGGTTGGAGAGGCGCCACGGCGTCCTCACCTTCCGCCTGACGCAGGTCCTCACCGGACACGGTTGTTTCGGGAGGTTCCTGTTTCGGATAAGGCGGGAGGAAACGCCCGGGTGTCACCATTGTGTAGATCGCCCGGAGGACACGGTGGAGCATACAGTGGAGGTCTGCCCGGCTTGGGCGGAGCACCGCCGTGTTCTCACGGAGGCGATCGGCGGCGGCGATCTCTCGCGTCCAAACTTGGTCCAGGCCATGGTGCGGAGCGAGAGTGCATGGGAGGCCGTCACCTCCTTCTGCGAAGCAGTAATGCTCGCAAAGGAGGAGGCGGGACGCGAGAGGGAGAGGCAACAGCCGCGCCCTCGCGCCCCTAGCCGCCGCAGGAGACGCCCTGGGCGGCGGGAATCTATCGCCGATTCCCGGCCACCGTAGGCGCGGGCTTGCGGACGACGAGTAATGGGCAGCTCGCCGTCCGGTAAGGACCAGGCCCGGGTCGACGGCGCGTTGTGTTCCACGCGCGCCTCAAAGAGATGTCAGCAGTGACGGGGTCCAATAGGGCCGAAGCCGCCGGGGTCGCGGGTAGTTCGAAAGAGATACCGTGGCCCTGGCACGGGCAACATGGGAAACCCTCATCTGAATGCATTTACGAGCAATGTGTGAAAAGGTAGGAAAATTTTCAAATCACGACTTAAGTGGTGTCAA
Source organism: Cosmia pyralina (assembly GCA_946251885.1). Classification (NCBI taxonomy): domain Eukaryota; kingdom Metazoa; phylum Arthropoda; class Insecta; order Lepidoptera; family Noctuidae; genus Cosmia; species Cosmia pyralina. The sequence continues at coordinate 7,001,903 of OX276345.1, forward strand.
GACCACGCCGAACAAATTAAAATGGACACTTTGGCATCTCATTGTTCTGAAAATAACTTCAAAAAATTCTGGCAATGTACTAATAAACTAAATATAAAGCAGAATCGGGCTGAATGCATTAACTCTGAAAGGGAACCTAGTAACATTGCTAATATATTTAAATCTTGTTTTGAGATAAGTCCACTTGTGTCTTCAGTAGCGACGCAATGCAATCTCCAGCCGGATACTTCTACCAGTATACTAATAAGACTTAAAGATGTTAAGAGTATTATTGACCTACATGACTCGAGGTAAATCGCCTGGACATGACAGCTTGAGCGTTGAACATTTACGGCATGCGGGCTGTCATTTACCCAGAGTATTGGCCATGCTTGTCTAACTGTGCATGAGTCATAGGTACCTCCCTCAGGACCTCATGAGAACAATAGTCATACCAATAGTTAAATGTGAAACTGCAGATATTTGTGACAAAAATAACTATCGTCCCATCTCCCTGGCAACAATTCTGGATAAAGTAATGGATAGTCTGCTTAACAGGAACTTAAGAAGGAACTTGAACCTGCATCACGCGCAATTTGGCTTCCAACCTGGCCTTTCCACTGAGAGTGCTGTTCTCTGTATGAAGCACACGTTTAGGTATTATTTGGATTGTAGGACACCGGTTTATGCTTGTTATTTAGATTTTACCAAAGCCTTTGATCTACTTTACCTGTCGGTACTCGTGTGCCAAACAATTGTAATCCATTTTTACCTAATTTTATCTTTTCGTCTGTAAAGTTAGTTGAAATAAATAAATTTTATTATTATTATTTTCTTTGGCTTATCTCGGGACCCTGGGGTCCCGGACCTTTGGAAGGCTTACGAGGGGCCGAAGCCAACTCGCAGAGGCCCCTTAGACAATTTCAAATGACGAGGAGGCACCAGCCGACGATTATCCCTGTATGCACTATGCAAGTGCACCCAAGGACAACCCCCGGTTGGTGCAGGACTATTGCAGAACATGGAAACAAAACACATTGGGCCTATGGGTTTGGGTGGCTACATGGATTGGGTACCTTGAACTATGGAAGAACTATGTCCCCTGCCTGACCAATGTTATATAATATACACAGATAAATTGGCAGGGGGTGACTTGCACACACAATAATGGGCCCCCGGAAACGGTCGCTAGCACATAGTGACGTAGCAACAAGGGGCAACATGTCCTGAGGTGCTTGAGGAGTGGAGAGGTATTCCACGGCTCTCAGAACAATCCCAGAGCCCGGAAGATGGTCAAGATCCCTACAAGCACTTACTGGAATACTTCCTTCCTCCGAGCACGTTTGCTCTTGCGAATCTCCACTCAAGCCGGCCAATAAAGGCAAGAATGAGGTGGGAGCTCTGTTCCCGTCAGTGTTCACTCCAGCCGGCCAATAAAGGCAAGCCAGAGGTGAAGAACAAGACTTCTCCCGGGAAATAGGGTCCGTGGGGTCGCTACTGCCCAACAGCTCGCCACATGCTGCCCTGCGGGTTCACGTATCTCTCTTGGTCTGGCTCCTCACCCTAGACCTGTTTCGGCAAAGTAAACTCCATCGGCACAGACCCAGAGTTCGGAGCGCGCAAGCCCCACCACGACGTCAACATAGAGATACGGCGGTGGAGTTATTATTATTATTATTATTACTTTCTTACGAGGTCCTGTGGGATAAACTGCGTAAAGAAAATTTGTCTACAGAATTAGTGGAAATTCTGAAATTTTGGTATGACAATCAATTAAATGTCGTTAAGTGGACGGATTGCTTATCTGAGGAGTACAGGCTAGAGTGTGGCGTGAGGAAAGGGGGAACGTCCTCAACCACTCTTTTTAACGTATATATGGACAGCCTGATTGGCGAATTCAGTAGCATGCATGAAGGTTGTCATATTGATATAGAGTCGCTGTTAATAATATAAGTTATGCCGACGATATGGTGCTGCTGAGCCCGTCAATTGGGGCCCTTCGTCAGCTACTGAGAGTTTGTGAGCAGTATGCCGAGAGTCATGGTCTCAAGTATAGTGCTGCTTAGAGCGAGTGTATGTTTTTTTGGTCTTGGTGATAAAATCCCTCATGAACCTCCACCAATTTTTTTGAATGGTTCTCCTCTCAATAGAGTGAAAAAGATTAAATATCTAGGGCACATTGTCACCGATGATCAAAATGACAATGAGGACATTGAACGTGAACGCAGAACGCTGGCAGTCCGGGGTAATTATGTTGGCTCGCAGGTTTGCTCGTTGCTCAGCTGAAGTCAAGTTAGCGCTATTCAAGGCATATTGTCAATCATTCTACACGAGCAGCCTGTGGGTTAATTATACTCAAAAGGCATACAGCGCTCTGCGGGTACAATACAATAACGTCTTTAGGATGTTGTTGCGGTTGCTGCGGTTCTGCAGTGCGTCCGCGATGTTTGCCGAAGTGCGTACGGATGACTTTTACGCAATAAGACGCAAACGTGTGTCATCACTGTTGGGCAGAGTACGCGGCAGCAGCAACGACGTACTGAAGATAATTTCTGGTAAATACCAGTGTCCGACACACTCGCTTTGGGTAAGTATCGTGGTTGGGACGGTAAAATAGAATATTTTAATTGTTATTTTTATTGTAATATAAATTTAAATTAATTACCTACTAATATAGTTCATAAGCTCCAGATGTTGTTACTAACCGTAATTGGATCATGTTATCTGACAAATAAATAATTGAATTGAATTGAATTTCAACTTCATACCTCCACGCGTTCTTCGGTCTTGGCAGACTGACAGACAGACACGGACAACGACGTGATAATAAAACGGTTCCGTTTTTTCCTTTTGAGGTACGGAGGTACCTAAAAAACTTGCTAAATATAATAAAAAATGTAATTAAAAAATACGTGTGGTGCTTTCCGTTGGGATTGTTGGGAAGTGTGTCTCTATGTCGTCACAATTGAGTCGTCGTCATACACAATGAATTAATTGAAGTTTTTTTTCATCCTTGGGATGAGCCCTATTGATTTTCGCCATCAAACTCATAACCGTTCAAAAGATGTTAACAAAAATCGATGAATTTTCATAGATTTTTACTACAAGCTTGTACAAATTACTACAAGTTTCACCTGTCCCGGTGTCTGTCTGTAATCTAATCTCACAGATTAAATTTGACCCACTTCCTGATATCCGATTGATCTGAAATACATGCATGACATGGAGCTGATCTGATGATGAAGCTGGAAGATGGTCACAGGAACTCAGTAATAAAACAACGCAACTCTATCGAGTTTGGGCTCGTTTGATTCGTCTTGACAAGGACACTAGGCCTAGATGATATCTAGACTAATAAAAGCTTGTTTTAAAAAGAAAACATTTTTTAAATATATATAAATAATTAATATTTAAGTCACAGAAAAGATGTATTAGAGCCATGTGGGGTCTGAAAAATCTCTTAAATTTCTTACGCTACCGGCTATATACATATTAGAGGCAGGACAAAAATTGTTTGTGTAATCATAAATGTAAAACCGCATTAGCAAGAAAGAGTGTTTTGGGTATGGCCCCACATATTTACAATAAAATTCCCGATGCAATAAAAAAATTAAATGTCACACATTTCAAAAAACAAATGAAATTATTTCTAACTAATAAATGTTATTACACTATTGACGAATACGTGAATGACGAATTAATCTAGAATTATAATATTACTATATATCTAATTTGTACGCGTTTTGGCATAACATAGCGCCCTGTTAACCTAACATAATATCTGTGTTTTTTGTTTTTTTTGTACCTATCTATGTTAAAAAAAACCGGCCAAGTGCGTGTCGGACCACGCACAATGAAGGGTTCCGTAGTTGGGATGAATTTATCTTAAGAATAAACTTAACATTGTACTTGAAAAACATGTTCTTCCATACATTCCAACTGTAAATGTAAGTTTGTACTCACAACATTACTATTATATTACTCATAATAAATGATTGATTGATAAATAATACATTTGTTTTCCGTAAAACTTTTGGATTTTACAAATTTTTCGAATTTACTGCCTAGCCGGCCTTTACGGTTTACTGTCTCAACAGTTTGAACGTTGGCTTTGAAGGCTGATTATGGTAACGCTTTAAACAAAGAGCAGCAAATTAAAAAGTCATTAGCTTATTATTTCTCTGGCACACTGTGATCCATCTTCTTCTTCGATGCTAACCATCTTCTCACTTACTGTAATCCAAAACACAGCCATCTTGGAAGCAGAAATAGGAATCCTTTTACTTACAAATATACTTGTTTTTGAACTCTAAAACAGTTTTGCCTAAAAAACTTTTTTACAAAAAAATACAACCGACTTCCAAATACAACACTACAAAGTGAAAAATAACTTCAATTTCGGAAGTCGGTGTCGGTGTTAAATGTATTTTCGTTTTTTGCCACCGACTTCCGAAATTAAAGTTATTTTTCACTTTGTAGTGTTGTTTTTGGAAGTCGGTTGTATTTTTTTGTAAAAAAGTTTTTATTTTTCACTTTTTAGTGGTTCACATGTGCTTACCTCTTCACAGCGTACTGGCGTGATGTTATGTTATGAACTGGTGTGAACAACAAACAGACATGAGATTTCAGCAATCCCAGTCCATTTGCTATCATTTATTGAGGAGTTCCGTTGCCTATCTCAGAAGTTCTTCATCAGATCTTCACCAAATTGAAATGGGACCACTCCAAGAAAGTACTCTTCCAAAAACTATCCAAATCGCTTCAAGTGTGCCTATAAAATTGGAAGAGTTCTCTCTATTTCTCCAGGATCCCATCATCAGATCCTGACTTGATGATCATGGGACCACCTGGAAAGTATACCCTTTCAAACAAAAAAAAAATAATCCAAATCGGTCCAGCCATCTTCGAGTAATCGGGGAACATAAATAAAAAAAAAAAAAAAAAAAAAAAAAAAGGTTCCGACGAATTGATAACCTCCTCCTTTTTGAAGTCGGTTAAAAATAATTTATTGAAACAAAACAACAGAGGAGTTATGAGCACCCAGGCGTTTTTTTATCTTGTCCTTTGGCACAGCTGTCGTTAATCCATTGGCTACAGTCCTTCGACCCCCTACGTGACGTAAGTTCGTAAGTAACCTAAGGAGAGGCAATAAAAATGGCGACGACGGTCTAAATTATACAAAAAGTTTTCCTGAGAAATATCGACACTAATTGAATCGGAATTTATCGACTCTCCAGCTGATTCGACTACAGCTTTTAACACAGATTTTTAGTCCCAAAGATTGATGGGCAGTTTTGTATGGAGCCTGAACCTTTTAATTTACAGAGGTACAGTTGCCACAAAAATTTCAAGTCAAGACAAATTAATTGTTAGGAAAATTTAAAAAGAATGATAGCTAGAATTTGACTATAAGTACGATTTAAAGTTGGTAGCTCAAACTAACAAAAAAAAGAAGACGGCGCGCCGCGAACATCAAAAGTGAAGCAACATTTTTACTCGACTGTTCAAAAAGGAGTGTAATGCTTTTATCTATGTGCACATTGAAGGGTTGCCGTTTGTTAATTTTTTTCCCTATAATCTTGGGAATAATGTTGAAGGGATGAGATATAATCTTCTTACTTATATCTATGGATATAATATTTATAGTTTATACAAATAGCGAAGTTTTAAATCATATTTTGGGCAACCCTCGCACTTTACGTCATTGCGTTCGTTCGTTGAGGTTTTTTGTTCCAAGTAACCTTAAACTCATAGTTTATTTAACAAAAAAAAAATGATGTTATTTCAAGTACTTACCTTTGTGACGCTATTGTTTTTACAAGCTTTCACTAAATAGGAAGACGTAATTCTATTTTTTTTTATCTAGACGTCGAATAGTCACGTACTAAGAGCGGCGAGCATGCTTTTAGTGTACGTGTGGACGTGAGCATGTATATTTACTAGTAGGAGCATGGTTTTGTGGCTTCACTTTTGATGTTCGCGGCGCGCCGTCTTCCTTTTTTTGTTGGTCTGAGGTTGGTAGTCAATTTGCTTAACAAATAATTTCCCTCACTTTGACTTTACCTCCTTCATTAGAAGGTACAGATATATTAAGAAGTTGAAACGAAGAAATGGATCACTTAAAATTACGTGTAAGATAGAAAACCATACTTTTGCGGGGTACTCTACAACGTTTTTGCCGCAGGTTAGCCGACGTTCGCACGGATGTAAAAATATCGCGGCGGGATTTTATCGCGCACTGGATTTTCAACTCTCGGTGTTGAGCTAAGCTTCGAGACTCCAATCTTACAACAGCAGAGTGCATCCCAGCGCGTCGAAAAAACACTGTAGGATTAGAGCGTTGAAGATCAAGTGCGCGAAAAAAAATCGCCGCGATATTTTTACGTCAGTGCGAACGTCGGCTTGTACATCAACCTAGTATTCATAAGCTTGTATGATTGTATAAGTTGGAATTATATGATATAGGGTGACTGGTAATTAGTGACCGATACTCAAACACATGATTGTACTCATGATAACAAACAACTTTTACTATGGGACCAAACCTGAAATCACGAAAAAAAATCTGCTGTTCCCTACATTTATGTTGGCAATTCTCGTCAAAATGTAGGGAGCAGCTGATTTTTTTTTTCGCGATTTCAACTAATTACCAGTCACCCTATATTGGTAAGTACTGATGTTGTTGTGTGTACTTAATAGGATAATACTTTTTGCCCGTTGACTCAAACGCCACAAGTATCACAAAAAACAACCCGAAAAGTTACTCCTGTTTGTTGGTCTATGCATGCAAATGTACAAGAGCTCTTTGACAAAAAGTGTGCCCGAGGGACTGTCAGTTACTCAGCATCGGAGCTGTGTGCCTGAAATAATAATTAGGGTTAGCCCTAGCCCTATTTATGTACGTTTTCAATTTTGCTTATCAATGGCGAATATTATTCTGTAGGTACGTGATGTGATTCGGGACAAAATACGGGTGTATGTATTATCCTTACTGGGTTGACTTTTTCTTTTTTGTAGTAGGTAGATTTTCGGAGTGTGTATTGCGGAGAATAACTAGCGACCCACCAGACGTTGTCCTGTCAAAATTTCAATTTATTTTTTTTTCTTTTAATAATCACCCCAGTAAAGAGGAGAATAAAACTAAAAAAAAATATTCAAGTCGATCACGTTAGTGTAAACTTCAATTTGTAGGTACTGAAACTGAATAAGCGCCGTCTGGTGACAGTAATGGGAAACACAATTATTCCATACACATTGATGTAAGTTAATGTTAGCATAAACGCAATCGAGTAAGTATAAAAACTCACACTAAGTCCATAGTTATTTATTTATTAAAGGCTTACCAACTAAACACATACACAGCATTAACCCAGCGTCTTAGTCATAATATAGATCTCGCGTGTATCTAAATTATAGGAAAGCACGACACTATCAATTATCGTACAAACACATTATACGAAAAATAGAAAATTAAACACTAAAACAAATTAAAACAATTTAAAAATTATTTGAATACTTACTATGAAATTGAACGATCGAAGATTTTTTTATTTGCGAACGTTACGGGCACAGCGCCGAACGCCCGTGTTACCGCCAATGCGTCGAAATCCTTGCGGTGCTGCGCCGCATCGCGTTGTGTGCATAGGCCCTTACTAAAAAAACCGGGCAAGTGCGTGTCGGAACACGCACAATGAAGGGTTCCGTAGTTGGGATGAATTTATCCCAAGAACAAACTTAACATTGTAGTTGAAAAACATGTTCTCTCATACATTCCAACTGTAAATGTAAGTTGGTTGACTAAAACTCGTAAACTTGAAAAGTCTTACTTACTGTGATAGTTTTCCTTTTAACTTCGTATCTATATACTACCTACTATATATACTACTGTAGATGAGAAAAAAAGAACATCCCCACTTTACGTGTACAGAAGGTAACCTAAAAAATTTTTTTCATGAATTTATTTTACCACTGTCGGCGTGATGAATATACCTATATATCCATGCCAAATTATAGCTTTCTAGTACTAAAAGTCTCTGAGCTAAGGTGCGGACGGACGGACAGACAGACGGACGGACATAGCGAAACTATAAGGGTTCCTTGTTGACCACGGAATCCTAAAAAACTGCGTTGAATGGCATTGAGAAAGTCCCAACACACTGGCAGGTTTTGAGCCTGCAATCTCTGTTAATCATCGAAATCCATCTAATAAAAAAATATTCTCATCAGCAGAGATCTCGAAAGCCCTTCACGTTTGCCAACTCTTATTATATAGGACCTATATTAAATCGGGTTCCCGACAACCACGTCATGACGTGTGTGGAATATTCGCAATTCCCGAAGAGAGCCGAACATACCCGACCATTACCGATCACCTATCGACATGAGTAATGAACTATTGAAGCCAATCGAGTCGTGCGAGAAACGTATTCCGAATAATAATCGAGAAGGGTAAGCGATTATTATGAATCGATTGTAATAATATTTCCGTTGGTTTCGAGTTGGGATTTGCGAGTTTATTTGGCTTTATTGATTTGGTATGATTTCTTCGTATTTTTGAGCATGGAATGAAAACATATTGAGGCAGGTTTGAGGTTAGTCCCGAGATGGTAGCGTGTAGTGTTCCACGCGCTCCTCTCTAAGACATAACGAGGGGAGTACAACACCTCACTCTCCCCTATGGTTTGTGGCCCACATAGCGCGGGCCATCACCGGTCCGGGGCAGTCACATTCGCACCCGCAGCCCCCGACGCAGGTGTACCAGGGAACACCGGGGTGATTTTAGTCAGTAAGAGTTTGACAGACCCCTCTGCCCACCCCAGGGCGGAGGACATTCATGAGGATTTCCACCTTGACAGAAAAAAAAAGGCTTGAGGTTGGTGGATTCAGACTATAGACATAAGAAAGAAGCATTTTACATTTCTATGATTCAGACCAAGGAGGTCCAAGTTGGACTTAGTACCTCCTAAGTACAAGGTATTACGGGTGTAAAAATACTCTTAACGAAGCCGAGAGTCACACATTGTTTTCTGGTTACGGAGATACTGAATAACAAGAACCAATTTTTTTTTTTTTTTTTTTGTATATTTTGACGTTCAAAATTGCCTTTTATTTGTCTATTTAAAATAAATGACTGACTGAATGAAGGTCAAAGTTCCAACTTTTTTTTAACCATTTTTAACAAAAATATTGTGTTATGTGTGTTTTTTATACTTACTCTTTTATGCATCCAGAAGCACAATGTTTTGCATGCGTTACTACAGTGAAAAGCGAATTTTCACACCAAAAATAAAAAACAAAAATTAAAGTCGATTCCCAAAAAAAAAAAAAAAAAAATTATGATGAAAATTTGTGCACACAGTTATTAAGTATGTATGTACACAATGCGTAGATGACGGGTTCGTGATGGTACTTGTTACACCCTGACATCGCCTGCATTCACTAACCTGCACTGAGCAAGCGTGAATGATCAACACTCGTTCCTACTCTGTATACAGGGTCAAATTAAATTAGCTAGCGGAACTCCGCAGACGTAATAAAATGATACTAAAAATATATTTTTTGGGGTCAACGACCGCTAGTAGTGTTGTTACTTGAAGTACGGGTTGCGAGAATCAGTTTTTTTTTTTGTTTTTTCGTGTTTGGATATCGATATTCATCACGTCGTATTTTTTGACTTGAATGTGCCCTGGCGGCTGAGAGTATGTGACGCTCACTCTAATGTCTCGCTGATGGTGGCGCGTGTTGGATCATTTAGCTAATCCATACGTCAGGTTCGTGAACAAGCGCTGTCAGTGAAGGCTGGGCATACCTTAGCGGCCACGGCTTATTTTAATTTATTTTAAATATTTGAATTGTTTTTTTTTAAGGACGCTTTTAACGTTCTGCATCGTTCTCACATGTAAAATTTCAACATGAATGATGTAACCATTATTTTGTAACCATATCTTGATTTAAAAGAGTGTCCGTGGAGTTTCTTGCCCGTTCTTCTCCATAGGTACCTACTATGCTTTGGAATGGGCGCCTAGCTTCATCTTTCTGACTGACCGACCCCTTGAAAATTCAAAAGTGCCTGTAATTGGTTTAATTGAAATAAATGCTTTGAGTTTGAGTTTGAGTTGAGTTGAGTTTGAGTTTGAGTTCTGTGAAGTTCACAAAAAAAAAACTGATTTTCAAACGCAAAAAAATATCATCAAATGAATTTATTTTTTGCTTTATCATGTTAAGATATCGATACCCGTCACATTTGCGGAGTTTCGCTGGCTAATTTAATTTGACACTATGTATGAAGAACCCATTCGGACGTACGGAACCCTAAAAAATGTAACATTTTGACCGTTACAACGTACGGTAACGTACAGTATGTGTGTTTACAACCGTATGAATGTGTATATGTAGGAGGAGCTCATGGCTTAGTAATAACAGCTGTACGGGTCGATCCATCAGGTTAAGCTACGCTTGCCGGGGTTGGTCCGTGGATGGGTGGCGATTTTTACATACCGAGACTCCTCCGTACCTCGGAAAGCACGTTAAGCCGTCGGTCCCGGCTGTCATTCGTGGATCTTTGACAGTCGTTACGGGTCGTCAGAAGCCCGAAAGTCTGACAACCAGTCTTACCAAGGGGTATAGTATTACCCAGTTACTGGGTTGTGGAGGTCAGATAGGCAGTCGCTCCATGTAAAATGCTGGTATTCAGCTGCATCCGGTTAGACTGGAAGCCGACCCCAACATAGTTGGGAAAAGTCTAGGCAGGTTGATTGTATGAAGAACGCATTGCCCATTATTGGGACAGTTACAAGTCTGGTATAGGATGTACCTTCTACATCTACATAACTCTGAATAGTCTACACGTCTCGTCGACTGAAAATCCAGTATTTTATATGCAAATACAAGCACGTAGGCGCTTCACTGTGAACATGCTGTTCTTATCAGGATTCCGTATGTTTTGCTTTATTATTTATTGTATCGGCTGTAAGTGAATTTCAGGTTTATTCAATTTATTATAGGTATACAAACAAAACTCGCTATTAGTACCTAATGTTTCAGAAGCTAAGAAAATGTAGTTGTTTGTGTAACTCATACTACCCTTAGATTATTTAAACAATCAATCTGCCTAGCCTTTTCCCAATTATGCTGAGGTCGGCTTCCAGTCTAACCAGATGCAGCTGAATACCAGTATTTTACATGGAGCGACTGCCTATCTGACTTCCACAACCCAGTAACTGGGTAATACGATACCCCTTGGTAAGACTGGTTGTCAGACTTTCGGACTTCTGACGACCCGTAACGACTGTCAAAGATCCACGAATGACAGCCGGGACCAACGGCTTTACGTGTTTTCCGAGGCACGGAGCAGTCTCGGTATGTAAAGATGGTCACCCATCCACGGACCGACCCCGGCAAGCGTAGCTTAACCTGATAGATCGAACCGTGCGGCTGTTATTACTTAGCCACGAGCTCCTCCTTAAATTATGTGGTATGTAGAACCTTTGAACGTTGTCATACATGTACTGTGTTATCTCGCGGCCACACCAACGTCAACTTTTCTTATGTTTTTTGCAATTTGCAGGTCAATGTCACATTGTATGTTGATTAAAATATGAGACGCGGCCGTAGCTAATATGGCTTTACAGAATAATAATCATTAGAATCAGCAATACAACTCCATAAGTTAGAATTGACTTCAAATCTAGCGATTTCATGAAATCATGAGGTTTGAGGTCAATTCTAACTTATGGAGTTGTATTGCTGATTCTAATGATTATGATTCCGTAAAGCCATATTAGCTACGACCGCGTCTCATATTTTAATCAACATACAACCTGACACTGACCTGCAAATTGCAAAAAACGTAAGAAAATTTGAATTTCGCGGGCTACCTTAGCGCATCCTCTTTATCGTGCTTTCCGAAGCGCGGTATGTGAAGATTGTTATGTGAAGATGGTCACCCATCCACGGACCAATCGCGGGAAGCGTAGCTAACCTGATCGATCGACCCGAGCGTACTACATAATATTATTTTAATGCGAAAGTAACTTGTCTTTCTGTTCGACTTAACAGCTGAATCGATTTCGACAAAATTTTGCGGACAGATAGACAATAAGTTGAGTTCAGATGTAGGATACTGTTATCCCGGTAGAACATTCCCGAAGGATAATTTTTGACCTCCTTAGACGTAGTCTGGCATATAATGGTGTGGTGTTCCGTCGTTTCCGCGGACAAGTTCCACAGGGCAGCACTTAAAGTCAAGCTAGTACAAAGAGGAGTGCTACTAACATGGTCTTAAGCCTATTTTATTAACACAAGTTTTGTTTATATTCAAATATGTATGTTTAGGTTAAGGTATTTATCTATGGGCCAGTGTCGCCTGAAATAAATGGTTTATTTGTTTATTTATTTATTTATATAAGTCAAAGTTGTTGAATAACTCTGCCACATGCTCTAAGAACGTGCCACAACTGTGTTCCAGTAATATTTGGCTTTATAAACATCAACATTGACGAGGTACGCACGGCTACAGATCAAGCTATACATTTCCAGTATAACCTGATCTCGCATTGTATAGGATTTCCTTACAATAAGAGGTCAATGTAAACTGGAAATGTATAGCTTGATGTGTAGTCGTGTGTACCTATTGTATGAGTTAGTGGTGAGTGGGCGGGAGTAAATAAGCTGCCACAGTTTACTTTAGGCAAAATCTGTAATACCAAATTTTGACAAACATGTCTGTAATCTGTTGAATACCTATGTAATCAGTTGTCTGGTTAATTATTAATATACTAGCTGTGCCCGCGACTTCGTCCGCGTGGAATACCTAGTGACTTTTCGGGCAGCATATTTTGAATTACATATACCGTCGTTTGGGTAGCTAAAAATTTACTTTACAGTAATTTAGAATAGAATAGAATAACATTTATTAATGCTTCTCTGTATACGATATTTGACGTATGGCCATTGGGGATGAAAGCATACAGGCTCTTAGCATTGCTAACCCGTGACAGAGCCACATACAACTGACCGTGCGAGAAACAGCTGATACTTAGATCTACACCCACAACTTTCAGCGTCTGACCTTGGGCTTTATTAATTGTCATCAAAAAAATTTGCTGACTGGAAACTGGACTCGTTTAAAACTAAATGGAAAATTGTTTGGAATGAGAGGAATCCGAAGAATGAAAACACTTTCACCTTTTCCACATCCTGTTAAAATCTCTGCTTCTATCAGATTTCGTTGTAAATTGGTCACTTTTAGCCTGGTGCCATTACAAAGTTTTGGGGGGCTTAAATTTCTAAGAAGCATTATGGGTACGCCTACTTTTAATTTTATATTAAATATAAGGTGCTGATTCTTAATATCACCATCTGTGACTCAAGATGCCGATGAAAGCCACCGCCTAGCGATCTCCTAGCTAGTAGGTATGTTTCAACACGGTTGTGAATGTCAGAAGTGTCACAACCTTTGATCTGCAGTTCCCGTTTAGAAGTGGACATTTACTACCATTTTTTAATTTTGCTTACTAGAATCTTGTTCTAAATTTATATAGATCGTGTTATCTGAAATCTTTTTTTTTGTTTTTTGTTAGGTAGGTAGTTCATAGATGTCCATCGATGGGTGTGGGAGGGACAGATCAAATTGGAGTAGGTAATAGCAGAAAACTGTCGAGTATAACCACTTCATTTTTAATGGTTGGTAGTTGGTTCTAGAACACATCGTGTTTTATAAATAAACTGAAATAAATAATGTATTGCACGTGATCTCTGACTTTTATAACAGAAAAAATAACTTTAACAAAATATTTTTTCTACAACCATAATACCAAGAACAAGGTTATTCGAAAAAGAAATTACTAGTTCAGACGTGACTTTTTCTTTATTTTCGTACCAAATTCATTAACTGAAACGTCTTAATTTATTTCGTTGCAAGATAAAAATCTGGAAAAAAAATGCCTTAAATTGGCCTTCATAATCCAGTTGCGAGAAGAAACAAACAAAAGATGGTATTTTAAAAAAGGTTTGTATCATTACAGTTTACATTTATATTATTTTTTTTTTTTTTGTGAAGGGCATCTCGCAGGTCAACCTGGGAGGTTGTCGGCTGCTAAACCGGACTGTCCTGTGGATGCCTTAATAAATTAAGGCCTCCAGCCAGGGTTCAAAACTTATATCCATGCGTCAGTTTCGTGAACGGGCACTGTCAGTGGAGACTGGTCATATCTTAGCTGCCTCGGTTTATTTTAATTTAATTTTTGTTTTTCTTTTATTTATTTTTTTTACGGACGCTTGTAAAGTTCTGCATCGTTCTCACAAGTATAATTTCAACATGAATGGTGTAACCAAAAAATATTTTGTTATCATATTTCGATTCAAAAGAGTATCCTTGGAGTTTCTTGTCCGTTCTTCTCCATAGGTACCTACTAAGATTTAGAATGGGCGACTATAGCTTCATCTTTCTGACTGACCGACCCATTGACAATTCAAAAGTGCCTATTGTTGGTTTATTAAAAATAAATGCTTTAAGTGTACACTAATGACGAGTTTATTTCTGTTTTCTCTTTACTTTTCTATCAAAAACTGATAAAATTTTCAGGAAAGCGGACTTAAGACTCTAATTAGTTACGAGTACTAATCATGCAACTATACTAATCACCTTTTGCACTATAAAATCCCTATATAAATATATTTATGTCCCGGGAAAACAACGGTTCATTAAAAAGATTATTTTGTGTTTTGAACCATTTTCCTCACCATTCACTTGGTTCTTCATGGTCCATTTGGAGATTCTTTTGTGTTTTTAAAGTAATGTTGACACTAACATGTTGAAAGCTTTATGTACGTGTGCCTATACAGTTTATAATTAGGGGGATTTTGTTTGACTTCCAAGCTGTCATAAAGAAAAAATATTAAGAACAAAAATAAGACCTTTTTATTTTCTTCATTTATATAGAAAAACAAGGGTCTTTTGGATGAAATAAATTGTGAAGGATATGTAGTACCTATTCGGCGCCACGTTAGAACGTGTCGTGATAAATCTCAGCCGGTGCTCTGTAGCTGTTGAACGGGAGGCAACCATCGTTTGTCCTATTTCTGGGACATTCTTTAGACGCGTGTTCAAGTGGCAAACATTAATTACTGAAAAAATACAGAAGCTGATGAGTCAAGCATTGTTATTATTTCTAAGGCTATTCTAAATTGTATGTTTTAAGTATGCATTATTATAAGCAAGCACAACAAAAAAGTTTATTTTATCGTTATCATAAAAAAAATATTAAAAAAAAACGAAAGATGTCTGATGAAGAAGTATGTCGATGTTGTGGTGTGTGTGTAGATTTAGTAGACTGTAGAGGATTATCACAAATCACTGAATTTCAATTCAATTTGCTTCAATTCGGTCTGTAACCAATTAGATTAATATTATTTACCTCCACTTATACTTATTTTTAACAATTTAAACATTTTTATTTACTTAGTTAGACAGTATGACATAATACATTATTTGTAATGTGCTCATCAAGACCTTTCTATTGACACCAAACATGTCAAATTTTTTTCGTGGTTAGAAATTTACGTGTAAAGTCCACCATATTCAATTTAGGGGGAATTTGTATAGCCTATGTCACCCGGACTATTATTACAAATCTATTGATACTACATTCATTAAAATCGGTTCAGTAATTTAGGCGCTACGGTGGAACACACGTAAATACATAGACTGCTAAAATCATAACCCTTCGTTTTGGCTTTGCCGTAGGCGGGTAAAAAATTAAAATACAGCCTTCCATGGCGCGCTTAAAAATGTACAATTTAGTCAATCAGAGTTGATCATTGCAATTCTCAGGCCAATTACGGCCATTCAAAAATTGCCAACGCGGACGGTATTTCACGTCCACACGGCGGGGTATTGGTAAAGTTTTCAACTAGCAATAATCGCACCTCGGATAAACCTCATTGGTTACGATATTGCCTCTGCGCAAAGTTAATATTACATTTCGTCCTGCCGACCCAACCAAATTGCGGTAACGAAACCATAGCGAGATCTAACTCGATCCCAACGCCATCTAGTTAAAAAAAAGACAACTCTGTCCTGACGATTAATTCCTAAAACTGCCACGGGGGCGCCACTTACACTCAACAATTTCATACACGGTACACGGACTGGAACAGTGAAATAAAGGCAATATTGTTATAATTATTGAAAGTCCACAATGCAGGGTTCCGTAATTTAAAAGAATTTATCCCAAAAACAAACACATTCTAGTTGAAAAACATGTTCTCCCATACATTGATATACGTCACGGTCAATTCTCCAACAGCAATGATCTATTTTCGAACTTTTTCCTTTACTTGTGCTGTGAGACCTTGCTTCTCGCCAAATTTCAAGATTCTAGGTCAACGATAAGTACCTACTCGTACTTACCCTACTTATTATAAGGTTTTGATTTACTTGCGAGTATCAAAATATCTCGCATAAATGGCCGTACTTTTTATTGCGTTGATTTAGAATCTTAATTTTTTTAGAGCTCCAAGGAACCATAGACTTACGTATTTGATATTAATTTCAACTTGATACTTCCACGCGTTCCTGAGAAAAAAGGTCTTGACAGACAGATAGCCAGCCAGACAGACAGACAACGAAGTGATCCTAATAAGGGTTCCGTTTCTTCTATATAAGGTACGGAACCATAAAAACAATATAGATATGATACCAGCAGACATATTTCATCTCCATACACCCTAACTCATGGTCCGAGTAGTCAATTCCGATGATGTATAGTCTTTGGTCTCGTCTCGTGCTAAACAGCGGTTTGTTACGCCCGACTTACGAAGGTCCAGCAAAATATATCGCTTCAAACTCAACACTCTCTAGGTGCTACCTTTTTCTGTAATGGTCAAGGAAAAGGGGAATTTCACGCGTCAACTGCTTGATGGATGTTAATATGAGGGACTGTATTATTAAATTTCATTTTTCATTTATTTGGTAATTATTTTTGCGCGCGGTTTCGCTCGCGTGGAGGTCTGAAATTATCCCACAGGATCGTACTTCCAAGATAAACAATATTCATCATTCTCCTGCCCTTATCCCAATCTATTTGGGGTCGGCGCAACATGTCCTTTTTTTCCATACTTCTCTATTATTCGTCATCTCGGTAGTCACCCCCTTTCTAGCCATGTCATCTTTCACACAATCCATCCATCGTTTCTTTGGTCTTCCCCTACTCTTATAGCCATCGACATTCATACTCAAAACTTTCCTCACGACATTTTCCTCACTCCTCCGCATCACATGCCCATACCATGACAGCCGATTTCCGCACAACTTTTCAGTCACCGGTGCCACTTTTAGACTTCCTCTTATGTACTCATTTCTTATTCTATCCATTCGTGTAACACCAAACATCCCTCTTAGCATTCTCATCTCAGCTGCATGCAACTGCTTTTCATTCATCCCTTTTGTGGCCCTATGTCCTAATTTAGGTTATCGTCTCTCAGTGTGCCAAATTTAGCCTTTAATGCGTGGAATGGACAGACCTAAGTAGTTACTTTTGCATCACCTCTCGCTCACACGGGACCAAACATTTAAGATTGGTAAATGAAAAGATTATTTTTTGAAAAATGTAATCAATTAGCTAACTAGTAAATAATATTAATTTAATAGGTACCTAATTTTAAAAACACATTTCTATTGTGCTACTTTTATAATAAACTCAGCACAAAAAGTATTATCTGTTTGAGATGAGTTAATTAAATGCCACAATAAAAATGTGTTTTTAATAATTACTACATTTTTCAAAAAAGCATCTTTTCATTAAACATTCTTGAAAATTTCTTCCCGTGGCGTGTGAGCGAGAGATGTGTCAAAATGCAACACGCCTCTTAAGTATGAATAATAAGTAATTTAGTAGGTACCTGTATAGTTTGCATGCAATAAAGAGTGCTCTTCTCTACATCTAGAGAAGAGCATATGGTATTATGGTATATCTATTATGGTATTTAGGTAGATAGAATGCGAGTCGTTTAATTGAAGCTACACATTAATAACCGCTTCAAAAGCTTTATGTTTGTACCATGATCAGCAGTGCTATTCTGTACAAATCTCACCGTGAAAACTTACGTGAAGTGAGCGTGGAGTGAACTGTCAATAGTGTCAATCCCTAGTATCAGGCAGAATGACAGCTCCCTTCACCTAGGTTTTCACGGTGAGATTTGTACAGAATAGCACTGCAGTACACATAATTCATGGCGGTACAAACGGGCAACGTCGTTCTGTTCCCAACCCCAAATTAAAGGGGTGCGAAACAAAAATAAACTTGACACATTTGGAAGAGTTAACGCATCACGCAATTCCCACATTAAAATTAACATCAAACAACAGTACAGAAACATACAGTAGTTTCACTTAGAAAAAGATGAATATAAGCTTAAACAGAGGCCGAAAGACAGCTTTTAAGAATTATTTGCAGACACTATTAAAAGTGTTAATTTTGTTTTAGAAATTTCAAGTGAAATGGCATTAGCGAAAACTAGAATCATGTTCTAAACTGTCATCATTATAGATTGTTGTCAGTTGTTGTGACTATGCTAGGAGAGACCCATATCCAGCAGTGCAAGTCTTTTAGGATAATGATGATGAAAAAACTATAGTATACCTAGAGAAATAAATAAATAAATTAAAAGTAAAATAATTTTTAAACTTTCTTTTTATTTAAATTATTTTGGGGTTATAATTTCGTGATAAAGTATTTGCAGAGCCACTTTACATTTTTAAAGAAGAATAATTATTACATAAATATGTATTTTGGGTAGGTTTGGAGAGAAAATATGTTTGGCTCACATCTGAGGCGTGATTTTAGAAATTATTCCCAATTATCGGGTGCATGCAAAGCCGCGACCAATAGCTAACAATATATATATTTTTGAAACGTCCTAATTAAGCCCTTTTATTTGACACACAAACCGGCATCATTAAAAAAAAAATTTTTAGTTCATGACCAACTATACTCTATGTTCATAACTATGACTTTATGTCCGCTAGAGGGCGCCATATTCAATTTAATGTGACGTCACAGCTTACAACCAGCGGACAATCAAGACTCTTCCTACGATACCTCATTTGTCAAATTATGATAAGTAGGTAATTTAGAAGTTATAATTATGATCACAGAAAAGCTAAAGAGGATATCTCTTTATCTGTTCTGTGGAATAGATACATACATAATGATACATACATACATAGTACATACCGGTCAAAATAATAAACCTCCTTTTTGCTTCGCCGTAGTCGGGTCAAAATAAACTCGTACCTACGAGTACATTGACCTTCTGTGATTTTTCTTCCAAAAATAAAGCCGCCTTCATGCTATCCAGTCTGTAAGGTGAAAAACATTTTCTAAAACGGATTTCCGATTCACGCACGTGTAGCCCCTTCACCGTCCCAAATAATGTTATGTATGGAGTTTATGCAGTCGTCCCCGAGTAGCGGAATGCTGTTAGGTGATAGTGTTAGCGGGATGATACGATTAGCGAGTCGACTTTTGGACACTGACTTTACAATAAAATAAAACTAGCTTTTCCAAGGCCACTTGGATGTCGGAAAAAAACCCACGAGAACGTACTACCAGGAAATCCTTCCTTATTCCTTGTCTACATTATAAAGGGAACCTCTGTGCAAAATTTCAGCTATCTAGGTTCAAGGGTTGGGGCTGGGCGTTGATGAGTCAGTCAATCAGTTAGTCAGTCAATCAGTTAGTCAGTCAGTCAGGACTTCTCTTTTTATTTATATAGATAGATTTGTAGATACATTGTCTTTGACGTTTTTGTGTTGTATGATTATTTTGTTTGTAATTTGGAATTCACTTACGTTGGTATGAGTATGAGTTGGTATGAGTATTAAGAATGGTGTACAACACAGAACAGATAAAAAGGTGGTGTACAAGTAGGTTTTGTAAAACACATCATCTGCCCTAGCCTTTTCCCAACTATGTTGGGATCAGCTTCCAGTCTAAACGGATACAGTTAAATACCGGTATTTTACATGGAGCGACTGCCTATCTGACCTTCACAACCCGGTTACTAGGTAAGAGGATACTCCTTAGTAAGACTGGTTGTCAGAATTTCGGGCTTCTGACTACCCGTAACGATTTTCAAAGACAGCCGGGACTAACGCTTTCTGAGGCACGGGGGGGTCTCGATATATGTAATGGGTGGTCACCGTATACAAACGCGGCTTAACCTTTTATCGGCCCGTGTGGCTAATAATGATATAGCCACGAGCCCCTCAGGTTTTGTCAAACTATTTAGTATTATTACTTTAGTAAAATCACGTTAGTGACACACAGAAGCTAATATTAAGTTATGTTAAGTTATGAGAAGTTTATTGTTGTTAGTTATGATGAGAAATCATTGCTGAAACTGTTTTGCAGTTTCGATATTGATTACTTCAATATGTGTAGAATTTATTGGGTAATAAACAAACAAACAATAATAATACTTATCTTACTTGTTAGGGTTCCGTACCTCAAAAGGAAAAAACGGAACCCTTATAGGATCACTCGTGTGTCTGTCTGTCTGTCCGTCTGTCACAGCCAATTTGCTCCGAATCTAATGGACTGATTAAGTTGTAATTTGGTACACATATGAACTTCTGTGATCCAATTAAGGACAGATAAAGTAAATAAATGAATTTTAAATATGCCGGTCACATTTGGGGGGTAAAAAGAAAATTAAAAAAAAAAAAGTTTTGCAAACTATACCGTGTGACATATCAAATGAAAGGGCTTACTATGAGGGTCTCAATATATTTTTTTTATAATTTTAAAATAAATTGTTTTAAAATTATTTAAGAAAATAGACAAAAACTTACCATTCCTCCTATTGTGAAAAAATACAGTATTCTTTACCTGTAGATTACAGGGAAACCTATTAGAAGTCTGTGGTCTTAAAATAACATGGTAAATCTCTCAATATTGTGAGTACAAACTTACATTTACAGTTGGAATGTATGGGAGAACATGTTTTTCAACTACAATGTTAAGTTTGTTCTTAAGATAAATTCATCCCAACTACGGAACCCTTCATTGTGCGTGGTCCAACAAGCACTTGGCCGGTTTTTTTCCACCTGTTTGCTGTTGGGTAACTCCCGTTGCCACTGCGACCTAGCTTCTAGGCAGTGTCTCTCGAATACCTTCCAACGTATGCTCCGTAGAGAACCGCTTCATGTCGTGTACGTTTACGTAATATTATACATTCTATTGGATTGCTGGGAACTCGTGACAACATCGTCCTGGGTATACGAGTAAGTCATGTTAGACTATCATTTATGTTTTATGGCTCCTGTTTTAATACTCTATTTCATACTACGTGTAATTTGAACATGGATGATGTAACCAGTATTTTTGATTTCAAAGTTATACCTATAGACAAAACAAAACAAAACACAAAAAAAAAAACAAAACTAAAACCAAAACAGATAAAACATTTATTTGGTGCACACAAAAGACAGCACAACACACAAAAGTACAGTAAAAATGAATATAAAAACAAGGTGCCAATAAAAAAAAGAGAAGAAAGACAAAAAAAAGAACAAAGAAGTTTTTCCTACTACACTGTGGAATGGGCAGCTTCATTTTTCTGACTGACCGACTCCTTGACAGTACAAAAGTGCCTGTAAATCGTTTAATTGAAATAAATGTTTTGAGTTTAAGTTTGATTTATTTTGTTTGACATCCCTTGTTCTATTGAAAATTTGTTGTATTCTCTTGAATGTGCCTTAATTTTTTAATAAATGGTATGTATTACTTAGAGGTTAAATACCTACATTATCTCGTGACGAGATATGCATCATCTTCCTTCCCTTAGCCCATGTTACTTGGGGTCGGCGCAACACGTTCTCTACTTCCAATCTATTGCCAACCGTCACGCTATCATTCACTCCCTTCTTTTTTGTATCATTCCTCACACATTTCATCCTACTTTTCTTTGGTCTTCTTCTCCTACTCCATCCATCAACATGATTGTACATATATTCATCACTCTTTTAGTCACATGCGTTTCCTTTCGTGACGAGATGTGTATTCTATCGGAAATTGTATTTTGTACTGTACAGTTAACAAAAGAGATATCTAGGCAGGGTATGTGAATTGCTTCATGTACAATTTTATATACAGTGTGTCTGAGAATGGTGTGGCCAAAATTAAGGGTGTGGTACAGACCATCAAACTGAACAACTTTCTCCCGGGGACCAACATCGTAATCATGAAAAAAAAATCTGTCATCCCATACAAAACCTCAATACCTACTCGAACAAATGTATGGGACGACTGATATTTTTTTCGCGATTACGATGTTGGTCCCCGGGAGAAAGTTGTTCAGTTTGATGGTCTGTACCACACCCTTAATTTTGGCCACACCTTTCTCCGACACCCAGTATATTACTTTGTTTTTGAAATTCTCCTACATTGTAACACACCAACACAAAATTGTATATTGTCACGAAATTGAACATGAAGCAACTCACATACAAATATGTTAGTAGGTATACCCTGCCTATATATCTCTTTTGTTGACTGTACCAAGAGAGGCCGATAGATATATACTATTGTGAAAGTTTATATTACACAATGATCCTATCATTGTCCTCCTGCTTCTATCCCAACTTATTGTCGTCGTCTTGTACGTCTTTAATAACTGTTATATAAGTGTTCATTACTTTCCTTGCCAAGTCGTATCTTTCAATCATTTCATCCATTTTTCCGTTTGCCGCTTTTCTTAAATTCCTTAAATACTTACTTGAAAAACTTTTCCTTATTCATAGGTACTTAGTAGAGTTGTGTGTAATGTTTTAGAATTGAGAGATACCTACATAAAATACCTCACTAAAATTCCGCCCGTCAGGTAATCCAGCCTTTAAGCCATAAAAGCTTACATCGGTAAGCTAAACTGACAACAGACACGATTATGGCGGGGCCACATACAAAATGAATTGATTCCGAATGAATATTGGAACTCTGGCGAATATTGCCGAATGGAGAACGTTCACCAATACACGATACAAATACCGACACATGCTGTCGCTTATTGCTTTTGCATTGTTGGGTTAAATCTATCTAATTTTGCAGACACTAAACATTCTTGTCTTCTTGATTTTTGTAACGAAATTGACGACCCGCCCCTGCTTCGCGCGTTTTCTATGACTTGACAAAACGTCACTAAATGATGTATAAATTCTCTAAATGATGGTGAAACCTGCATCAAATTCGTTGCGTAGTGTAGAAGAACAACGCGGTAACACAAACACGAAAAGACTATAATTAACACGCTTTTAAATTAGCTTCAACTGTATGTATGTTTGTATGTAACGGAATCTTTGAACTCGATTTTTACCCACTTTATATGGTCAGATTAATTCGAAATTTTGCACACATAACAGGGCCCGATGTCAATATAATAATTTAAAAAAATTGTCTCTTTATCCTGATCTGGATCATCAGGATTAACGATTTATCTCTAAAAAATTGAAAATTAAATTATAGTTTAAAAACCTAAAAAACACGCCTTAATAACATTAAACTGAACTATAAAGTAAAAAAGAAATTTTTCAATATAAGAATAAAGTGATTTACGACAAAATTAATGTCATTATAAAAAAAAGCGTGGGGTGCTTTGTACGACATTCTTACATTAGCTCCGTACCTAATACGAAAGCAGCCCACGCTTTTTTTTACAATGACAATTTTTATATTGAAAAATTTATTTTATACTTTTTAGTTCAGTTTAATGGTATTAAAGCGTGTTTTTTAGTTTTTTAAACTATTATTTATTTTATAATAACATGTAGAGATTTCATAATAAGTTGTAATTCCTCGAGTATACCATACTTATACGAGTACCTACTTCTCGCAAACAACAGACAGATAAAAAAAAACGTTTTTACAAAAAAAAAAAAAAAACAACCGACTTCCAAAAAAATACTACAAAGTGAAAAATAACTTTAATTTCGGAAGTCGGTGTCTTTGGATCTGAATTTTAGCTTTTTGCCACCGACTTCCGAAATTAAAGTTATTTTTCACTTTGTAGTATTTTTTTGTAAAAAAGTTTTTTATTTTTCACTTT
Organism: Cosmia pyralina; assembly: GCA_946251885.1. Taxonomy (NCBI): domain Eukaryota; kingdom Metazoa; phylum Arthropoda; class Insecta; order Lepidoptera; family Noctuidae; genus Cosmia; species Cosmia pyralina. Next base: position 7,025,984 of record OX276345.1, read on the forward strand.
TTAGTGGGGCAGTCTGTTTTATCTAAGTTACAATAGCCTAATGTCAACTGCTCATCACCTTTTACAAAATATTGCTTTTCCCGATACAAGGACGTTAATTGTTGAGGAGTTCTCCCAGTAAGGAACCAGGAGAACTGGAACTGATGATGAAGTCACCATCAGCTCCACTTCAACATGTATGAGCATAAATTGCTTAGCAATAATCGGACCCGTGAAATACGTATTATTGAGTAGTTCCGATGGCCATCTGTGGTCTACCTCATCAGTTCCACTTCATCAAATGGTACTTTCCGGGAGCAAATGCACGACTTACTATAAAAAAACCCAAATCGTTATAAAAATAAAAAAAAAAAATAAAAAAATGTTTATTATAGGTGTACTTATATAGGATTTTTTTTTTGGGATTATAGGGGTATATTATAGTTGTGCCTATAAAAATTTAAGGTTCCCCTCGATTTCTCTGGGATGCCATCATCAGATCCTGGTTTCCTTATCATGATACCACCCTTGAGATATCTCCTTTCCAAGAAAAAAAGAATAACTACAATCGGTTCATAAATGACGAAGTTATCCGCGAACACACATAAAAAAATATTGCCGCAGAACAGTGTGTTTTAATGTCAGATTTACAATTGCAAAAGCAATCACTCTGCAGGCAAAATTCCCAAAGATGCCCATTATTATTTTTTCAAAAAGAAAAAATAAACCATCCTTTTAAGTTGGTATCTGCAAAAGTACTCCATTAGTGGTTGATGAGCTTAAATTCTGCACGTTTTGTCCGCAGATTATCTCGCTGACGATGTTATTTGTAGGCAAAACAGCAAGGAGACTCGTATGATGGTAATGAGATAATTAAAATTCAAGGTAGCTCATTTGGCTGTTGGCTTCAATTGTTTAGGCACGAAGATAATATTCCAACTGCTGTCATTATAGTTTTACATGATTTTAAGGGTAGGTTGGTGGGATTTTGTTTTTATTTGGCTCCTTACCGAGTTTAATATTATAGTTTGATTATATATCGGATAACTTTTTTATCGTCTTGAAAAAAATAGGGTATAATAGGTAAACCACAGAAATCTACTTATTATTTAGATTTCTGTGAGGTGAACGGAGTAGAAGCCTATGGCATACCTAGTTTTTTTTTTTAATAGCAAACAGAAATTGATTTGTATCAATAAATACTACAAATTCCAAGTAAACTTTTCATACTAGAACAATACAAACAGAAATTTTGAAGAAAAATATTATAAATCGTTAAAAACAATTCTTATCTTTTCTTCTTATTCTTTTCTTAAATTTTTGAAAAAAAAAAAAAAAACGCTAGGTATACCATAGGCTTCTACTCCGTTCACCTATTAAAGCCTATTTTTTTCAAGACGGTAAAAAGTCGCGCTGCAAAAGAACCAAAAGAAACAGAAACAGATAACAGGTGTGCATGACAGCTGACGTCTTACACTCGCGCCAGTCATTGTGCTTGCATTGTGCTTTTCTAGTGTGCGTGAAAATTGCGGCGAACAGTTAGACGCTATTTTTTTCGACGATTTCAATGCTTTGACTGTGTATCTAGACATATCTTTAGCTTTGATAATGTCATTCTTATAGTTGATTACGTCACGTCTTTTACTGTAATGTAATAAAGGTAGGTACTTATATCATTGTTTTATATTGAGTAGATACGTCTACCAGCTGAACTTGCTACTCCTAAAGTAGGTATTTTTGGACGAAAAATCCTTCATCTACCTAATTTATTTTCAAGCCATTATAGACAGAGCTACAACAAAACCATAAACCATGCTCTAACCACCGGTAGATGGCGCTGACCTTTTATTGACTCTCAATCTTTTATTGGTCCAGTGTTTTGCCCCAAAATGGCAGATATTAGGGCAGAAGATGATTTTTGACGATAATGGACGTCCATTCGTCGGGGCATGATAAAATTTTATGGGATAATTTCGGCCCATCCGAACGTTTTGGTGTTCATAATATTCTCGTTTCTTGTTGTGTATGGAGTATGTTTTTGTGCAGTTGTTGTGAAATATTAATGTTGGTGTTCATAAAATTTATTAACACCAACACTAAAATTTCAAATTCAACTCAATCATTTTGATCTGTTTTTGAGCTAAGTTTATTAGATAACACAATAGAAATGCGTTTTAAATAATTACCTATTAAATTAATATTAGGTCTTTACCTATGAAATTGCCGTTCTGCAGTACTGGCCATTTCAAACCAAAATAATTTTTGTTTGGCTAAGAATTCTAATTTCAAATTAATTTTATTTTAAAAACATGGATTTTTTTTTCCAAAAGTAGTCATTTGTTTATTGATTAGTGCTACATTTTCATCGCATTTCAATCTTTTTCGTCATCATGGATACGTCAAAAATTCGAGTAATTATGGAATATGAGTACCGTCGTGGCAGCAACGCGGCACAAGCGGCACGCAACATCAACGACGTTTACGGAGCTAACACTACAAACCAACGCACCACTTGTTATTGGTTTGCTCGCTTCCGTTCTGGAAATTTCGACCTGAAAAATGAACCTCGCGGTCGTCCGAAGACTTTGGTCGACAATGACGAATTAAAGGCGATTGTGGAAGCTGATGCTACACAATCTACGGCTGAATTAGCAGCAGCTTTCGACGTTAGCGTCAAAACAATATTGGTCCATTTGCGTCAAATTGGCAAGGTAAAAAAGCTTGACAAATATATATATTATTATTTAATAACATATTAAATTTTTCTAAAAAACATCTTTTCGTTTCGTTTCTTAAAAATTTGGTCCCGTGTGAGCGAGACGTGATAAAATGTGACAGGTCTTATAGAGTTACTCTTGTACATTCCGTGTCAAAAGCACTTATTTTTGTTTAGTAAGTGGCCAGTTCAATGATTCCTAGTCGTAGCTTCCACTAAGTGTAGATATTAATCTACACTAAAGGTAGTAATAACAGTAATATTGAAGGGTTAATTGTAATACTTACGACTCTGGGCGGTCAAATAGGTGGAGTGCGATACAATATGATTGATCATTGTTGGTGGATGCAGTACTTCCCACTTTACTCTAATAACTACCGATTCACCCCCGGATTTGCTCGGGCAATTAAATGTCTGGTATTGCTACATTTTTCTCGAGAAATTACCTAAATGATGGTAAAGTTTCAGTATAAACACCGACAAGCGCGGTGATTATTGATTTTATATTATGCAGAAAGATAAAGTCTTATCGTAGGCGGTAAATATTACCTACAATAAGTTTTAGGAAATAGCTCAGTATGATTGAAACAGCCCTCGCACTTAAACAATCAATTATTAGCGTGCAATAACATTGCCTGCCCATAAGCTTCGATGTTTTTACGTGAGCAGAACCTCTCTGTAATAGAATGTTTCGTAATGTATAATATTTTTCATTGCACAGTTTATGATCAGTCCAATCTGTACAATGAAAAATATTGTACGAAAAAATTGAACCTTGCTAAAAACTTTTGTTAAATCATTGCGCAGTCTTCAATACTAAACATTTTAAAAATCGTGATAATTATCATCATCCACCTAGTCTTTTCATAATTCTGTTGAGATCAGCTTCCACTCTATCCGGATGCCGCGGAATACTAGTATTTTTAACCGATGATAAAAAAGTAGGAGGTTCTCAATTCGACACGAATATTTTTTTATTGTTATATATGACCACGCATTACTTTTTACAGAGTCGTCCGAATTGAAAACATTTTGTTTTAGTCGAGTACACCTCAGAGGTGGTCTCGACCGAACCAGACTCCGACTTCCGAAATTAAAGTTATTTTTCACTTTGTTGTGTTGTTTTTCGAAGTCGGTTGAATTTTTTTTGTAAAAAAGTTTTTTACATGAAGCCTATCTATGACAATTCGTGATATTGTGCCATAATATTGAACGTGCCCGTCTAACGAACCACCACTTCATAATAATAAACGGTTATGTAAAAATATTTCACCTTCACTGTATTTATTTTTTAAATATCGCAGCTTTATGCTGAGATGGGAGCCTTTTTGGCCTCGCACAGGTCTCTTTTTTTTTAGTCTGATTTCTTTTTTTTTTGTTTTTTAATGTTTATTTTGTTACTTTTATATGCTCCTTTTTAACTGTATTTCCTGTGCGTGTCCCAAATAAAATATTTTTCTTTCTTTCTTTCTCTTCAGACTTAAGGTGGTACCCCGAGCAAAACCTTCCGATAGTGCGTTATTCAGAGGCTATTAACCCATTAATTAAGAGTAATAATTACATCTAAAAGCACATTACTAATGTTCGATATGCTATCACCACTTTGCCCGTTTACATTTGTTTGTATGTATTTATACAAAACATTTAAAATCTCCTTGTAAAAAAGTGTCTAAAATTATTGATTGCTTGCATCTTTTGATAAAGAAGACGTTCTAATCATTTGAGGATTACAGTAATGGATAGATATTTTCAAAATCTAAATAATTCACGTTTAATTTTGTCTTAAAAGATCGCTATTCTTTTTTTATTTTAAATAATTTAAAAAAAAATTGTGAATTTCATGATGAAGGGGCGTGCGCAGGATGCGCGACAGAGCGAGGCTGAGCGGCGGGACAGAGAAGGACCGAATGCTCAAGGTCGTTTGGTCGGGGTAGGGCCTTAAATCTCCAATAAAGTTATAGTTCCAGGTTTAGCATATGACACGTTTAGGTAACATTTCTCGGTCCCTTAAGCTGTTCTAAGCTTACAAAGTGGAACACTTATGTTAAATTTATGTTCGCTCTACTTTCAGCTTCAATTTATTTTAAATCAATAAGTGATTGTCAGTGAGTTCTTTATCTACGTACTAGCTTTTTCCCGCGGCTTCCCCAAGGTGGAGGTAGGAAATTCTGCTACGGGAACGTACTACTGGGATAAAAACTATCTCCTACTAGCTGCGCCCCACGGTGTTACCCGCGTTTTATGAGATACACTAAAACATAATATTTAATCAGTGAGAAAAGTATTCACAAAAAAAAAAACTCATCTCACGGGAACACTACGTTTTTTCGGGATATAAAGTGGCCTATGTGTTAATCCAGGGTGTCAGCTACTTCCACACCAAATTTCATCAAAATCGGTCGAGCCATTTGAGTTTGAAAGAGTAGCAAATATATTTAAATTCCTTGCTCATCCCACGGGAGCACTACATTTTTCGGGATAAAAAGTAGCCTATGTGTTAATCTAGGGTATAAGCTGTCTACATACCAAATTTCATTCAAATATAATAATATAATATAATAATAATCCTTTAGAATATTAGTGTGATATCCAGGTCATGGTCAACAAATTATTATTGAGGAGCTCGTGGCTAAGTAAAAACAGCCGCACGGGTCGATACATCAGGTTAAGCTACGCTTGCCGGGGTTGGTCAGTGGATGGGTGACCATTTTTACATACCGAGACTCCTCCGTGCCTCGGAAAGCACGTTAAGCCGTTGGTCCCGGCTGTCATTCGTGGATCTTTGACAGTCGTTACGGGTCGTCAGAAGCCCGAAAGTCTGACAACCAGTCTTACCAAGGGGTATCGTATTACCCAGTTACTGGGTTGTGGAGGTCAGATAGGCAGTCGCTCCATGTAAAATAATGGTATTCAGCTGCATCCGGTTAGACTGGAAGCCGACCCCAACATGGTTGGGAAAAGGCTAGGCAGATTGATTGGTCAACAAATTATTGGCACACGGGTACACACGTAACAGACAGTCAGGAAAACAGAGCTAATTAGGCATATACAGCGTGGCGGGATATCGACGCAAAAAAAATTTCTGTTCCATACATTTTCACCGCGTAGGTACCTATTGCGCTTTTGTAGGAAACGGCTGACTTTTCTTTTGAAAACCGACGAAAAATTTCAACTCTTGGTGGTTCAGGATCATGTACTGAATCCATGGTAACAGGTTGCGCATCGATGTCCCTGCCACCTTGTATAGATGACATTCTACTCAGGATATTGTAGTCTTCCGTTGCACGCAGGCCTCCCTGGCCTAATTCCTGGGGTAATTGGAAGACTACAATATTTGCAGCAGGATTTGTTAATATTTTGGCGAGGGGCCGAAATCTCTAGCTACTAGCAGATCTAGAACAAGTGTAATGAGATTACAGAGAAACAATTTTTTTTTTATTATTTAATGTAGTTGAGTTGAATCATACATTAATTCCCACTTTATAGCTGCGATGGCAAGCGTAATATAAAAAATTACAATATCTATTTTATTATAAATCTTAAGATTAAAAACACTTTTAAAGCATTTCGCGCTGCAAATTTTTATTAAACCAAATACTTAAATAAGTATGTACTACTAAATTATACTTTTCGGATGATTGTACCTGGCAGATGAAATGACTAGAAATATAAAAGTTTACTAAATCCCTTGCCCAGGGACATTTATTTACGTTAAAAGATAATTTAGAAAAAATCTAGCTCCACAAAGCAGTAATATGTCTGCGAAAGTTAATCTATGCAATTTATTTTTTTGCTGTTTACACAAATTGCAATTTGTACCCTCATTTTAGTGTGGCCACGATTGTTAAAAGTTTAGGACAACGCGTGTACTAATATTTATTTTCTTTTTACCCGACTGCGAGACGCAAAGGAAGGTAATGTGTTTATCAGCCTATATAATATGCATGTATGTTTCTTCGAGTCTTCGGTCAGCTGGACCCGCTCGCTAATGGACCCGCGGGTCCACTTGACCAGATAACTTATTTTCTGTATTTATATTGATAAACTGGACCCACATTCAAACTTAAAAAAAACATCTATTGTTTAAAGCTACCCGTGGATACAGTCGAGTGCAAAATTGGTTAGTCAAAATGTAATATTAACTAAATGTAATACTCAAATATAACACATAAAAAAATAAGTACTAATTAAAAATCACAGACAGATAAAAGAGCATTCATGAATAAAATTATATAAATCAACTAGGGGAATGTCCATATTAACATGGGCCGATTTTGATGATTCTTACGTCAATCGAATTGTCTTATTCTTGTGAGTGTCAATAAAGACATGACAGAAAATTCAATATGGCGACAGCCAGACGCCTTATTGTGAAAAAGTCGACGAACTATGCCAAGTGGGGTATCATTGAATAGGTCTTTAAAAATCATCTTTATGTTTCTCTAATAATTTTTCATTTGGAATGACCATTTAGGATCTATAACGATTTAAAGTTCTTCTCATTCTTTTCAAAACTTATATTAATGGTGTGATAAAGTTCTTATATAATCGTATCGTATCGTCTTATTTACGTGAAAAACTATTATTATAACATAATTGAATATGTATATAATTCTATAAATCGACTGATTTTACTGATTCGAAAGAGAATTTTAACGACCGTAATCTAAACAGTTACTTAATACAGTGGTAACCTAACTAAAAACTGTAAAATAAAAAAGGAAATTTAAAAAATAAAAAAACCCGACTGCGTAAAATGTGAACTTTAAAAAAAGATGGAAACAAGATGGCCGAAAATCATGTAGTCGGAGGCAGCTTCTAAAATGTAACATCAATAAAGACCTAGCCTCCGACTCGACTGCATGACATTTTAGTTCATCTTGTTTCCACTTTTTACACAGTGGGGTTTTTTGATTTTTACCACGTTTTTATTAAGTCACTTTCTTGTTTGTCTGTCTGTCGTTCCGGGTGGTATCTTGCAACTCAAATTTCGAGCACTTCCCGATTAGCTATCCAGCTAAACTTTCAGGGCCGCTCACAACTCGATGACAATGCGTTCTAAAGTCCACCATGACCTGTTATCCTGTGTATGTTTTTTTTTTATTTTTAAAGCGCATACAATCGTAGTTTTTAGATTATTTTTTTAATCTAAATTAAATTATCATATTTTAATTTATTATGGAGTCTTTAGACTATCAAAAATGTTGGCGAGTTATAACTCGACAACATTTTTGATAGTGACAAAGTCACTTTTAAAGAGAAATCTGCTACAAGTTGGAAGCTACTTCTCACCGACCTAATATACACCACTTTACATCCAAGTGAAACTGATAAGGTAATCTATTCGTAGCAGACTAGCACGTCGGGTGTACAGAGCGAGCGTAGAGGCACGAAATATATACGTACAGAAGGCCGATCTCGTGCAACAACGAAAACAAGAGCATGCACACATACTCTGCGTCCTAACCAAAATCATCGGTCGCGCGAATACGCAATCGTCGCGTTCGGTAGGTACTTTACTTCCTAAATACATATTAATCTCGGGAGCAGTGGGTAAACTGGCTTGGATAAAGTCTTAATATTTAAAGTTGATGTAATTTATTTTTTATAGAGTTCTATCAATGTTAATATTAGGTATAAGTAAATATAGAAGGTACAACACATGCTATGCATGCACATGCCATGGTAACAATTTGACAGTGACAGCGCAGTAGCTGCCAGTAAGGGCACTCGGCCAAGCGGATAAGTCATGTTCGGAAAACCGGAAGGCGTTCTTTGTCAGCGCGACTATGCAAACGGGTTCGCCGAACAAAATGAAAGCGACGGTCGCGTGTTCGTGGTACGGTCGCTTTGGTTAGGACGTGGCCATAGACACATGGCTACGTTCATCGAATATTAGTAATAAATTAAGGCCTCCAGCCAAGGCGTGAAACTTATAAACTATACTCCATTTTACAATAAGATTAGACATTTAAGCAAACCTTTTTTATAGTCTGTTCAACCGATTTTGACTTCTATTGCGTTGGGGGCATGACAAATGGCAGCTGCAGTAAACAGTTGACATTGTAACCACTTTTTTGCCTTTAACGCCATCCTTAAACCTACGGAATAGAAATCAAAATCGTTTGAACGGACTGTAAAAAAGGTTTGTTTAAATGGCTAATTTTATTGTAAATGGAGTATAAGCGACTGTACGATGTAAGGCCACTCCCTGTGGGGCACGGACGGACTACGGCTTAGGGCGTAATTTTATGGAACCGATCTTCTGTGCCTTTCTATTTTGTGGTAGTGGGGAATAAAATACGAGTATGGCTACGTGCATTAAAGTTTCCACCTTCAGCCCGCATTGCGTCCTATCAATCACTAGGAACTACCACAGCACTGTGGTTCCCAGGAGCAGTGGCTTCAGTTGAGGAAGCTCGTCGTAGATCAGACAGTGTTTGATAGTTGGTGATACTTTATTCACATTGCAATCTAGCCTAAAGTAATTTAAATAAACATACAGTTAATGATTAATTTTTTCAGAAGTTTAAGATAATTTCTTCTCTTCCTAATTTGTTGATTTCCATTTTGGAGTATTCTTAACATATGTTACTTGTTGCTTTAATACTTAGCATCAAACTCATGACGACCATTTATCTTGGCTAGTGCTGCCAGGATAAAGATGTGCCGACGACCAGGCGAACATTGCGGGAATCAACCGAATGCTTGCTGCATGGAACCAGTCTTTGAACCGGCTTCTTGAAGAGGTCTATAGGTTGTAGCTCACTTACACGACCCCGCTCCAACACTGCTTCCGCACAACACCGCCTTAAACGGAGATGATCTTGTATGATGCTCGTATCGAGTACGATAGCGGTAAGCTTACAGCGAGCCATTTGCTAATTTGTGTTGTCAATGTAAAGTATGTCTACAGAGGACGCCCTGAAGCTCACATTTCAATTTTGCCGTGTGGGAGAGGTGTCATATAAGTCGGCTACGACCCAGTGCACAACGTTTAGTAGTCGCCTTAAAAGAACTACGAGTATTTTAACTAATATTTTTCAGAAATGCCTCAAAATGTTCAAGACCATTTTAAAAGAAATACTAGCTTGCCCGCGGCTTCGCCAGCGTGAAGATCAGAAGATATCCCACGGAAACTACTACCGGGATAAAATGTTATAGATATCCTATGTTCTATAATCCAGGTCATGGGCTACCCATGTGCCAAACATCCAAATCCGTTCCGCCGTTTTTGCGTGAAAGCTTAACACACAAAGAATACACTGTCGCTATAATATTAGTTAGGTTTCTTAGGGAAGGGTATAAAATATGTATAATGTTGTGTTATTATTTCCTCCACAAGTCGGCATTGCGTCGTATCACCCAACTAGCAAAAACGTCGTATAATTCCAGTCTTATAAGTCTTCATGTTATGAAACGGTTCTATATCGATATTTAGTTAACTATTACGTTAAATAGACGTTCATCTTACGATGTTTCAGTCGCCTGACTGTTATGTCTTATTATAAAGTTGAGTAAACCTTTTCAGGACTAACTTATACGACGTCGTATAATGGAAGCAGTGTATATGTTTAGTAAACGTTTTTAGGACTAACTTGTACGACGTCGTATAATAGTGTCAGTGCATATATGTTGAGTAAAAATTTTCAGGAATAACTTTTTATGACGTCGTATAATGATGTCAGTGCATATGTTGAGTAAACGTTTTCAGAACTAAATATATGAAGTCGTATAATAGTGTAAGTGTATATGTTCAGTAAACGTATTCAGGACTAACTTATACGACGTCGTACAATGGTGTCAGTGCATATGTTGAGTAAAAAATTTCAGGAATAACTTTTTATGACGTCGTATAATGATGTCAGTGCATATGTTGAGTAAACGTTTTCAGAACTAAAGTATATGAAGTCGTATAATAGTGTAAGTGTATATGTTCAGTAAACGTATTCAGGACTAACTTATACGACTTCATATAATGGTGTCAGCCGTTACGTTTATTAATCAATCTTTTGGGCATATAAACATTTCAGTTAAACAAAAGGTTTTCAATAACTTTTATAAAATTAAAACACCGCTTAAATGTTTTTGTAGGAGATTTATATATAACAAAACTGTTTTAGTCGTATGAAAGACTAACTAAGACTTGTATGAGACTAAAATTTTGAATTTCAACGATAGTAAATAACTGTAACCCGTCGCGCGCTAATTAGCAGACACAATTGAAATTCTATTGTTATCTGTACACATGGTGTGCAATCGACATCGTAGACTTTTAAATTATTTATAGGTCAAACCCACACTTTAATTAAACCATTCCTATTTAGTTTTGTCATTCAAAAGTGATTTAATTAAAAAGTAATTAATGATAAGGGTAATCTAAAGTCAGCTGAAAATGACCGGGGCATCATGGTCTCAAGGAAAAGTATATGCGACCTTTTTGTTGTATTAGTGCATTATAGAGGTCGCTATATAACTTAGACAAGATGGTTGGAGCTATAATATGAAAACAAATTTGGAATAATTAACTAAAACCCTTGAATTACAAAGAAATAGGGAAGGGCATTAAAAACTTGACAACAACACAGTATATACATTGTCATAAAACTAAAGTTCCCTGAAGGATTACCTATCACAATTAGTATTATATCACACTAATTTAAATAATGTATATACAGTATATTTTGTAATCATGGAAATTAACCTAATTTACTTTTTTCTCTTATTCTTTCATACACGCATAATAAGGAGTCTCGGTATGTAAAGATGGTCACCCATCCACGGACCAACCCCGGCAAGCGTAGCTTAACCTGATGGATAGATTCGTGTGGCTGTTATTACTTAGGTACGAGCTCCTTACTATCTTATTACTATCTTTATATCCATAATAATTATCATTAATTATTAAATATGTATGATAGTCTGTAAGGTATTTATTATATGGGTCATTGTTACCCGAAATAAATGATATATTATATTATTATTATTACCAGCTTTTATTTACTTTCACGTCTCAAAAATAAAAATAAAAAAATACTTTGCTAAGCTTGATTTATCAAAGCTTTTCCGGATCAAAATATAAACGCTTAAAAGCTTTGTCCATAATCGGACATCTGTCACAAAAAAGGTCGACCATTTTTTTATCCTTAACTTTAAAAATAGCCTCGTCACCCTGCTTTAGCTCCTAGGTAATTTGTCCCAAGATAGCTGGTTGCCACTACTACATTAAAATTATCCATTCGTTTCGAAAAATATTCAACACCTCAGATGGAGAAACTTATTTAGAAGGGATCAGGGTAATTTTCACAGACTAATGTGCTTAATAGCTTATTTTGATTAATGTTATTTTAGCGAAACGAGTCTTTGATTTATTTTGAAATAGAACGAGAAAAAGTACCTACTTTAACTTTTTTTTTTATCAGCAATATCGTAGCTATATTATTAGCTATAGTATATTCCTGTTCACTGTGGGACCAATTCTGAAATCACGAAAATATTTGCTGTTCCATTTCTTATCCAGGCAAATCACTGTCCATTCTAAGGTTGCCTGGAAGAGATTGCAGAAAGCGGTAAGGCCGCCCATTGTATATTTTGTAGTGTTTGATTATGTCTTTTTTTGTTGTGTATTTTTGTGGTGTACAATAAAGTATATATAAATAAATAATAAATAAAGTTCAAACTTGACCAAAATAAATCAGCTGCTTTCTTTTTTCTTGATTTCAGACTGAGATGGTCCCACAGTGAAAGTTGTTCATATTCATAAGTAGAACACCCTGTGAAAATTTAGTGATGAACAAATTGCCGTGTAGTTCTCATCGCCCGCTACTATTAAAACAGCAATACTATCGAAAATGTTGATCAACAATTTAAAATTAATCATCAAAACTGTAAGTTTAACTACGGATTTAACCGCATCTAAACTAAATCTCATCGAAACTTTTTCAATCGATGATCCAGCATAAACCCGAACCTTCGTTATTGCAAAAAAGTTTTATTAATTTCCTACAGATAGGAAGTTTTAATTGAACGGTCACAGGGATGCCCCAAGGAGCACCTCGGCCCCATGTGGTGACATCTAGTGATGTATGGTGATGTAAACTGTACTAATCGATAAACGTTAGAGGAGTTTGATAACTTAATAATTATTTTATGGTTTTTGCTGATTGAGAATAAGGTTAAGGAAAAAAAGATAAGTTTCGATAATAAAAACTAATATTTGGCCAATCAAAGTATATCAAAAGCTTTACCTAATACTCGGCCGAATTGAGAACTTGTCATACTCTACTTTAGTATTACTTACAGCCCGGCCGTCGCTCGAGAGAATGCCTTTCTGACACCTTTCAGTAGGACAATTTCTATTAGTAATAAGGGTCAAATTCGTAAAACACATATTCGTTAGTATGAAACAAACAGGTTTCAAGAACGCATTCTCTCAGCGACGATTGTGTGGAGGCATCTACATCGCCACATGCGAACTACGCATCACACTGACGCCACGTAAAATCCTGCATCGCGCAATCAGAGTTTACCGCGCGACTAGCATATATAAAATGTCCCGACATCAAAGTCAGGCAGTTGCCCACCAGACACAACACCCGTCTGGTCGGAGGATCCTCCCTTTTCTATGGAGGATGAGTGAACTTTACACCCTGTTCCTCATGCCTCTAAATTGGTGACCCGACGTGATGACGAGAAACTGATTGGTGATTCCTTCAATGTAGCCCCCGAAATTTAATTAGTTACGTTTATTGCAAATAAATTTGAATTTCGCAGGCTACATTGAACGGATCACCTTAAGAGTTTGACAAGTTCTCAACTTCAAATTCTCAGTTCAGAAGCTGTGTGTAAGTCTACAGGATAGTTCACAGAGAAGTTCGATTACGACTTTGCTTCTATGTTTTTCCAGCGGGGTAATTTTGTAACACATTTAGGGTCACTTGCGTATTCGGGGTTAAGCTAAATAACTTGGAGTTAACGGCTAACTCAGGTTTAATCAAATAATTCATCTTACTTACTCTTGGTGGCGAGTGAAAGGCAAACCTAGTAAAATTTTTGAATATTTAACCCACCGATGTGGGAGAGTTATGTCTCTAAGCTAGGTTAGTGTAAGAATTGTCAAAATAAATTGACGTTATGAGGTACCTGATAACTTATTTTGGTACCTGATAATATTATAATGTCGGAGAATCAAACGGATTAGCGTCCACGTGCTCGATGTTGGTGTCTGCCATGTTGCGACCAGCGCAGGCGCTGTCTCAGGAGCAAGAGAGCTCGAAAATAGACAAACGCACTACTGACAGATACAACGTTGACACTGACAGCTTCGACATTGACAATCCCGACTCGAACTACTGACTCAATGACAGCTGTTATCGCTTTGATTAATTGATTAAGTTATCTCAAACGCTAATAGATGGCGCTACTAGTACGTAAACAAGTCTTTTACTTCACTTCTCCGACATAATAGGTTGGGGAAAAAGTTTCTTCGCATTTTTTAAGAAAATCAAAACATTTTTTACTATACATTATTTACATTTATTTAAAGTATGTAGGTACCATTTTGTTCGATAACTTTTTGCCATCTTGTAGGTAGGGACATGATCCCATTGCTATAGAAATTTTGGGACTTCTGATCAAAATACCGCGACAAGTGGTTTTGGCAGTCCTCTCGTGATGTTAACCTGACACTGCCTAAAGAATTCTGAAGAGACCGAAACAGGTGGAAATCTGAAGGTGCAAGGTCAGGACTATACGGCGGATGCATTAACACCTCCCAGCCAAACTCTCTTAATTTTTGCCGAGTGGCTAAAGATGTGTGAGGTCTAGCGTTATCATGATGAAAAGCCACAGTCCTTCTGTTGATAAATTCCGGCCGCTTTCTCTCAACTTCTTGCTTTAATCTCATCAGTTGTTCGCAGTTGAGTTCAGAATCGATGGTCCTGCCTGGTGGTAACAGCTCATAATGAATAATGCCCTTCCAATCCCACCACACACACAGCATCACCTTGTTGCGAGTTAACCCGGGTTTCGCCACAGTCTGTGAAGCCTGACCAGCCTTTGACCACGACCTTTTTCGCACGTTCTTGTCGTACGTGATCCACTTTTCATCACCAGTTATCAGCTTCTTCAAAAATGTTTCGGTTTCATTACGTCGTAATAAAGAATCACAAATGAGTACACGGTTCATTAGGTTTCTTTCAGTGAGCTCGTGAGGTACCCAAATATCGAGCTTTTTTGTGTACCTAGTTTTTTTCAAATGCGCCAAAACTGTTTTGTGATCAATTCCCAGCTCTTCAGCTACGTCGTAACTACTGATATGTCGATCTTGCTCCACTTTTTCAAAAATGGCATCCATTTTATCCGTAATAGGGCGACCAGAGCGACTTGCATCTTTGACATCAAAATTTCCGGATTGAAAACGCTTAAACCAAATTTGTGCTACTCTCTCAGACACTGCACTGGGTCCATAAACATCGCAAATTTTTTTCGCGGCTTGCGTTGCAGGTTTACCTTTTTTGTAGTAAAATTTTAAAATGTATCTAATTTCTTCATTAGATTCACTCATCTTGACAGTACGAAAAACAAATGAAAATCACACATTTTCCTAATTTGAATTTGGAATTATGTTCTTTAAAATTTAAACTTTCAATGATACCAAAACCAGCCAGATACAAATAGTATAGCCAAAGAGATTTTATTTTAAGTTCATACATACTATAATGCGAAAAGACTTTTTCCCCAACCTAATATATATATTGTTCGACATAAGTGAATATTCGGTGCTTTATTAGCAGGAAAAGGCAATATATTCATGAATCTAGAAATAAATACACATTATAAAAAACTTTTTCCATCTGATGTTTTCGTCAATCAATAAACTAAATCTCCATGGAAACCACATACCTGCATATCGTATGTGGTTTCCATGTTTATTACAATACGATTAAAATGAAATGTAATCTTATAAAATTCAAAGACAGGAAAATATTACGTATCGTAAATGTAGAGTAAAAGAAATGGGTATACAATTTCCGTTCAATAATTTTTGGGTCGGATTACTTATGAGGGCATAGACATTGCAATCACAGAGTACTTTTTTTTTATATTGCAATTCTATTTTATGTTTCGTCGATTGAACAGCAATGTTCGCAATTCAAAAAACACCAATGTCAGATTTACAAAGCTGGTGTTTCTTTTTAGTCGCGCAACGAGTTATAAGAGTTAAAATGTTTACTTAACTCCGAATTACTCCGAATTTACAAACTCTACATTTATTCTTAATCCGACTAAACGTGTAAGTGGGCCTAAGACTATCCAAAACGCACCGGGAACGGGACGTCATCAAGAAACGAGATAATTTGGCCATATATAAAAAAATAAAAAATAATAATAATCGTACTGTCGCTACTTCGGTGCCGTTATCTGTTTTCTGTTGTTGACATCCCTTCCCGGTGCGGTAAACGAACAGTGTTAGCCGACGTACGCACCGATGTAAAAATATCGCGGCAGGATGTTATCGCGCACTGGATTTTCAACTCAGTGTTGAGCCGAGTATTGAGGATACAACCTAACAACAACAGAGTGCATCCGAGTGCGTCGAAAAACACACTATTGGATTTTCAACTCTCGGCGCTAAGCAGAGTGTTGAAAATCCAGTGCGCGAAAAAAAATCATCGCGATATTTTTACGTCCGTGCGAACGTCGGCTTACAGTAGCAATGGCTTTCGTTTTGACAGTTCAACACCACTCATTGCGTTATTTACGTATTTCGAACATATAAAGCAGTGGATTAGCAATATCCTCCAAAATCATTCAAACTGAAAGTTTGTTACGCAATTAGGATGCTGGTTTGGTATTACTTATTCCAAATGTAACAAATTACGTTAGCCAAAATAGTTTTCGAATCTATTCTATACCGTAAATTCTCAGTGATCCAACCAACAATTTCAGCCTTTGAAGTCCAAGCGGTGAGGTCAAATGCTTTCAGTTGGGTATCGTTTGGGACGTGCTTCTGACAAACGGTGCTTCTATCGCAAACTTCGCTCCTATAGGTAGGGAGTACAATTCGTTTGAACTCCAAATGCATTGGATTTCTGAAGCAAATCCTCGTGGTCAGGAAATTGAAGGTTTATTCCAAACTTTGTTGGTTAGTATTTATTTAAACTGTAGAAACCGTTACTTTAACATTTATTTCGTTTTTAGAGATATTGCCTTCACGAGTAGGCTTGACTGTACTGACGATGGTTGCATTTTAATATTTTTGGAGTCGTTTCGAAACTCGTCGTTCGTCGTTTCGTATACTTTTGACTCGTAAGTCACAGGAACTTACACCTAGTTTAGGACTCAGAGTATTTAAATATTGACCTTTGTATTAAGTCATAATAAGTGTTGGTCATAAGGATATTGTTTTGGGCTTTTTTGGTTAAATAAAGAATTTATTATTTACTAGCTGACCCGCCAAACGTTGTCCTGTCAAAATTTGCCAATTTATTTTTTTCCTATTTTCTTTCTTTTAAACCACCCCAGTAAAGAGGAGAACAATAAAAAAATATCAAATCAGCCCAGCCGTTCTCGAGTTTTAGCGAGACAAACGAACAGCAACTGATTTTTATGTATATAGATTTATTTATTATTTATCAAAGCAATATTTTTAGATACAAACATTTTATAACATTATTTTGCAAAATCATAACAGTAAGATCACAATAGAAAGAGAAAGCTAGTAAAATGTTACAATATCAATGACAAAATAATATTACATTACGGAAAACTTACGGAATGATAAAAAAGATATAAATCCAAAAAGTTTTAGTTTGTTGGTAGAGGACACTCGAAACATTGCTACACTTATTTTACAAAACTTTACTGTTTATTGTTTGGGAAATAGAAACTGTATTAGGGTTGACAGTAAACTGTTCCTGCAAACACGGGTTTCAATTTGTATACTCAGGCAACCGCTCCTGCTGAAAAGGCCTGAATATTTCAGTAATCATTAGGGATCGCTCGAGACCTACTACTCGTACTACTAGTGAAGAGTTTATTACTGCGTTTGAGAGGAACAATACATAAACACTAATACATAAACACATTATGCAGAACGCCTTGTTGGTCTACAGGTCGCAAACGCGTCTGCTAAGCGTGAGGTCAAAGGTTCAATTCCTAGGTCGGGCAAAATGTGTTATGTGAATTTCTCAGTTACAACCCAGATTTTGGCTTTATGCCCTGTTAATGGCAATAGGTTCGTCCCCTACTACATAAAATTTTAACAAAACTGGCGAAATGTGGGCGAACTGCATAATAAACACCTCTGCCGAACTACATAATAAACATCTCTGCCAATCTACATAATATACACCTCTGCCGAACTACATAATATACACCTCTGCCGAACTACTTAATATACACCTCTGCCGAATTACATAATATACACCTCTGCCGAACTACATAATATACACCTCTGCTGAACTACATAATACACATATACACCTGTGCCGAACTACATAATATACACCTCTGCTGAACTACATAATACACATATACACCTCTGCCGAACTACATAATATACACCTCTGCTGAACTACATAATACACATATACACCTCTGCCGAACTACATAATATACACCTCTGCTGAACTACATAATACACATATACACCTCTGCCGAACTACATAATATACATCTCTGCTTAACCTTTTGGGGAATGCAGGCAAGATGTTAAATTCGTAAAAATGTGCATGACTATAATAAAATTGATCCAACTTATGTTTTGCGCACTTAGAGATTTGGTCTCCGAGCGAGTCAAGATATTATCTCATTAATACTTTTCCTGTATTTTCTGCCGCCACCGGCGGCGGCGCCCCGACGAGTGCTATTTAACCGCCGCAGCTTAAGTCAACTCTGAAATGCGGAATGAAAGCTTGAGAAAAATTATATAATTTATATTTGTCATGTAGGATAATGTTGTGGAGGTCAGACAGGCAGTCGCTCCATGTAAAATACTGGTATTCAGCTGCATCCACTTAGACTGGAAGCCGACCCTAACATGGTTGGCAGAGTTGATGTAGGATAATGAATTTATTTGTTTTGGTTCATTGTAAGTTCAATTATAAAAAAAGAAACTTAATCGATCACGCGATTGAGCAGCGCGCAAATAAAATCCGATATGTGTCCGCCAGATTACGTCATCGTCCCGGGCTACGAATTTGTATTTTATCTTTTTTTTTCTCGAAAAAACTAGGAAAACTAAGTTGTTTCTGCGGTTGCAGTAAAAATTATCCGATAGCTCAAGAATATTGACTAATAAAAAGTCACTTAGCCACTAAAGCGCCCGGCTCCCCCGCGTGACGTCATTAGGATTGTCCTTGAAAAATATTTTCATGCATAAAGTATCACAGACGGTGAAGTACTTCTAAGTCATTGAATAATAATTTGTTACCACTCGGTTACATGTATGGGGAGTACACCATTATTTAGCGGTGCACAGAATACACTTTCTTTCCAATTGACATCGATATAGTGCCAATGGGATCCTGCCGTTTTGCCGAAAAGATTTTGACAAAATTTCACTACCCAAACAAATTTTAGCAACCTTTTTTTATACCAATGCAATATTTGGAATGATTTTAGTACGCACATTTTCATTTGGACAAATTTTTACTTGGCAGAATATAAGCAAGGATTATGTCATAAAGGCATTTGGTCTTTAATTAAATTATTTATTACAGCAAAAAATCTATACGCAATAAACTTTTGGTCAAATGATTTGTTATGACAAAAAATATATACGTTAGGTTAACACTAAACACAACACTATCACACACACACACACACACACACACACACACACACACCCACACACACCCACACGCACACACACACACGCACACACACACACACACACACACACACACACACACACACAACACAACACTATCTACTCTCTTTCTCTCTCTCTACAATGTACTTACTACAATTGGATTACGAAGACACTGAAAATCTAATGTCCCTTCAGGTATAATCATTTTTAACCACACAAACACATACACATTCCTCACTTACTTCACCACTACATCATTTACACACATTCCTTTATTTCACCATACGCATTAACACACACACATCCACACCTCAAATCTTCAATCTCACGAACACATACTTGCACTCTTATAAGTAGGTACTAAGTCGAAATAATTGTTATAGTAGTGACACACATATGTCCTAAGTTTGAATATTGTATAACAATAGCTGAACACTATCCCCTGAGATACAGGTTCCCGCCTAGTTCAGGGGCTAGGGTCAATATTCTGTGCACCAAGTACTAAAACATTTTGTTTTGTGGTGGTTATCCCACCACAAAACAAAATGTTTTAGTACTTGTCACGTTACCTGTTCTGAAATTATACTTTAATGGTGAGAATAAACAATTTTTTTTTTTTTTTTTTATCTTAAGATGACAATTAAACGTCATCATGCCACAAAGAAATAATCACATTTTCGAAAACGATATTATGAATTAAAACTATGATATAATTACGAGATATTTTTTCTGAGCTGTTGCAATTTCATATCTAATGTGTTCTTCTTTTATTTGAATTTTTTTGAACAACTGCAGGGAGAGCGAATTTTTAAAAATTTTGACACATGTCCAATCTCGATGACGTCCCGCAGGACTCTGAGCGCGAGCGGATTTACCCAAATTTACTAATTTTGAGTTTATTTTAAAAAAATCTATTAAACTCAAAAATCCAACCGTTAAATTCCCTCTGAAATACGATTATCTCATGGTAAATGCAATTTTCATATAATTTTATGCTGTAATTAGGAAATGAAACGGAAAATGGTTTTGAAATCGACCATGTTTCGGATTTTTTTTTCGTCGAGGAAATTACAAGTTATCATGTTTTGAACCGTTAATTTCCCTAAAGCAAGAATTCATCTTTGGCATATATTTTTTTCAGGACCTTAATATACTAATTTGACCATTTAAAATTGATTCTAAAACAGGAAAATTCGGATAACCCCCCAAGCCGAGTGAGCGAAGCGAGCGGTTCCGCAGTAGCAGCCGGCGAGTGCCAGAAACGACTAGATTTTATAGAAAAAAATGTGAAAAAAAAATATTTGGCTTATTTTATTTTGCGTAAAATGTGTTATTCCAACTGAAATATTTGACTACATAAAAATTGGTAAAAGTACTAGTTGGTAAACAGGTTATTGTTTAAGCGTTCACTTACATTAGGTTTGCGTTTTAATTATTTGTGAAGAGATTTTTTGCTAAGTAATAATTTGGCAAATGAAATCATGCGAAAAATTGATTAGGAAGTGATAATTTGACAATTTCTTTTCGATGAAACAAGGGTAACCCAGTGCCAATAGTCTCTGAGCAAAATGAGAAGCTCTTGGCCAAGTATAACAGATGCACGGGTCGATCCATCAGGTTAAGCTACGCTTGCTGGGGCTGGTCCTTGTAAAGGTGACCGTCTTTGCATACCGAGACTCTTCCGTGGATCGGAAAGCACGTTAAGGCGTTGGTCCCAGCTGTCATTCGTGGATCTTTGACAGTCATTACCGGTCGTCAGAAGCCCGAAAATCTGACAACCAGTCTTACTAAGGGCTATCGTATTACCCATTTACTGGGTTGTGGAGGTCAGATAGGCAGTCGCTCCATGTAAAATACTGGTATCCCGCTGCATCCGGTTAGACTGGAAGCCGACCCCTATGTTGGGGTCGGCTTCCAGTCTAACCGGATGCAGCGGGATACCAGTTTTTTAATCAATCTGCCTAGCCTCTTCCCAACCATAGTTGGGAAGAGGCTAGGCAGATTGATTAAGTCTCTGAGTAAAATGGCTGTTCGTTATCCGGATGAACGGACAGAAGATGTACAGACAGACATGATGAAGTTATAAGGGTTCCATTTTGGCTATTTGCCTACGGAATCCTATAAAGAAAACTATATGAACAAGTACGTACATTCTTGTGTATTTTCCTTAACCTATTATGATAGTTTCTTTTATTAGTATGAGGTACGCACGGCAAATGAAATACGGAAATGTGTAGCTTGATCTGCAGATCAAGCTACACATTTCCAGTATAAGCTGATCTCGCATTCTATAGGATTTCCTTACAATGAGAGGTCAGTGTAAACAGGAAGTTTATAGCTTGATGTGTAGCCGTGTGTACCTATGAGCTATCTTTATTAGCTACCCTTATCTACCATCGGCTTATATGAGCAACTTTTATTAAGATTACCTACTCTATTCCGTTTGATTAAGTAATTTTGTTTCTTACATCGACCCACGTATAGGAAAAACTTTCAATTACTATGTATATCTTCATTTGTATTACAAACACTGTAACCTTCTATGTAACTACAGTTTTGAGCCGTGTGGGGTCGAAACGCTCGGGTCATGGGGCCCGAGTGCGCGTCTACTTGTTAAGGAAATTTCTCGCCGACTGGTCGAGACTTCACGTGACCAGAGGGCTGGCTCGTTCTTTGGCCAAAGAATCAGTACCTATTGCCATTCAACGTAGCAATGCTGCCAGTCTTCTGGGCACGTTTCCGGATGACATCGATGCGGACGAGTACTTCGACGCCTAAGTGTCCTTTTGTTTTTGTATTTATTTGTATAGTTAGTTAGTTAATTATTTACTTTAGTAGGTAACTAGTGTAATTAGTGTTTATTTGTATATTGTTCATAAACCACAAAAAAAAATATAAAAAAAAATTGTATTGTTGAAAAGTTATAAGTAGGTCTGGATTTGTGCCAGGTTGATGGCAATAGGCTCGCCTTCTGGCATGGGTCTTAAACATAACTGGCGAAATATGGGTGTAGGTACTACTCGTATAGGTACACTTCTGCCCATCCCTTCGGAGAATACAGGCGTTATGTTATGTTATAAATAGGTTATGCATGAAGAACAATCAATCTGCCTAGCCTTTTCCCAACTATGTTGGGGTCGGCTTCCAGTCTAACCGTATGCAGCTGAATACCAGTATTTTACATAGAGCGACTGCCTATCTGACCTCCACAACCCTGTAACTAGTAATACGATACTCCTTGGTAAGACTGGTTGTCAGACTTTCGGGCTTCTGACGACCCGTAACGACAGTCAAAGATCCACGAATGACAGCTGGGACCAACGGCTTAACGTGCTTTTCGAGGCACGAAGAAGTCTCGGTATGTAAAGATGGTCACCCATCCACTGACCCACCCCGGCAAGCGTAGCTTAACCTGATGAATCGACCCGTGCGGCTGTTATTACTTAGCCACAAGTTATTATTGAACTTAATTTCTTAGAAATTGCTAATATAAGCTGTTAAAGTTACGAGCAACATTTTCCACTTTAGGAATTTTATAAAATTATGGTTAGATGTTCACACGGCTACACACCAAGCTATAATTTCCAGTTCACACTGACCTCTCATTGTAAGGAAATCTTATACAATGCGAGATCAGCTTATACTGGAAATGTATAGCTTGATCTGTAGCCGTGCGTACATACCTACAATGATCCTCGCAGGGTGGCTGAATGGCGTGCTATTGGAGAGGCCTATATCCAGCACTATAGTGCTGGATAATTTCACGTCTACTGCTTATAGGCTGATGATGATGATTTCAATGCTTCCAGAGACTTATAACTGGATATGTTTAAAATCTATATAAATGAAAAGAGAAGCCTGATTGGCTGACTCAAGAACGCCCAGGCCAAATCCATGAACCTAGAAAGCTGAATTTTTTTCACAGAGGTTTCCTTTATAACGTAGACAAGGAATGATTTCCCGGTAATACGTTCCCGTGGGATATCTTCCGATATCCATACGGGCAAAAGCCAGTCTTCTAAAATTTCAATTTACTTGGGGATTTGTTAAAGCAAGAGTTAAATTAATACAAATCTTTCCTTCTAATATTCATCAAAGTCATACGTAGATAATATCTAAATAGCCCGCATGTTATTTACCCACTTATGTAAAGAAAGAAAAATATTTTATTTGGGACACGCACAGGAAGTAGGTACAGATATATGTATCACATTATGTTCCTACTGCTGGGACCCTGGTCTCCTCTTTGAGAGAGAGTGGGCCGTAATTCACCATGAGGGCGCAGTGCAAGTTGGTGGATGTCAATGTCTTAAAATTTTTGAGTTATGAACAAAACCGTACAACCACTGTATGAAAAAAAAAACATAATGCAAGAACTATTCTTTAAAAGCTCTCGTTTCTCCAAAACAGGTCAAACTAACAAAGATCGGCCATTTTATAAGAATGACAACAAGCGACGACGCCTTTTTTTATTTGAAACCTTTTAAAATATAATGCCGTTGTACCGAGCGACGGGAAAAAGATGCATCGTGCATAACTTGGACACAAATGGAGGAACACTTTAGGAATATTTTTGAGTTTCAATAGTTATCTAGTAATACATCATTTCATGGTAAAGTTTCCTGGTATTGCTACACTGTAATGTACACACGCGAGATCCGACTCGAAGGACCAAAAATGAGTGGGTAATTTATGTAGGTACTTCAGTCATGAATTATGTAGGTATGAAGTAATAGGTTGGGGAAAAAGTTTCTTCGCATTTTTTAAGAAAATTGAAAACATTTTTTAATATACATTATTTACATTTATCTAAAGTATGTAGGTACCATTTTGTTCGATAACTTTTTGCCATCTTGTAGGTAGGGACATGATCCCATTGCTATAGAATTTTTGGACTTCTGATCAAAATACCGCGACAAGTGGTTTTGGCAGTCCTCTCGTGATGTTAACCTGACACTGCCTAAAGAATTCTGAAGAGACCGAAACAGGTGGAAATCTGAAGGTGCAAGGTCAGGACTATACGGCGGATGCATTAACACCTTCCAGTCAAACTCTCTTAATTTTTTCTGAGTGGCTAAAGATGTGTGAGGTCTAGCGTTATCATGATGAAAAACCACACCCCTTCTGTTGATTAATTCCGGTCGCTTTCTCTCAACTTCTTGCTTTAATCTCATCAGTTGTTCGCAGTAGAGTTCAGAATCGATGGTCCTGCCTGGTGGTAACAGCTCATAATGAATAATGCCCTTCCAATCCCACCACACACACAGCATCACCTTGTTGCGAGTTAACCCGGGTTTCGCCACAGTCTGTGAAGCCTGGCCGGCCTTTGACCACAACCTTTTTCGCACGTTCTTGTCGTACGTGATCCACTTTTCATCACCAGTTATCAGCTTCTTCAAAAATGGTTCGGTTTCATTACGTCGTAATAAAGAATCACAAATGAGTACACGGTTCATCAGGTTTCTTTCAGTGAGCTCGTGAGGTACCCAAATATCGAGCTTTTTTGTGTACCCAGTTTTTTTCAAATGCGCCAAAACTGTTTTGTGGTTAATTCTCAGTTTTTCAGCTACGTCGTAACTACAAATATGCCGATCTTGCTCCACTTTTTCAAAAATGGCATCCATTTTATCCGTAATAGGGCGACCAGAGCGACGCGACGTGCATCTTTGACATCAAAATTTCCAGATTGAAAACGCTTAAACCAAATTTGTGCTACTATCACAGACACTGCACTGGGTCCATAAACATCGCAAATTTTTTTTGCGGCTTGCGTTGCATTTTTACCTTTTTTGTAGTAAAATTTTAAAATGTATCGAATTTCTTCATTACATTCACTCATCTTGACAGTACAAAAAACAAATGAAAATCACACATTTTGCTAATTTGAATTTGGAATTATGTTCTTTAAAATTTAAACTTTCAATGATACCAAAACCAGCCAAATACAAATAGTGTAGCCAAAGAGATTTTATTTTAAGTTCATACATACTATAATGCGAAAAGACTTTTTCCCCAACCTAATATAATTCTGAATAGGAAAATGCAACTAATTGCTCGACCTGCAGTTGCAATCGAAGTCTTTCAGTTTAGTAACCAATCAAAAGTTTTTTAACCAATTGATGGCAGTTTATTAAATTAAAAAAAAAATAGGAAATCACCATCGCATCGCAAATCTCTGGACCGTTGAAAACTCAAACTCAAAAGTATTTATTTAAATTAAAGCAGTTATTGGCACTTTTGAATTATAAATGAGTCTGTCAAACAGAAAGATGAAGCTAGATAATGTACTAATTTTGTTCCTACATACACTAACATCTAAACAACGTCATTAGCAGTCCAAATTCATGGAATTTGCATAACTAATCAGAGCATGCATCGGTAACTGAGTGAAGTAATTGCAAGATATTACGTAATTGTGCAGGGCGGTGTTTCCCCGGGAGTACACGACAATGTGGGTCGGTTCACGTTAATTAATAATGGCGACAATTCTGCCAGTCATTCGAGGAAATGGCTGGCAATAATAATGCTGTTTCACTGCAGCATTTTACTAATCGATCATACTTTGTACAGCCAAGGAAATAATTGTGAACAAATTGACACTCTATGTCAATTTGCCGTGTTATAGCCATTTCATAAAACTGTAAAAGAATGACAGTTGTGATATGAATGTGTGGACAATTTTTGTTGGTAGTCCCTTAGCATAACAATCGATTTTCCTAACAAAATTGACACAATAGAACTTCACTTAAACGATTACCTAAATACCTATGGAAACGGAAAATTAAAGAGTAAGTTTTACTTTACAATTATCTTTATATTATATATTATGTTTTACTTAACAATATTAAGTTAACTTGGAGACAACAAACTAAGTATTTTTCTGCGGTGACATGTCATTTCACCGACAATTAATTTAAAAATTTTCACTTGACAAGTAACCATTGGAAAGAGCATTATTTGTCATTTCATCATCATATAACAAACAAACAATATTTTTTTTACTCATGTTATCTCATAAAACAATGATTGGAATAAAAACGTATTATATATTGCACTATTATGCAATTTCCTAAAAATTAAACTAATTAAATAGACAATCAAATGGGTAATTTTAATAAATAAATCAACAAACATTATGTTACAGATAATTATAATTGCAAATGGCTTGCTGAAGATTTTAATAACTTTACTTACGAATAATTTTCTTTCTGCATCAATATTCTCGCGATCCGTTAATTTTTCGAGATATATTTCTTTTTAATTTTCTCAGGAGGAGCACCTGTCATTTTTTGTTCAATGTCATTAGCATTGCTTATAGTTTCTTTAATTAATTCTTTGATTAAAAAATATACGCCCAGGTGGTATTTGTCAATGATTTGATTAATTTTATGGTGCCATCCTTCAGCTGAATCTGAAGTCCTGTGTTAGGTCTTTACCTATGAAATTGCCGTTCTGCAGTACTGGCCATTTGAAATCAAAATAATTTTTGTTTGGCTAAGAATTCTAATTTCAAATTAATTTTATTTTAAAAACATGGATTTTTTTTTCCATAAGTAGTCATTTGTTTATTGATTAGTGTTACATTTTCATCGCATTTCAATATTTTTCGTCATCATGGATACGTTAAAAATTCGAGTAATTATGGAATATGAGTACCGTCGTGGCAGCAACGCGGCACAAGCGGCACGCAACATCAACGACGTTTACGGAGCTAACACTACAAACCAACGCACCACTTGTTATTGGTTTGCTCGCTTCCGTTCTGGAAATTTCGACCTGAAAAATGAACCTCGCGGTCGTCCGAAGACTTTGGTCGACAATGACGAATTAAAGGCGATTGTGGAAGCTGATGATACACAATCTACGGCTAAATTAGCAGCAGCTTTCGACGTTATCGAGCAAGATATTGTGATCAACATAGTCGAATGCTTGAGTCATGTCACAATAAATTGAACAAACAGGTATTATTTTGTCAACATTCGTAGTAACATTGTTCAAAAAGTCATATATTGCCATATTGATGGTTTTGTTTTTTCGGAAGCCTTTCTGTTCGTCAGTTAATATGTTTCTTTTATCTAGATATTGAAAGATTTGAGTATAAATATATTTTTCAAATATCTTAGATATTACTGGCACAAGCGCAATGGGTCTATAAGACTCCAAGCATTCCTTGTCTTTTTTTTTAAACAAGGGTTTAATTACAGCTGTCTTTAGGTTGGTTGGGTAAGTACCATGTGATATGCACAGATTGAGAATATGGCTCAGATGACCACCAATGCAGTCTGATACATGTTTAATTATTTTGGTAGAGATGCCATCATTACCTATTGTTTCGACGTTAGCGTCAAAACAATATTGGTCCATTTGCGTCAAATTGGCAAGGTAAAAAAGCTTGACAAATGGGTGCCCCACGAACTCAATGATCGCCAGCGCGAAGTACGCGTCGAGACGTGCCTTGCACTGCTCAACAGACACACAAATGAAGGAATTTTGAACCGCATTGTTACCTGCGATGAAAAATGGATTCTGTTTGATAACCGCAAGTGCTCAGCAAGTTGGTTGGATCCTGGTTCAGCACCTAAACAATGCCCTAAACGAAAACTTACCCTAGAAAAGTGATGGTCACTATTTGGTGGTCTAGCGCCGGTGTGATTCATCACAGCTTCTTACCAAACGGGGTGAGCATTACTTCAGATGTGTACTGTGAAGAACTGAACACAATGATGGAGAAGCTGGCACATCTCCAACCAGCATTGGTCAATCGCTCGTCTCCGCTGCCCCTGCACGACAACGCGCGACCTCATACTGCACAGCAGACGGTCTCCAAGTTGCAAGAACTGGGGTTGGAAGCTCTCCGTCATCCGCCCTACTCACCAGACCTTGCGCCTACAGACTACTACTTTTTCCAGAATTTGGATAACTTCTTGGCGGGAAAAAAATTCAATACCCGAGAGGCAGTACGAAATGCCTTTGAAGAATTTGTTGCCTCCCGTCCAGCTGATTTCTTTAAGAAGGGCATTAATAAACTGCCACTGCGTTGGCAAAGATGCATTGATTGCATGGGTGATTACTTCGATTAATACAAATAAAAAATGCATGAAAAAAATTCGTTTAAATTTTGTCATACAAAACGGCAATTTCATAGGTAAAGACCTATTATTAATCTCGGAACCAGTGGGTACAACTCCAATATTCTGGTAAATACTTTGGCTGCGAGTTTGAAGTCCCAGATAATAATGTAATATCAGCTGTTTCATTTAAATAACTCAAAGCCAATGGATATTGGTTTTTCTATTGAATTATCCATTTTTCGCGTATTCTTTTTTGCGGAATGAATAGTTTTTAAAACAAATAGTATATGATGCATTGCTTGTAAACTAATAAATTGTCATCAGTGTTTTGGTAAAATATTAGTGAACCATTTTCTGCAATTTTCAAAATCAGTTCATACATCATTTCAGCCGAAAAACATCCTCTGCACATAGACCGCCCCCAAGCATCGCCACTACGACCGTTTCTGTGCTTCTCTTATCCAGCGGATTTCTGAGGCCTTCACAATGTCATCGGTCCACCTTGTGGGAGGCCTTCCAACGTTACGTCATCGGTACGTGGTCGCCACTCCGGAACCTTTAGGCCCCATCGGCCATCTGCTCTGTGAACAGTGTGCCCAGCCCACTGCCACATTTTTAACACGTGGAATAAAAAAAGAACCTAAGTCCAGAAAAAAATAAGAATGAGGAGGCTTTAAGGTTTTGTTGTCGTTTGTTTAGGGGGTCTCGATTCAAAATCAGCTACCAACCAACCAACCAACCAACCAACCAACCAACCAACTAACCAACCAACCAACCAACTAACCAACCAACCAACCAACCAACCAACCAACAAACAAACAAACCAACCAACCAACCAACCAATTTATCTGTGAAATGGCGAAAATTGGAACTACGGCCGTCATGTTGTTGTTGTCATTCGATTGTGTCGACGCATCGACGGTGCCGTCCTCTTTCAGTTCACAGATAAGTTGGTAGGACTTAGGACTGTACTTAGACTTTTTAGGAGCCTTAAAAAGTTTTAAGTTTCGAACCATTAAGAGATCACAGGCTGTGCAATGAGGTGCAAAATTATTCAAAGCCCAACCAACGCTAATAATCAAGAATTTTATTGTTTTTAATTCTATCCTTTCAAAGAATATTTTCAGTTGAAAGCTTGGTTAAAAAAATGTTAATGATTACTTTTCATTAAATATGCAAATGTAGTAGGGAGGTATATAAGTTTTACATTTTTCGGCTTCAGATGGTACGAAATTGTGTGATCGAGATATTTTCGTTGCTTTAGGCTTTATGATAATAATCAAAAATGTTCCCCAAAGCGGCTGAAATGGTAGGCAGAACCAAAATTCGGCTAGATATCTTTCAGCCTCATGTACAACTCTTCATAAAACTTAAAAACACGTATGTGATGAAAATGTAAACAAAAATGGAGAAAACATCCCTGTGGATGCCAGTTTGTAGTGCCTCTAACAAATTGAGTGCTTTGATTTGGTTCTTGTAATACATAAATTCGAAATTCTAGTTTAAAAGACCTTAAACATGTTTTCATTTGACAATTGAGGTTAATTCTATAACCTCAATTTTTGGCGATGATTTTTAGGGTTCCGTACCTCAAAAGGAAAAAAACGGAACCCTTATAGGATCACCCGGGAGTCTGTCTGTCACAGCCAATTTGTTCCGAATCTAATGGACCCAATAAGTATAAATTTAGTTCGCGTATGAATTTCTGTGACCCAAACAAGGACGGGTAAAATTAATTTATTTAAATTTGAATATGAGGGTCTTTTTTGGGGGGCAAATAAGAAAATTTAAAAAAAAAGTTTTGCAAACTATACCGTGTTACATATCAAATCAAAGGGTATTAACTATGAGAGTCTCAAATATTTTTTTTATATAATTTTAAAATAGCCTGTTTTAAAGTTATTTAAGAAAATAGACGAATGTTGACAAATCCCTCCCTTATATCCGAAACTGTTGAGCCAAAAAATTTTGAAAAAAATACAGAAAATAGTTCTTTACCGATAGTAGATTACAGGGAAACTTATAGGAAGTCTGTGGTCTTAAAATAACATGGTAAATCTCTCAATATTGTGAGTTTATACTCACAATATTGAGAGATTTCACACATCCATTCTGTGTTTAGAAAGAACTTAGGTAACTTTATAACTCAAAAACAATTATAGTTAGATTAACATTATTAATTTTGTTATTAAAAAACCAGCAAAGTGCGTGTTGGACCACGGACAATAAATGGTTCCGTAATTGGGGCGAATTCATAAAACATGTTCTCCCATACATTCCAACTGTAAATGTAATACATTTACAGTCCAACTGTTAATGTAATACATTTACAGTCCGTTTGGACAGCTGTAAAAATACTTTGTGTAGTGATGGGGGAAAATCACAGAAATCTAAATAATGTGCCTTGTTAATTAGATTTATGTGGGGAAAATAATCAGTTGCTTTAAAAACCGATTCTTGAGACATATCGATTTATTATACTTAGAGTTTGTAATCGACAATTTATCTACATTGCTTAAAACTGATTCTCGAGGCATTTAACGTTTTATTACACGAACGAGTTTATAATATTCAACAGTTATTACACAAATCCCAACTAAGTTTCAATTTGGGCGAGTATCAAAGCCAAACCATGACATAAAATGAAACCCAATGTACTGATTACTTCCGGAAATATTATATTAATATTACATTACGCCACTGGTGCATACCGATTTTAAGCTTTATTTTGATATTTAATCATTACTAGGTACGCCACTCGTGCAAAATATACAATGTATTATTAATATAAACCTTCCGGAAGTAATCAGTACATTGAGTTTTATTTTATATTATATGATCAGATTTTGTTTTTACAGTAATTATACTTGTCTCTTTTTCTAAATTTACGTTTATAAAAGTATCGATTTTTACAACATCGATTTTATTCGATCAAAAAGCGACATAACGGTCACAACTCTACGGCAACGAACTCAAAGACATGACTTTGTAATAACGTCCTGTCGAAATATGAATCAACGATTAATTCGTGATTATGTGTGCATTTTTCCAATATAAAGTAAAACTTGGTGCTTACGAATGATACTCATTGATATAAGGATAACTAATGAATTAGGATTACGAATTTTATTTTTTGATTTTATGCGTAGACGTACATACAAAGTTATGGCGGCATGTATAATAAGAAACGTCCAAACGGACTTGTTAGATTACGTTGATTATATTGTCGATAATTTTCTAGTCACTCAATTTTCAGACCGGGGCACTCTAACATAGAGCGTGGCAAGGTTTGCCCATGAATAGTGAATGAGGCAAGTTCCAAGACGCCTCTACTATTCCCCGAGGTGTTATTTCGTGCTTTCGTCGAACTTTGACGAAACAAAACGAAGAAACCCTTTGCCTGTGATGGAACGTCACTGTTGAGTTTCGGTAGGTAGGTTCTTAAAAGGGTGGCGAAAATTTTGAGGAATATTTTAGTATAAAATAAAGGCTTGTTGAGATTAAAAGAGAGCAGTGGTGGCCCAATAGTAATGGCCCCGACTTAAGAGTTGTAGGTCATGGGATCTGACACAGACAGGCGCTTTACATTGTGTAAATAATTTCACCACCACTGCTTTCAAAATGGTGAAGGAATAAATCGTGAGGAAACCGGCATGTCCTAGTTTTAACAAAAAATTCGAAGACGTGGACATCTACCAACCAGTACTGAGCCCGCGTGATAGACAGCCCACTTCCTCTCCAAGAGAGGAGGCCTGAGTTCCAGCAGTGGAAACATTATAGGCTGATTATGCTGAGCTTAAAAGTGGCCTATGACAGCCTACGGAGTATATAAATGCTTTATCTATACCACGGACTAGAAAAAAAAGAAGGACTCCGCGCCACGCGTATCGAAAGTGAAGCACCGTACCGATCCATGTGTGCGTGATTTGACAAAGACGCCGCCGCCGTCATGTTAGGTAATGGCGGCCACCTGGCCGGTCAGCATACTATGATGTAAATGTGTGCGTAAGGCGCATGTTTGTACAAACGATCCCGGCATACTTACTGTGCTTCACTTTGGATATGCGTGGCGCGGAGTCCTTCTTTTTTTTCTAGTCCGTGATCTATACTTATTATAAATAAAAGACCTTTTCGTGTCTGTTTGTGTGACCGCGTTGTTCTCCTGATGCGGATTTTGATGCAGTTTTCATCATTTAAAGAATTTATACATTACATTATCTAACGAGATTTGTTAAACATCTGTTAGATTACACAACCGACAACCGATTATCTAACAGATATTTAACAAATCTCGACTTTTTCTCAAGTCGTAAAAACCGTGCGAAGTAGGGGCGGATTGCTATTATGATGAATGAGTGTGCTAATGAATGTTTCCATCTAACTCTAATGAAACCTCTGCGAATAGACGACAGCAAGTTCAGCGTGCCTGCAAACTACTCGTGTCTCAATCGGCGTAGCCTCTTCCCAACTATGTTGGGGTCGGCTCCCAGTCTAACTAGATGTAGCTGAATACTAGTATTTTACATGGAGGGACTGCCTATCTGACCTCCACAACCAATTGTGACTGGGTAAACAGATAACCTTTTGTCACTGGTTGTCACACTTTCGGGCTTCTGACGACGTGTAACGACTGTCAAAGATCCATGAATGACAGCCGGGACCAACGGCTTAACGTGCTTTCGGAGGAGTCTCGGTATGTAAAGGTGGTTATCTTTCCACGGACCAACCCCGGCAAGCGTAGCTTAACCTGATGGATTGACCCGTGCAGCTGTTATACTTAGCCACGAGCTCTTTTTAAGTTATTGATATATCATGCCCAAATTCTGTCGGGTAAACATGGCGAAGGTAAACACGCAGTACTTCGTGTACTTTTGGCTCGTGTGTCGTTCCACTCAATTATAAATTTATCTTGTAAGGGATTCTAACCGCTCACACGAACGCGGTGTGAATCGGGTCCGTACCTAATATTGTACGTGGTATGAGTTCTATACCAAGAAAATATTTTTTTATTATTAACGTTGTTCCATCACTATTAAGTACTAATATCGAATTCTATGCATTTAATTTGATGCGTTATCTATTTCCGAACGATTTAAGATACGTCAACACTGACTGAGACTCGTCTATTGGAGCTACAGCTATAATTGGAGCTACAAAATTCCTAGAAACTATGCCGCTAGCGCATTATGTAAACAAACGCGCGCCGCGGGCCGAATGACGTCAGCGGGTGGTACACTCGACTAGTTTTTTAAGCGGGCGTACTTGCCGTGTGAGCGGCTAATAAGGTATTTTTCTCATTGGTACGATAATATTATTAGATATACATATGAGGCTCACTCTAGCGATGGGTTACAAAGTGTCGGTAGGTAAAAAAACGAACATTAAAAATTAAAAACTTTATTCCTGATTATTCCACATTATTAATTAATCTCTAAACGGATTGTAGTCAGCCTGAAAAGAAAAGCAAGATCCGGTTAGTTTTGAACATTCTTTGATTCAGGGATGTAAATTTTTTGTTTTAAAAAGAATTAAAAGATTTAGTAGGTATGATTTATACAAGGTGTAACTTAAATAACGCACAACCTCTTAAGTGGTCATTGTGCTCATCTTTATGAACAACTTTTACTATGGGACCAAACTAGATATCACAAAAAAAAAAACTGCTGTACACTACATTATTATGTTCGCATAACTGGTACAAATGTAGGGAACAGATATTTTTTTTCGCGATTCCGGTTTGGTCCCATAATAAAAGTTGTTCATAAAGATGAGCACAACCACCCCATAAGATATCTTGCGTTATTTAAGTTACAACTGGTGTAGTAAACCAATAAATCTGCCTAGCCTTTTCCCAACTATGTTGGGGTCGGCTTCCAGTCTAACCGGATGCAGCTGAATACCATTATTTTACATGGAGCGACTGCCTATCTGACCTCCACAACCCAGTAACTGGGTAATACGATACCCCTTGGTAAGACTGGTTGTCAGACTTTCGGGCTCCTGACGACCCGTAACGACTGTCAAAGATCCACGAATGACAGCCGGGACCAACGGCTTAACGTGCTTTCCGAGGCACGGAGGAGTCTCGGTATGTAAAGATGGTCACCCATCCACGGACTAACCCCGGCAAGCGTAGCTTAACCTGATGGATCGACCCGTGCGGCTGTTATTACTTAGCCACGAGCTCCTCTAGTGTAGTAAACCAATATTAATTAAAATTGTGAATGAAAAAAATTGAGAATTACATAATATAACATCACACCCACATTTCGCCAGCTATGTTTGAGTCCCATGTAATAGGGGGCGAGCCTATTGCCATCAACCGGGCACAAATCCAGACTCCGGGCTGCTACTGAGGAAGTCCTGCTGGAAATACCCAATAACACTTTACCCGACCCGGGAATCGAACCCAGGACCTCATGCTCAGCAGTAGCTCTTGCGACCACTAGATCAACCAGGCAGTCAAATGGGGTTTTGGACACTTGCGGTGAACCATTTTCGACCTTATTGCTATTGTATTAAGGTTATAGGTATTTATCTGATGAAGCATACAAAGACAGCTTTTTAACCGACGAAAAAAAAGGAGGAGGTTCTTAATTCGACACGTATATTTTTTTTTTTTTTTTTTTTATATATGACCACGTATAATTTTTTACAGAGTCACCCGATTTGAAAAATTTTTGCTTTATTCGAGAGGGAATACATCAAAGTTGGTCCCATATAAAATTTATTAACTTTGCTTGGGTAGTTTTTGAGTTAGCTTCAATAATATGTATTTTTTCCCCACTTTTATATGGATGACGTTCTAGTTTGTTTTGCAGGTAGAGAATATTAGAAGAGAGTAGAGAGAGTATTAGAATTTGTGTGGGGTAGGTACCACAACTAAAAAGTAAAAAATAAAAACTTTTTTACAAAAAAACACAACCAACTTTCAAAAACAACACTACAAAGTGAAAAATAACTTTAATTTCGGAAGTCGGTGGCAAAAAACGAAAATAACTTTAACCAGACACGGACTTCCGAAATTAAAGTTATTTTTCACTTTGTAGTGTTGTTTTTGAAAGTTGGTTGTGTTTTTTTGTAAAAAAGTTTTTATTATGTTACTCGTATGGCGTAACATTTCACTGCACAGGACATAAAATAATCACCTGATGATAAAACCACCACTTGTCGCCATTATCTTCAAAAACCGCTTTAGGCATGAAGTCTTTCATATCTGGAGCTTCTGGGTCGATTTTGATATGGTTAAATGTGTCCTGGAAGCGAAAAAAAAACAGTTAGAATGAACAAAAAAACCGGCCAAGTGCGTGTCGGAACAAGCACAATGAAGAGTTCCGTAGTTGAAAAGAATTTATCACAAAACTAAACTTAACAAAAGACCCCAAATTTTTTTTTTTTATGTCGTTAAACTACAAATTAACAATTTTCTGACTTTTTCCTTTACTTATGTTGAGAGACCTTGCTTCTTGCCAAATTGCATTATTCTAGGTCAACGGAAAGTACCCTATATGTTTTGATTTACTTGCGACAGTTGCGAGTATTAAAATGTGTCGCAAAATGGCCGTATTTTTTATTGCATTGACTTAGAAGCTTGATTTTTTTAGAATTATAAGGGACCATAGATATACGTATTTGATATTAATTTCAACTTGATACCTCCACGCGTTCTTGAGAAAAAGGGTCTTGACAGACTGACAGACAAACAGACAGACGGACAACGAA
Organism: Cosmia pyralina; assembly: GCA_946251885.1. Lineage (NCBI taxonomy): Eukaryota > Metazoa > Arthropoda > Insecta > Lepidoptera > Noctuidae > Cosmia > Cosmia pyralina. Next base: position 7,062,288 of record OX276345.1, read on the forward strand.
GTGATCCTATAACGGTTCCGTTTTTTAACCGACCTCAAAAAGGAGGAGGTTCTCAATTCGTCGGAACCATAGAAATATAAAAAACTTCTTTCATATATCTATGGTCGGAACCTTTTTTTTTTTTATGTATGTTCCCCGATTACTCGAAGATGACTGGACTGATTTGGATTTTTTTTTGTTATGTTCGAGAGTGTATACATCACAGTTGGTCCCATATAAAATTAATTAACTTTGCTTCGGTAGTTTTTGAGTTAGCTTCAATAATACGTATTTTTCCCCCACTTTTATATGGATGATGTTCTAGTTTGTTTTGCAGATAGTGGTATTAGAATTTGTGTGGGGTAGGTACACAACTTAAAAGTGAAAAATAAAAACTTTTTTACAAAAAAATACAACCGACTTCCAAAAACAACACTACAAAGTGAAAAATAACTTTAATTTCGGAAGTCGGTGGCAAAAAACGAAAATACATTTAACACCGACACCGACACCGACTTCCGAAATTAAAGTTATTTTTCACTTTGTAGTGTTGTTTTTGGAAGTCGGTTGTATTTTTTTTGTAAAAAAGTTTTTTTCCTTTTGAGGTACGGAACCCTAAAAAAAAAAAACGGTTTATTTGCGGTAAAATGCAAATAAACAATCAATAAAAAATATGAAAAGAATGAAATTTACCCCAGTATCAAAGAACCGTACGTCAGATTGAACATGATCTTGGGCAGGTTGAGGTGTATCGTCGACATCGGAACTGAACTCGGGCTCATCGTGTATTTGTTGTATTGCATTTCGTGTGAAATTCTTTTTTTTGTCCACGGTTACGACCTGCGGCCCTGCCCTTTGACGCCTGAACTTCTTAATTACGTTTTCGAGTTGCTCTAAGTTCACATAGGCGTACTGATACTGAAACAAATAGATGTCTAGATTTTTTAAATTAGCTAAGTAGATAACTTTTATCTGAAGAATAAATGTGATAGTTTGACATAATTTTCTATACAAAAGCTGTCAAACCGCCATATTTATTCCTCAGATAAAAATTATCTGACTATTGAACAATCAGCCTTTAAAAGTATAAAATGTATGTGAACTACTGAATAAATAAATTCAGATTTCCCAAGAAAAGAATATACTTCGGGAATCATCATCGATCTTCGGAAATACGAACGCGTGATGATGAGATCTATTATAGAAAGTCAAATAATTTATTTAAAATAGGCACATATTAAGGCATTTTGAACATCAAGATTTCCAAAAAAAAAAAAAATTATTGATTCTATTCGCCCCTTCCAAAACGTAGTTTCACGCAAGGGGGAGTCCTTTCTCCGCTGTTATGGAACCTGGTTGTTGACAGCCTCATTAAAACCCTCAATGACAAAGGATATTACACCGTAGGCTACGCCGATGATTTAACCATAATAATAAATGGCACCCACGAAAACACCTTATGTAATCTTATGCGCCAAGCTTTGAAAATAATAGAGGACTGGTGCAGCAAACACAAACTATCAGTGAATCCCACAAAAACCTAGCTGATTCTCTTCACAAAAAAGAGGAAGCTGTCAACATTACAACTACCACGTTTCTGTGGAACTACCCTAAGCCTATCAACTGAAACCAAATACCTGGGCATCTTTTTGGACAAACAGCTGAATTGGGCTAAACATACCAACTACATCATCACAAAAGCCAGTATATCCCTGTGGCAATGCAAGCGTTTGCTCGGCAGGAATTGGGGGATCGGCCCCAAGGTCACTTACTGGCTATACACCACTGTTATCAGACCAATCATCACATATGGCTCACTAGTCTGGTGGCCCAGGACAGACTTGAGCACAGCCCGGAGAGATCTCGAAAAGCTGCAGCGGTTCGCATGCGTAGCGATCACTAGTTGCATAAGAACGGCACCCACGGCCGCACTACAGGTAATGCTGGGATTGCCGCCACTGCACCTTATCGTGCGAGAGGAGGCAGCCCTGGCTGCCTTTAGGCTCCATATAGCAGGAACCTTGAGTAATGATTCTAGAATCAAGCATACACGCATAAAGGAGGATGCGATCAAACGACAACCAATGATGGCGTCACCATGCGATAGAGCACCGAAACAACACTACTTTCAAAAGAACTATAACATAATACTCACAGAAGAACGGTGTGACTACTCAGGCCCGCAAGAGCTGAGAGTATACACCGACGGATCTAAGACCGACTCCGGTTCCGGAGTCGGAGTCTTCTCATACGACCTTAACATTAACATATCCAGCTCGCTGGGAATGTTCAACACTGTCTACCAGGCAGAGTGTGTGGGTATTATACAAGCGGCTTACGCCATAGAGGCAAGGAGAGTTACGGATACTCGTATACGTATACTCTCCGACAGTGCCTCCGTACTCCAATCCTTACAGAGAAAACACATCTCCTCGAGACTTACACTAGAATGTCACATTGCACTGGAGCGTATAGCGGTATCTAACCGCAATACTGTGACACTGCAATGGATAAAAGGACACAGCGGATCACTGGGTAACGACGCAGCTGACGATTTAGCTAGGAGAGCATCTAGCACGTCAGTCTGTGGACCTGAACCAATTGTACCCATCCCCTTCAACCAGTTACGCAGGTGGCTACAGGAGTCCACTCATACACAGGCGGAGAGTTGGTGGTCCTCGACACCAGGATGCAGGCAGTCTAGGGAGGCCATGCCATCTATAGATGGCAAGCTAACCAGACGTCTGTTACGCCTGGACAGGCATAGTTTGCGCCTGGTGACGGGAACTATCACAGGACACTGCTCACTAAACAAACACTTCCACACAATGGGAATAACGGACAGTCCTCTGTGCAGGGCCTGCCTGGAGGCTGAGGAAACCGTAACGCATGTGCTTTTTGATTGCACAGGCGTCACCCAGATTAGAACTAAAACTCTTGGAACACCCAGATCTTTCGCAGATGTTTTGAACAGACTTGGAGACTTGATCGACTTCTGGAATGAGGTGCGCTGGTTGGAATAACCCCCCACTCCCCCCGAAGGCCGCTATGGCCCACGCACAATGGTCCACATGAAGGACTAAGTGCGGAAACCATACCTTCTAACTAGGAACTAGGAACGTAGTTTCAACCAATGGAAGTACTGTTCTGTATAACCAGGATACAATATTGTAGAATAGAGCAATTCTACGCAATTTTGTAAGTACCTATCTTAAAAAAGGTAGAGCGGGGGATTATATCTTTTAAACTCGAACACCTTTTAAATGAATGTCTTCGTTACTAATGAATTAATCAGTACCAATGTATTTATTTAATTATTTTGACCGGTCATAGGGACATAGCCCGGTCAAAAGGAGGAGGATGCGGCTCTTACTTTGATTGACCAGGCATGGGTTCATAACCTGGTCAAAAGGGGGAGGATATAACGCGAATGCTTTTCTAACCGCTCCCGCCACAATCCGCACGTTTCTGGCGGGAACGCCTCTATTACCCGCTCGGCCAATTACGAGTATAAGGGCGAGTCGAAGCTTCTAGAAGCTTTTCTAAGAACAAATGACGCACAGTCTTGTCGTTGACTTTGTGTGAGCTAGGCTGTCTGTCAACCGTCAACGGGGCTGTGCACATTTTTAGATATTTTACAAAACTGTATCTTCGCCCCGAATCCTATTATTGTTTATTAAAGCACTTACCTACGATAATGTGTTTGTATTAAATGATTAAATAATACTAGAACTTTTAATAACTACGTATTTGTCAGATAAATGTCATAGTACACACGGCTACACATTAAACTATACATTTCCAGTTTACACTGACCTCATCGTAAGGAAATCCTATACAATGCGAGATCAGCTTGTAATGGAAATGTAAAGCTTGATCTGTAGCCGTGCGTACAAGCAATACTCACCGCAGCTATTGGCTTGTGTTTATGTCTGAAAATAAAGGAGTATGTTATAATTATTGCAAAATTAATAAAGAACAATAAAATTAATTATTATTAACTGTTCTTACACACGAGCGAAACGTGTCAAAACGGCAGCGGCAACTGCAAGCGTCGAAAGCGGTCGTCCACGCGCCAACAATATGACTGCGACAGCCGCCGACCTAACGCAACGCTTGCAGTTGTGGCGTGTCGCGTCCGCCATTTTATCACTCTTGAACTATTTGCAGTTTACTCACAAAATGGCGGACGCGACACGTTACAAACATAGAGGTATAAAAAAAGGCGGACAGATTCTCGCTAACAAAAAACTGTGTCTATCGGAGTCAGCCAGCTCATTGTACCTACAGGCATGGCACGCACACATTTTCACAAGACATACTGTATTTATACCTTATATTATATACCTTATCATATTACAAATGGTTGACTGATGTGTGAATGTGTGTGTGTCGGCTTGTCTGACTGTCCTGGCTGACTCCGATAGACACAGATTTTTGCTAGCGAGAATCTGTCCGCCTTTTCTTTATATGTCTATGGCTACAACTGCAAGCGCTACTTTAGGTCGGCGCGTGCAGTAGCATCTGCCGTTGACGAGTCGCTCGTGTATGAACGCTAAATGTGAAACAATGAGGTTACTAATTAGATCATTACAAGAACTTATCACAATCTGCCTAGCCTTTTCCCTATGCTGGGGTAAGCTTCCAGTATAACCGGAAGCAGACTACCAGTATTTTTAACCGACTTCAAAAAGGAGGAGGTTCTCAATTCGTCGGAACCTTTTTTTTTTATTTTTTTTTTATGTATGTTCCCCGATTACTCGAAGATGGCTGGACCGATTTAGATTTTTTTTATTTTATTCGAGAGGTTTTACATCACAGTTGGTCCCATATAAAATTGATTAGCTTTGCTTGGGTAGTTTTTGAGTTAGCTTCAATAATACATATTTTTACCCCACTTTTATATGGATGATGTTCTTCTAGTTTGTTTTGCAAATAGTGGTATCAGAATTTGTGTGGGGTTGGTACACAACTAAAAAGTGAAAAATAAAAACTTTTTTACAAAAAAATACAACCGACTTCCAAAAACAACACTACAAAGTGAAAAATAACTTTAATTTCGGAAGTCGGTGGCAAAAAACGAAAATACATTTAACTAGACACCGACTTCCGAAATTAAAGTTATTTTTCACTTTGTAGTGTTGTTTTTGGAAGTCGGTTGTATTTTTTTGTAAAAAAGTTTTTTTATTTTAAATAATTCCAAAAAAAATTGTGAATTTCATGATGAAGGGGCGTGCGCAGGATGCGCGACAGAGCGAGGCTGAGCGGCGGGACAGAGAAGGACCGAATGCTCAAGGTCGTTTGGTCGGGGTAAGGCCTTAAATCTCCAATGAAGTTATAGTTCCAGGTTTAGCATATGACACGTTTAGGTAACATTTCTCGGTCCCTTAAGCTTGCAAAGCAGCTTGCAAAGTGGAACACTTATGTTAAATTTCGTTCGTGTTTCGTTTTGTTATTTTTTTTTTTTTTTGTTAGTTTTCTCATTTGTTTTCTCTCGCTACTTTCTAGTTACCTAGCTTTATCTATGCCGTGAAACTCTATTATTTGCTAAGTGATAATTGTCATCATCTCGCTATCATTGAACAGTGTATACAGACTGTAGGATGCTGTAATTTTGACGCAACTGCTTTGAGCTGTTCATTGATAGTGTGGTGTGCTTGGGTAGTTTTTGAGTTAGCTTCAATAATACATATTTTTTCCCCACTTTTATATGGATGATGTTCTAGTTTGTTTTGCAGATAGTGGTATTAGAATTTGTGTGGGGTAGGTACACAACTAAAAAGTGAGAAATAAAAACTTTTTTACAAAAAATACAACCGACTTCCAAAAACAACACTACAAAGTGAAAAATAACTTTAATTTTGGAAGTCGGTGGCAAAAAACGAAAATACATTTAACACCGACTCCGACACCGACTTCCGAAATTAAAGTTATTTTTCACTTTGTAGTGTTGTTTTTGGAAGTCGGTTGTATTTTTTTGTAAAAAAGTTTTTATATGAAGCGACTGCCTATCTGACCTCCTCAACCCAGTTACTGGGCAATACGATACATCTTGGTAAGACTGGTTGTCAGACTTTCAGACTTCTGATGACCCGTAACGACTGTCAAATATCCACGAATGACAGTCGGGACCAACGGCTTAACGTGCTTTCCGAGACCCGGAGAGTTCTTGGTATGTCACCGATCCACGGGCCAACCGCGGCAAGCGTAGCTTAACCTGATCCATCGACTCATACGGCTGTTATTACTTAGCCACAAGCCTCTCCAATACAAGAACAAATGTGAATTGAATTATATTTATATACAGATTCTATTCAAGTTATTTACCTATTTTTCCTAGGTCGGATCCTCCTTAGATAAATAATATAGATCTGTGAACATAATAATTATAAGGCAAGTCATATATTTTTTTAGTTTTAAGTAGGTAGGTACGGTCAGCAACAGAAGTCGGTTAACACAGCTACTTTTTGACATCATCTAAATTAACACAAAATGATTTGATAAACTGTTTTTTTTGTTTAACTGTTAAAAGTTAATGTTCTTAAAATTTTAAGTACTTCTGTTCCGATTTGAATTAAATATTTCGCTTAATAATTAAGATTAAAAAACTGCAAGTGTTAATCGACTTTTGTTGCTGACTGTACCTATAATGTATATATAGATATTTTAATTACCTGATCAAAGTCGGGTCTAGAAAGCAAAAAATAAAAAATTATTAGCATAAAAAACCAAACACAGTGATACATAGGTACGTAACTAAATTAAAATTTAAGACAAAGAGAATTTATTATTCAATAATGTACGGTCAGCAACAGAAGTCCATTAACACAGCTACTTTTTGACATCATCTAAATTAACACAAAATGATTCGATAAACTGCTTTTTTTCGTTTAAGAGTTAATGTTCTTAAAATTTTAAGTATTTCTGTTCCGATTAGAATTAAATATTTCGCTTGATAATTAAGATTAAAAAACTGCAAGTGTTAACTGACTTTTGTTGCTGACTGGACCTAGGTAGGTACCGAAAATAACCGCCCACAGTAAAGTTATTTCTAACAACTCGATGGCGCAAATTATTGAGCGATTAGTTTTGTGCGTTGTATTATGTTTGAAGCGCGGGATCGATTTTCACGTCATAAGATAGTATCTGATGACGTGCAGATGTTTAACACGGATCTAGGTATTTGTGTATGTGACATATTAAATTTGAACCCCAAAACAAATTCTCTTAAATCATATAAAGACAGTAATAAAAAAAGAAAGAAAAAAAAATAAAAAAAGAAGAAAGATAGTATTTTAAAAAGATTTTTCTCAAACATCACACCATGTTTCTTCATCGTAATCATCTGCCTAGCCTGTTCCCAACTATGTTGGGGTCGGCTTTCAGTCTGACTACATGCATACATCAGACCATGGTTAAATGATAATAAAAGAAATGCTGATTCTATATTTAAATACTGGACATTCACCTCGGTTTATGACGGATGACTCTTGAGCTTACAAGACTTATTTGAAACTAAAAATTATCTAAATAAAGGTAACCTCGAAGAGAAAGCATAAAGCGATAAGGTCGCCCTTGTAAATTTATTATTTTGCTAAGTATTTTCTAGTGTACAATAAAGTTTAAACAAATATATAAATAATATAATTAATATAAAAAAGAGCAACTCTTTGTTTGAGCCGCACTGTTACAATTAACACAGGTTAACACAAAAATAAAAGAAGTTTATGATTAGGTTTGTTTTTTTCAATGATTTATTAGACTTGTTCATTTCCAACTTATTATTTTTTTTAAACATATTTATTTAAATCACAATAATTATAACATGCACCTTTACAGACTCATCCAAGGCGATGCTATAAGACACAAGAAACAAAATGACTCTTTGTAAGCAAAATTACAAAGAAACATAGTATGAAGGTACTTAGGTACTAAAAAAAACTCAAATTAAAACTGTAAATAAAATAAAAAATGGGGTCCGAGTGCCCTTTTAGTTTTCCGGGACATCGCCCAGCGGTTGGTCGACTCTACACGTGACCAAAGGGCTGGCCTATTTTTTGGCCAAAGAATTAGCATTGCCATACAACGTGGCAATACTGCCAGCCTTTTGGGCACTTTTCCTGTCGACAGCGATGCGGACGAATTTTTTGATGCCCTATGATTATTTCCCCTCCTTTTTATATACTTGTACATATTTTTTTGTTTTTATGATTGTTAGATTTTAAATTATGTAAATATTCATGGATAATAAAACAAGTACAGTCATCATCAACAATACAAATTAAAACTTAATCTAACTCTACTTGTAAATGATAAATAAAATTAGTACCTACACGTAGAGTGATTTCCTACTGGGGTATGATATGATCCCGGTAGGAGGTTTGGGTCCCGATACTCTGAAAAAACTAACAATAAAGTAACAATAAACGCAAAATATATATAAAAAAGAAAAGAGTCAGTGATGCGTATAATATTGAATAATTCTAGCCGTAGGTAAGACCTACCCATTGTAAAAACAAAATTAAAACGTGTTTGCGTAAACGAAAATAAAACGGGGCCCTTAAAATAACGAACAATTTTCTTGACAATATTTTCTTCTAACTGGCATTCCAAAATGGGTTTCTCCATTGAAAATGCGGAATCATTATAAAAAACTTATTGCCACCATGTTGAAACATATATAAATTCATTGAAAAATATACATAGAAATAAAACACTAGGTATTACAAAGTCTCTTACTTCTCTTTTTCCACCTTTTTGTAACATGAAAAAAAAATTATCATTTTTTTTAATATCTAACACATAAAACATATACATACATAAACGCACGCCCTTTTTCATATGGGGGTTGGTAAAAACTACAGAACGCCACGATCCTTACATACTCCATAATGTAAGGATCGTAGAAGCAGCACGCCATGACCACCACAGAAACCGATTTTGTCGACAGAAGAATAGACAAAATGACAGATTGTAGAAATATTTCTACGCATTCTACGCGTCTAAACATGGCAATGCGTCATTTTGTCTATTCTTCCGTCGAAAAAACGTAATCATGCTTCGCGTGCAGGTGGCGTTCGCGCTGCTTCGATTACATACGCACACCATAACCATTCTGAAGAACATCACCGATAATTAATAATGTATTTTATAATCTGCATGAGTTTTTTGATAAAAAATAATATTTGTAAGTACCTAATTTTAAATAAAATACTATTGCATATCCGACTTGGATAGACTGTTGGAACTAAAAATGTAATAAGAACTTAATGTACACAGTTATGCAATAAATATGTCTTTGTCTTTGTTTGATAAAGTATTTCTTCTCTTCTATTTATTATGTTCTATAGGGTGTCCCCTTCCGGCGTTTCCACTTACAGCATTTATTCTATATTCATGACTATTTTGGCACACTCAACATTCATTTCCATACATAAGTGTAGGCAACACACATAACAAACAATATCATCATCTGCCTAGCCTTTTTTGAACTATGTTGGGGTATGCTTCCAGTCTAACTGGATGCAGCTGAATACCATTATTTTACATGGAGTGACTGCCTATCTGACCTCCACAACCCAGTAACTGGGTAATACGATACCCCTCGGAAAGACTGGTTGTTAGACTTTCGGGTTTCTTACGACCCGTAACAACCCAAACAAACACGAATGACAGCCGGGACCAACGGCTTAACGTGTTTTCCGAAGCACGGAGGAATCTCGGTATGTAAAGATGGTCACTCATCCACGGACCAACCTCAGAAAGCGTAGAAAACGAACCTGATGGATCGACCCGTGCGGCTGTTATTATTTAGCCACGAGCTCATAACAAACAACAACATAGAACCATTAATCGACTTGAAAGGTTCACTATTATAAATCCGATGACAGTGCAACATAAATTGAACCTTGAACTGCAACCAAGACAGTGTGCAGATTACAGAATTCCTTGACACAGCAATTAATGTAGCCTCTGTGTGATAAACTTAGTCTGATGATGGAGCAGGAAGGTGGTCGCAGGAATTTGGCTTTATAATCGTCGACTCACCAAGCTTGGACAGACAGACGATAAATATGATCTGATGATGTAACAGAAAGGTGGTAGTTTAAAATCTTACCGATTTATAACTGTGAAGAGCTGAAAGCATCTAAAAATAAAATTAATAACACTCATTTTAAATCACTACAATAATATTAATTTAGTATATTTTGGGGCCTGTGGCTAAGTAATAACAGCCGCACAGATCGATTGATGAGGTTAAGCTATACTTGCCGCAGTCGGTCCGTGGAGGGGTGACCATCTTTACATAGCAAGACCCCTCCGTGGCTCGGAAAGCCGATTGCTCCAGCTGCTTAGTTGCTGTTGCTTTTTACTTTGGGGACGGGCTGCAGACATCGAGTCAATTTTTATTCTGCAGAAAAGAGCCATTAGAGCCATATATAATCTCCGCAAGCGCGATTCTCTAAGGGAACTGTTTAAGGAAATTAACATCATGACGGTACCTTGTCAATATATCTACGAAAATATCATGTACGTAAGGAAAAATTTACATCTTTTTAGTAAAAGAGGTGAAAGGCATAATTGTAGTACTAGAAAAAGAGACCTATTAGCTCAACCAGGTTTCAGACTTGCTAAAGTAGACTCGTCGTTCATGGGGTACTGTTTAAAATGTTACAATAAAATACCTCCACACATACTTCAACTCAATGAGACTAAATTCAAAACTTGTATAAAACGCACACTATGCAGGCAGGCATATTATAAGTTTGGGGATTACATAACTGATAAAAATGCTTGGCTCAATGCTGGTCCTGCTCCACAACCACAACTAATTAATTAACATTTGAAGATACTGTTGGAGCTGCTGAAGATTGTAAGACTATCATTGCATTGTATAGACTCAATCTCCATTGTATTATATAATTGCATAGCACATGTGCGAGTACTATGTACATACTCTAAAGCTACCATTTACTGGGTACGTCTTTGTTTGACTTGAATATGCCCTGGTGGCTGAGAATATGTGACGCTCACTTTAATGTCTCGCTGATGGTGGCGCGTGTTGGATCATTTAGCTAATCCATGCGTCAGGTTCGTGAACAAGCGCTGTCAGTGAAGGCTGGTCATACCTTAGCGGCCACGGCTTATTTTAATTTAATTTAAATATTTGAATTGTTTTTTTTTTTTAAGGACGCTTTTAACGTTCTGCATCGTTCTCACATGTAAAATTTCAACATGAATGATGTAACCATTATTTTGTAACCATATCTTGATTTAAAAGAGTGTCCGTGGAGTTTCTTGCCCGTTCTTCTCCATAGGTACCTACTATGCTTTGGAATGGGCGTCTAGCTTCATCTTTTTGACTGACCGACCCCTTGACAATTCAAAAGTGCCTGTAATTGGTTTAATTGAAATAAATGCTTTGAGTTTGAGTTTGAGTTTTGTCATTCGTGGATCCTTGACAGTAGTAACGGATCGTCAGAAGCCCGAAAGTCTGACAACCAGTCTTACCAAGGGGTGTGTATTACCCAGTAACTGGGTTGTGGAGGTCAGATAGGCAGTCGCTCCATGTAAAATACTGGTATGCAGCTGCATCCGTTTAGACTGAAAGCCGACCTTAACATAGTTGAGAAAAGGCTAGGCAGATGAATGTTGATTTAGTAAAATTTACCGTTGCCAAAAATGAAGAGGGTCCCCTTTTTTCAAAAATCCTTTATTAGTGCTCACTATCGTTACATATGGAACTCTTGCGCAAAATTTCATGCTTCTAGACCCAGTGGCTTAGACTGTACGTTGTCTCTCAGATTCCATAATTCATCTGCCTAGCCTTTCCCAACTATATTGGGGTCGGCTTCCAGTCTAACCGGATGCAGCTGAATACCAGTATTCTACATGGAGCGACTGCCTATCTGACCTCCATAAACCAGTAACTGGGTAATATGATACCCCTTGGAAAGGCGGTTGTCAGACTTTCGGGCTTCTGACGACACGTAACAACTGTCAAAGATACACGAATAACAGCCGGGACCAACGGTTTACCGTGCTTTCCGAGGCACGGAGGGGTCTTGGTATGTAAAGATGGTCACCCATCCACGGACCAACCGCGGCAAGCGTAGCTTAACCTGATCGATCGACCCGTGCGGCTGTTATTACTTAGCCTCAAGTCCCTCCAAACAAAGTAGAATTCCTTCATTAAAGTTTAAGTATTAGAGAGTATAGACCCATAGCTTATGCTAAACTTTGTTTATTAATGGAAATAAAAAATTGCATGTGTTTACGTTTCAGAAACCCGCATTATATAGTACCAATATTATTGATTTTTAATTTTTCTTTTTTTTACTGTTTTTAAAATTATATGCTGTTCGTTGCTAAGCGCATCACTTAAGAACGGATGAACCGATTTGGCTAGATGTTGTTTTAAAATGTTCGTATTTAGGTTTATAAGGAAAGAAATACGGGAATTCGGAAAAAAAACTGAATTTCCATTCTTTGGGGTTTTTGTATGAATTGTTGAAATTAGGTCAGGTCGGGTCAGCTTGTGTTAAATAAACGTAGATACTTACGTCCGGATTAAACAGATACGATTCAGTAGTTTCTTCACCAGACTGTAATACAAATTAATAATATCATGTTCAAAAGTTTGTAATAACTGCATTCGAAGTGTTTGATTATGATAAACGAGATTCCGCCCGCGGCTTCGCCCGCGTGGTATGTCGATTAAAAGTAGCGTATGTCATTTTTAACCGACGAAAAAAAAGGAGGAGGTTCTCAATTCGACACGTTTTTTTTTTTATGTATGACCACGTAACTTTTTACTATAGAGTCGTCCGATTAGAAAAAAAATTGTTTTATTCGAGAGGGTATACAGCAAAGTTGGTCCCATATAAAATTGATTGACTTTGCTTCAGTAGTTTTTGAGTTAGCTTCAATAATACGTATTTTTTCCCGCTTTTATATGGATGATGTTCTAGTTTGTTTTGCAGGTAGTGGTATTAGAATTTGCGTGGGGTAGGTACCTACCACAACTAAAAAGTGAAAAATAAAAACTTAGTTACAAAAAAATACAACCGACTTCCAAAAACAACACTACAAAGTGAAAAATAACTTTAATTTCAGAAGTGGGTGGCAAAAAACGAAAATAAATTTAACCAGACACCGACTTCCGAAATTAAAGTTATTTTTCACTTTGTAGTGTTGTTTTTGGAAGTCGGTTGTATTTTTTTGTAAAAAAGTTTTTATCCAGATCATGGTCTACCTGTGTGTCAAATTTCATCTAAGCCGTTTTAACGTAAAAGCGTAACAAACAAACAAACAAACACACTTTCGCATTTATAATAGTTATGATTATGATTTTATGTTGTGTCAAATATATTATTTATTATTTATTTATTTATTTATTAAAACTTTATGCACAAGTAAAATAAATACCGTACAAAGGCGGACTTAATGCCTGAGGCATTATTATTATTATTATTTTTTTCATATATCTTTCTAACTCTATCCTATGTTGTGTATATTGAAGATTTATGTACATTAAATAATTTAATGTTTAATTAATCTACAATTGTACATACATTGTGTTATGGTCATTTTAGTGCATTGCTTATAAGTGGACTTTTTTGCAGTCGTGTTTTTAGAATTTTTAATTTGTTTATTTTTTATGTAAGCATCCTAATTATGTAGATATTTTACGCATTCTGATTAGGTCAGGGCCCTTCTTAATGCAACCGACAATGCGATATATTTGTCAATAAATGAAAATGTCGTTACTTTTTTACGACAGGTTCTGATTAATGTATTAAATAAACTTGAAAAATTGGCCCCTGATTAGACCGATACACTAAGGTACCCAGGTAGGGGGGCAGGGGGGGGGGGGGGTAGGTAGGGAGGTAGGTGGGGGTAGGTATCTGAATACCTTCGGGGTAGAACATTTTTATGGATAACATCAAAACATTCACCATTGCGGCAAATGAGTATTGTTTATGCCACAGAAAACAGAAAAATAAAATAAAAGTAAAACAATTAATGCCGAATGGTAATCGATGCATAAATGATTATGTTTCGTTTAAAAAATTGGAACCAACTTCTGAAAAATGTTTTTCACATTTTGTTACTTTTCAAGGCATTAAAAAAAGTATTTTTTTTTAGGTTACGTATAATTGATAAAACAAATTTTTATACACTTACCTCTTTCAAGACCACTGGACGCTGCGATGGTCGTGTTGAATATGATGGGCCTAGAGGGCCTGGTGAGTCTAGAGGGCCTGGTAGGCCTGGTGAGTCTGGAGGGTCCGGTAGGCCTGGTGAGTCTGGAGGGCCTAGTAGGCCTGGTGAGGCTGGAGAGCCCGGTAGTCCTAGTGAGTCTGGAGGGCCCGGTAGGCCTGGTGAGTTTGATGGTCCTGGCAGGCCTGATCGGCCTGGTGGGTTTCGTAGACCTGACATGTCTGATGGGCTTGGTGTACTTGATGGGCTAGATGGACTTGGTTGGAAAAACTATGAAGCAATGAATAGGTATAATTATAACACATAAGCTTCACGTCTATTTGCCCAAAGGGCTAGGCAGTATTATTTTAGGAATATAATAAAAATGCAATATGATAATTTTTATTCCGTTAAAGCAATGATTTCCTTTGGGATGGGCGTAATGTCATATTTGTGTTATTGAATAAACATCAAAAATAATCGTATGGTTTTTTTTTTATGTAACACGCTTTTATTCAATCAATTCAATTATTAATTTTTATATATATATACATATATAAAAAAAATATTTTATTTCATTTTATTTTATTTTATTTTATTTATATATCGTATGGTTCAATCGTATTGAAAACCTGAATAAAATTATTATAGTGCTATATTGGCAAAACAAATTTATAATAAAGTAATTTATAATTAATAACAACGGCACAGGATATCCGAAAGTGCTTACCTTATAATTTTGTGAATATTCCTGCAAAATATTATCAAATTGTTATAGTTTTTTTACCTACTTGTTTATTTATGAGCTATGATAATCACTTACTTTACGAGACACTTAGACTTTATTAAGGCGATACCAAACTAAATTGGAGGCTTTTTGGTAACCATTTATTTCACTATTACAGCATGTATGGATTTAGTTTTTGGATATAGTTACGTTTATTGACTATTTAATTAATAGTGACCGAAAGAAAACGCAACTTTGTCCAATTTCCTCGATGGAATTTAATTCCGTAATTTCATTGCAAAATTGCATTCAAAATATGCGTTATACTCGGGTTGAAAATATTTTTGATAGATAGCTTAGTTTATTTTTAAACAATTTTTATTTGGCTTGACGCTTTTATTTTGGTTCCAGCACATTGTTGCGCTCTCTTTTTTTCGCATGTGGAAGTAATTGACTCTGTCACTTTCTTATTCCCACCCAGTTCGCTTTTTACATATCACCTTAATAGCTTCGATGTTTAAAGCCAGCAAAGATTATTATGTGGGCGTTCGTTTCATGAAAATGTTGTCGTGAATTCAATGTCTGTAGTGCAAAATATAAGTAAATACTACACTAGTGCAAAATATAAGTACATTACTTACTGGTTTCTTATATTTTTCACTATATGCTCGTTGTGTCAAAGATTTTCTATGTACAAAATAAAGTGATAAGGTAAAACCATTAAAAATTTCATAACAATTTACATTACGATTAGATTTATAAAAAAATAATAAATAAATAAATATGTTTATTGCATTTAAACAAATCGTTAACACACATGAGTTGGAGATCACCTTTTAAGCAAGGGAATGCTTGTGTTAGGCGACTCCGCCCTTCCATTTTAACATAATTACAAATATGCAAACAATAAACAAAAAAACCGGTCAAATGCGTGTCGGACCACGCACAATGAAGGGTTCCGTAGTTGGGATGAATCTATCTTAAGAACAAACTTAACATTGTAGTTGAAAAACATTTTCTCCCATACATTCCAACTGTAAATGTAAGTTTGTACTCACAATATTGATAGATTTACCATTTTATTTTAAGACCACAGACTTCTTATAGGTTTTCCTGTAATCTACATGTAAAGATCTAGTTCCTGTATTTTTTTTCAAAATTTTAGGCTCAGTAGTTTCGGAGATAAGGGGGGAATGGTCAATTTTCGTATATTTTCTTAAATAACTTTAAAAGTGATAAACAGTATGCGTAAAGGTAAATCTCCTGGCCACGATGGGCTCAGTATTGAGCACTTAAAATATGCTGGCGTACACGTGCCGAGGATCCTGTCCATGTTCTTCAATATGTGCGTGAGTCATTCTTACTTACCGAAGGATTTGATGAAAACTACAGTGGTGCCTATAGTGAAGAACAAGACAGGGGACATAGCGGACAGGGAAAACTATCGCCCGATCTCTCTCGCGACAACTGTAGCAAAAGTGTTGGATAGTGTGCTTGAGTCTTGCCTGGATAAGTACATAAACATACATAACGCACAGTTCGGGTTTAGACCTGGACTGTCAACTGAAAGCGCGATTCTAGTTCTTAAGCACACTGTCCAATACTACACTGAACGGAAGACTCCGGTATACGCCTGTTTTTTGGATCTCTCCAAAGCCTTTGATCTCGTTTCGTATGAAGTGCTTTGGAGAAAGATGAAGGACAAAATATTTCAATATTGGTACTCCAATCAGACTAATTGTGTCAGGTGGTCAAACTGCCTATCAGAGTCATACAGGTTGGAGTGCGGAGTGAGACAGGGGGGGCTGTCCTCTCCAAAGCTGTTTAACTTTTATATTAATGACCTCTTAGTCGAGCTCAGCAGCATGCGTGTCGGTTGCCGGGTGGGGGGTGTTTGTGTGAACAGCGTCAGCTACGCGGACGATATGGTGTTGCTGGGCCCGACTGCGAGGTCAATCAGGGAAATGCTTAAGGTTTGTGAAAAATACGCCGCATCACATGGTCTAATATATTATAATGTACGAAAAACCGAGTTCATGGTCTTCAAGGCCGCCGGCAAGTGCCCAGACACCATTCCCTCAATTACATTGAACGGCGCTAATATAAAGCAGGTGACCAAATTTAAATATCTGGGCCATATACTTGTCGACGACCTTAAAGATGATGATGACGTGGAGAGGGAGCGCAGGGCGTTGGCGGTCCGCGGGAACATGTTGGCGCGCAGATTTTCTCGTTGTACTGATCAGGTCAAAATAACCTTGTTTAAAGCGTACTGTCAAGGCCTGTACACGGGAAGTCTGTGGTTCAGCTGTTCTCGTGGGATGCTAAGTGCACTGCGCGTCCAATATAATAATGTTTTCAGGATGATGTTGAAACTCCCTCGTTTCTGTAGTGCCGCGGGGATGTTTGCCCAATCGAGTACAGATGGTTTCCATGCTATCATCAGGAAAAAGGTGGCATCGCTTGTGGGGAGGATTCGAGGGAGTAGCAATAGCATCCTGAAAGTCGTGGCTGAGGACCCGAGAGCTCCTGTGCTGAGGCATCTCATGCGGATTCACTGTCCGCATGAAGTGCCTCCAAGGTACATGACTCACTAACTTGGTTTTTTATTTATAAATTTGTTACTAATCCTAGTGTATAAGTTGTATATATGATGTTTACTAACAAAAATGGTTCCTATGTTGTCCCAAATAAAAGAATTTTGAATTTGAATTTGAATTAAAACAATTTATTTTAAAATTCTAAAAAATATATATTTGAGACCCTCATAGTAAGCCCTTTCATTTGACATGCCACATGGTGTAGTTTGCAAAACTTTTTTTTTTTAATTTTCTTATTTGCCCCCCAAAAGTGACCTCTATATTCAAAATTTATTTTTTCACTTTACCCGTCCGTGTTTGGGTTACAGAAATTCATATGTGTACCAAATTTCAACTTAATCGGTACATTAGATTCGGAGCAAATTGGCTGTGACAGACGGACAGACAGTCAGACAGACACACGAGTGATCCTATAAGGGTTCCGTTTCTTCTTTTTGAGGTACAGAACCCTAAAAACAAAACAAAAAAAAAACCAAAATAATTTAAAAACAAAAATACAACAAGGAGCGCATTTGTGTGTTGTATATGAGTGAGTTTTTGAATGTGTGTGTGTGAGTGAGAGGGTATGTGTGCGTGTGTAATGGTGTGAGTGTGGAATTGAGTATTTTAGAGCATTCGATTTAAAGTTAGACTTTAAAGAGAAAATACTTACTTATAGCTCTCTAATACTTTTTTTCTTCTCAGTATTTCTTGTTCTAGCTTATGGTACTCGCATACTAAACGTTCTACTGACATATCCTACAATAATGTAAAAACATAATGTTTTAGTAGATAAAGAGCCTGTTTCACCACCTACGATTAAGTTCCTATTAACTTACTTGGCAGATAATTTCATACAAATTCTGTTCCATTTTTGAATTTATTCGGTAAGTAGTGGCTACTCAGACATAGTGAAATAGGCCCTTACCTACGTAAGCCTAATATTATTTTATTAGTTTATATACAAGGTGTAACTGTAAACACCGTTATCATTTTAAGGGGTCATTAAAAAATAGAAACAGAAAATAGTTTATAGAATAGAATATTTTTATTTCAGACCGGAGTCCATAGGGTTAGTAACAATTTTAACTTAAATTCTAGTGTTAGTAGGTTACAGACACATATTTTTAGTTTAGTTTATTGTCCAGGTGATACAGTAAGCAGGTTTACACGTTAACAACAAGTTGAGATGACATGAGTAGCTTAAAATATTACCTATAGCTAGGTTACAAAATAATAGGTCTTTACCTATGAAATTGCCGTTTTGTATGAAAAAATTTTAACTAATTTTTTTCATGCATTTTTTATTTGTATTAATCGAAGTAATCACCCATGCAATCAATGCATCTTTGCCAACGCAGTGGCAGTTTATTGATGCCCTTCTTAAAGAAATCAGCTGGACGGGAGGCAACAAATTCTTCAAAGGCATTTTGTACTGCCTCTCGGGTATTGAATTTTTTTCCCGCCAAGAAGTTATACAAATTCTGGAAAAAGTAGTAGTCTGTAGGCGCAAGGTCTGGTGAGTAGGGCGGATGACGGAGAGCTTCCAACCTCAGTTCTTGCAACTTGGAGACCGTCTGCTGTGCAGTATGAGGTCGCGCGTTGTCGTGCAGGAGCAGCGGAGACGAGCGATTGACCAATGCTGGTTGGAGATGTGCCAGCTTCTCCATCATTGTGTTCAGTTCTTCACAGTACACATCTGAAGTAATGCTCACCCCGTTTGGTAAGAAGCTGTGATGAATCACACCGGCGTTAGACCACCAAACAATGACCATCACTTTTCTAGGGGTAAGTTTTCGTTTAGGGCATTGTTTAGGTGCTGAACCAGGATCCAACCAACTTGCTGAGCGCTTGCGGTTATCAAATAGAATCCATTTTTCATCGCAGGTAACAATGCGGTTCAAAATTCCTTCATTTGTGTGTCTGTTGAGCAGTGCAAGGCACGTCTCGACGCGTACTTCGCGCTGGCGATCATTGAGTTCGTGGGGCACCCATTTGTCAAGCTTTTTTACCTTGCCAATTTGACGCAAATGGACCAATATTGTTTTGACGCTAACGTCGAAAGCTGCTGCTAATTCAGCCGTAGATTGTGTATCATCAGCTTCCACAATCGCCTTTAATCCGTCATTGTCGACCAAAGTCTTCGGACGACCGCGAGGTTCATTTTTCAGGTCGAAATTTCCAGAACGGAAGCGAGCAAACCAATAACAAGTGGTGCGTTGGTTTGTAGTGTTAGCTCCGTAAACGTCGTTGATGTTGCGTTCCGCTTGTGCCGCGTTGCTGCCACGACGGTACTCATATTTCATTAATTACTCGAATTTTAATGACGAAAAAGATTGAAATGCGATGAAAATGTAACACTAATCAATAAACAAATGACTACTTTTGGAAAAAAAAATCCATGTTTTTAAAATAAAATTAATTTGAAATTAGAATTCTTAGCCAAACAAAAATTATTTTGATTTCAAATGGCCAGTACTGCAGAACGGCAATTTCATAGGTAAAGACCTAATATGATTTGCCAGTGAGCCACAACTAAACATTTAGTCTGTATCTTGAGGCTCGGGGTACAGATTCCAGAGCGGAGACTAGAGAGGTGATTTCAGATGTTGTATGGCATGGTTGTGTGTGTGTGAGTGTCTATGTGTGCGTATTTGTTCCCATTGTGCGTCGTGCGTCGATTCAGTCAGGGTATTTATATTAGTGGTTCTGAGTCATCATAACCAGAGTTTTGCATGATTTTCTTTATTTTTTTTTACTCATTTCTCAGAGTTTGCAGACTTTATTGTACGTACTAATGAGAGAGTAAGCATTGTACTCATCATTATAAACAACTTTTACTATAGGATAAAACCAGAAATCGCGAAAATAAAAAATTTGTTGTTGACTACATTTTGACGAGTTATGCGAACATAAATGTATGTAATGTAAGAACAAACTACACACACCGTCTAGGTAGGCTCACCGGTCTCGCAGAACATAGAGTTCAGTGAACCTACTGCCATGTGATTCTGTAAGACCTCATTCTAAACTTCGAATCTGAATCCGCCCCATAGTAAAAGATGTTCATAATGATGAGTACAATGACCTCTTAAAAGGATAGCGGTGTTTACACTTACACCCTGTATTGGTATCTATTTAGCATTCAATAATTAATTCATCTTATTTTGGCTTTTAGCAATTTTTCGGATTTTGTTAGGTGACTATTTATTCATAATGTGTTTAAATCATTTGCTGCCAAATACAATGATAGCAAATAATTATAAAACTCACCACTAACTTTGCTGATGACTGACGTTACGAAAAGGAGTAAAATGAAATACGTAGCTGCGGAACACAATGGTAACAAATAATTATAAAACTCACCGCTAAATTTGCTGACGACTGATCCTACGAAAATGTGTAAAATTAAATACGTAGCTGCCAAATGGTAGCCAATTTTTATAATTGTAAAACTCACCACTAAATTTGCTGATGATTGATCCTACGAAAAGGTGGAAAATTAAATACGTAGTTGCCAAACACAATGGTAGCAAATAACTATGAAACTCACCGCTAAATTTTCTAACAATTGATCCTACAAAAAGGTTTAAAATTAAATACTTAGCTGCCAAATACAGTGGTAGCCAATTTTAATAATTGTAAAACTCACCGCTAAATTTGCTGATGATTGATCCTAAGAGAAGGTGTAAAATTAAATATGTAGCTATCAAGTACAATGGTAGCCAATTTTAATAATTATAAAACTCACCGCTAAATTTGCTGATGATTGATCCTACAAAATAGTGTAAAAGCTGTCAATCACAATGGTAGCAAATCATTATAAAACTCATCGCTAAATACGTAGCTGCCTAATACAATGATAGCCAATTTTAATCATTATAATACTCACCGCTAAATTTGGTGACGGCTGATCCTACGAAAAGGTGTATAATTAAATACGTAGCTGTCAATTACAATGGTAGCCAATTTTAATAATTGTAAAGTCACCGCTCAATTTGCTGATGACTGATCCTACAAAAAAGTGTAAAAACAAATACGTAGCTGTCAATCACAATGGTAGTAAATTATTATAAAACTCATCCCTAAATACGTAGCTGCCTAATACAATGATAGCCAATTTTAATAATTATAAAACTCACCGCTTTTGGTGACGACTGGTCCTACGAAAAGGTGTAAAATTAAATACGTAGCTGCCAAATACAATGGTAGCAAACTTTAATAATTGTAAAACACACCGCTAATTTTGCTGATGATTGATCCTACGAAAAGGTGTAAAATTAAATACGAAGATGCCAAACACAATGGTAGCAAATAACTATAAAACTCACCACTAAATTTTCTAACAGCTGATCCTATGAAAAGGTGTGAAATTAAATACGTAGCTGCCAAATACAAAAGTAGCAAATTATTATAAAACTCACCGCTAAATACCTAGCTGCCTAATACAATGATAGCCAATTTTAATCATTGTAAAACTCACCACTAAATTTGATGATGACTGATCCTAAAAACAGGTGTAAAATTAAATACGTGGCTGCCAAACACAATGTTAGCAAATAATTATAAAACTCACCGCTAAATTTGCTGACGACTGATCCTACGAAAAGATGTAAAATTAAATACGTAGCTGCCGAATACAATGGTAACCTATTTTAATAATTATAAAACTAACCGCTAAATTTGCTGGCGAATGATCCTACGAAAAGGTGTAAAAATAAATACGTGGCTGTCAAACACAATGGTAGCAAATTATTATAAAACTCACCGCAAAATTTGTTGATAGTTGATCCTATGAAAAGTTGTTAAATTAAATACGTATCTAAAGAGCTTTATAAAGAGCCTGTAATACAAGACGACGCTCAACAAATCCGCTTTTTAAAACTTGATACTAACGTGTAAAATTACAAAAATATAATTAATGAGCCCGTTCCTAATCTGAGGGACAATTGCCGTATTTTTAACAACGTTCGCAATCTTATCCAGTCTCAATCTATCAAAAATTGTATAGCGTTTACCTACATTTATGACATTTGCTTGTCGTTTTCATGAGATTAAAACTTTTTTACAAAAAAATACAACCGACTTCCAAAAACAACACTACAGAGTGAAAAATAACTTTAATTTCGGAAGTCGGTGTCTGGTTAAATGTATTTTCGTTTTTTGCCACCGAATTCCGAAATTACAGTTATTTTTCACTTTGTAGTGTTGTTTTTGAAAGTCGGTTGTATTTTTTTGTAAAAAAGTTTTTATTTTTCACTTTTTAGTTGTGGTACCTACCCCACACAAATTCTAATACCACTACTTGCAAAACAAACTAGAACATCATCCATATAAAAGTGGGGAAAAAATTCGTATTATTGAAGCTAACTCAAAAACTACCCGAACAAAGTTAATCAATTTTATATGGGACCAACTTTGATGTATACCCTCTCGAATAAAACAAAAAATTTTCAAATCGAATGACTCTGTAAAAAGTTATGCAAAAAAAAAAACATACGTGTCGAATTGAGAACCTCCTCCTTTTTTATTTTCGTCGGTTAAAAATAAGAAAAATCCGGCCAAATGCGTGTCGGACCACGTACAATGAAGGGTTCCCTAGCTGGGATAAATTTATCCCAAAAAAAAACTTAACATTGTAGCTAAAAACATGTTCTCCCATACATTCCAACTGCAAATGTAAGTTTGTACTCACAATATTGAGAAGTTTACCATGTTATTTTAAGACCACCGACTTTTTATAGGTTTTCCTGTAATCTACAGGTAAATAACTACTTTCTTCATAAGTAGTTTCATTCATATTTTTTTTTTTTTTTCAAAATTTTAGGCAAAGTTGTTTCGGAGATAAGGTGGGAATGGTAAATTTTCGTCTTTTTTATTTTAAACTTAAAAAAATATATTTTAAGTTATAAAAAAAATATATTTGAGACTTTACCCGTCCGTCTTTGGATAACAAAAGTTCATATGTGAACCAAATTTCAACTTAATTGGTCCATTAGATTCAGAGCAAATTGGCTGTGACAGACGGACAGACAGACAGACACACGAATGATCCTATAAGGGTTCCGTTTTTTCCTTTTGAGGTACGGAACCCTAAAAATTAAAAAAGATTTATAGAAAGAAATGATAGGTAGGTACTTACGTTTAATGCTTGCCAATTGTAGTTTTCTTCACCAAATTTTATGCCTAGAGCCTTTAAACAACGAAATTATTTATTAAAAGTATATAATTTAGGTGCTCCTTACTTATTTAAAAATCTATTAAAATACATTTTTTTAATCTTAACCCTGTTTTTTTTTCAGATCGTTGCTAGCAAAGAATAAAACAATAAATAGTAAGTTGGCAAGTAGAAGCAGTAGGTACTTACCGCTAAGTTTAGTGGCTCATGGTCCTACAAAAAGTTCTAACATTAAATAAGTATGTATGTTAATGCAAATTTGATGAATTTGGAAATAGATTACTGATTACCAAACGCTTGGGGCGAGTTTTACTAACATTTTACGCGATCAGCACATCTCAACTGCGCTTAATGCGGGTTGCAGACCGAAATCTAAGCTATTCCGAAGCTATACTTTTTTTTTTTTTTTTTGATGCCGGGGTGGAAAATCCTCATGGATGTCCCCCGCCCTGGGGTGAGCGGAGGGGTCTGTCAGACTCTTACTGACTAAAAACCACCCCGGTGTTCCCTTCCCACACCTGGACCGGGGATCATGGGAACTTGGGCGCCTTCCACGATCCCCGGCTAGTGCCGGCCCGCATTTGCGGGCCTCCTCAGGCCTGCGAGGGGAGTGAGGTGCAGGACTCCCCCCGCAACGTCCAATAGGGGCGCACGCGGAACACTACGCGCCGCCGCCTCGAGTCCAGCTGGATGGGGGCCGGCGGACGTCCCCGAGTCCACCGTCCCTCCGGACCTATTTACGGGGGCTGGAAGAGAGCGTTGTCCGCCCTCCGCCGACGCCCGGGCCGCCTTCTGCGGGTCGGGAGAGTCGTCTCGATCTCCCTCTCCCTTTCCGCAGCCTCCTTCCGCGAAATGACAGTTTCACAGAAGGAGATCACCGCATCCCACGACTCGGCGCTCCCGACCATCGAACGAGCGACGGCCGGCAGCGACAGGTCGGCTCCGACCTCTGCCACGAGGGCACGGCGCGGCCCCTCCCATGCGGCACACTCTGCCACTGTATGCCACGCCGTGTCCTCCCGACAGTGGACGCAGTGATGGCACCGAGCGTCCGGCTCCCTGTTTATGCGACACAGGTACTTCCCGAAGCAACCATGCCCCGAGAGCACCTGGGTCGCTCGAAACGACAGGGAGCCGTGCCTCCTTCCGACCCATTCGCCGAGCACTGGTCGGATCGCCTCGACGGTGGCGAGGCCGGCAGTAGGGCGCAGAAGCCTGTCGCGCCATTCCGTCAACAGATTCCGAAGCTATACTAAGCCAGCTTAGCTAAGCTAAGCTAAGATAAACTTAAAATATGTCCCGTGCACACCAAAAACTAAACGCAAGCTCAGTCAGTGTTGCGAAGTTCAATTCGAAGGACGTAACGCTCGCCATGAATAGGTAATATAATCGATGAAGAAAGTTCCGATGATGAATACGTTACACATAGAAAAAGAAGATTAATACTGACTTATGAATATTAAAAAAAGACGTTCGGGAGGGGCTTAGCTTAGCTCGCGTAGCTGTGCATCGGCATACACAACTAACTTAGCTGCGCATATTTTAGTTAGCTCATAAAGCATAGTTTGTAGTTTGCACACAAGTTAAGAGTCGGCAGTGTGAATACTCTTTAACAACGATGACAGCTCTTAAACGCGGTGTAGATGTGCTGATTGCGTTTAGTTTTATTGGTGATATTCCCTAAACTAAGGTAACTTTGGGTCCGTTTCTCAAATGAAAAAAAAAACATATATAAAGTCGAACATATTATAAACCTCCTCGTTTTTGGAAGTCAGTTAATTATCGCAAAATTAACGTCACACACTTAAATTTCGTTAACGGGCGCCGTCAGTAGGGACTGGTCATCTCTTTTTTTACACGGACCCATTTAACGTGCACCTCTTTCTACGTCATTCTCACATGTTTATTGTAATTTTAACATGAATGATGTAACCAATATTTTATAACAATGTTTTGATTTAAAAGAGCGTCCGTGGAGCTCCTTGCCCATTCTTCTCCATAGGAACCTACTACGATTTGGAATGAGCAACTAGGATCATCTTTCTGACTGACCGACGCCTTCACAATTCAAGTGCCTGGTTTAACTGAAATAAATTCTTTGCGTTTGAGTTTGAGAACTTGTCAAGCGCGTGTGTTTACACGCGCTTGACAAGTTCTCAAACTCAAACGCAAAGAATTTATTTGTAATATGACGTTGTTTATTTGTTTGAATTTGTTTGTAATCGCAGCAGTTTTGCTGCGATTGATTGAAGTAGAAACAATTTATTACAAAAAAAAAAAAAAACTCACTGTTCGCCAGTTAGGAAAACTGTTGTAGATTTCTTCATCGAACTTTGGGTCTTTAGACTGTTGATCTGGTGTGTATTGACTTAGAGCCTCAGTATCTTGAAATTGGATGGGTGGTGGATCTGCGACTTGTGGTCTTTGCTCCAGTATAACATCAGGAACTTGTGGTCCCGGCACCAGTATAGTATCTGGAACTTGTGGTCTCGGCACCAGTATAGTATCTGGAACTTGTGGTTCTGGCACCAGTATAGTATTTGGCGCTTGTGGTCTCAAATCCGGCGCATCTTGAATTTGCGGTCTTGGAAATTGTATATCTTGAGATTGACCTGAAGTCTGTGGGTATTGAGCCCGTGGATTTGGGAGTCTGTGTTTAAGTATACGAGTAAGTTCCTTAAATTAATAAAGTAAGAAACTTTATTCGGTTCAGAAAATACTGTAAATTATTTAAAATAGTAGTAATTGTCGTCTAGTTGTCTTACACAAAACTATTTGTTACGTTTTTTTTAATTTTATTTAGCCTTTACTCAAAAAAGG
This sequence comes from Cosmia pyralina, assembly GCA_946251885.1. Classification (NCBI taxonomy): domain Eukaryota; kingdom Metazoa; phylum Arthropoda; class Insecta; order Lepidoptera; family Noctuidae; genus Cosmia; species Cosmia pyralina. The sequence goes on from OX276345.1 coordinate 7,088,773, forward strand.
CCTCCCCAAATCCTTCCAGACATCCTGTTAACATTATTATAAATGTTGTTAATGCCCTACAATTTTTGACGAATAAACTTCTCTTATAAGAACGCTTACTCAGCTAAACAAGAAGTGGTTCCCAGGGCCTAGGAATAGAACTCTATATCGGCGCGTCGCTGATTAGTAACGCGCGTAAGCACACACATATTATTACAATTAGTTTTTCATCCTGGGAATGACCAGAAACCTATTAAATACAGCATTATATTCATCAATAATACATACAAAACGTCAAACGACTGATTATATTTTTTGTCTCCTCGATTTTTGTCATTGAACTAGGTGATGTGGCTTAATAATGGCTTGTGCTTAAACGCCTATCTATTTTACTACCAAAAAATTCGAAATACCTGCCAAAATGGATAAATGCTCTCCAAAATGGATAAATGCTGACCATAATTAAAACCATTTTATTATGAAATTATAACTTTAGAAAACTGACAGCAGGCCGACGGAGCCCCGCTTAGCGGGGCTCCTATTTAAGTCTACAGGGTTTCAAGGAATCTAACCAACCAAACCTCAGGGTGCCTCTGACGTCGACCGTCTAGGGTTAGGGTTTTCATCAGCAGGTCGACACAGATTTGGTGATCATTTATCCATTTTGGTGAGCATTCAATTTTTTTGATAGACATTACATTTAATCCCCTTCATAATTACCGATAATAAAAAAATGCAAAGATGCAGTACACATTTATAGAAAAAATAATAATGTCGTATGTGTGTAACAGATTCTGATAACTATACGAGTATTAGCGTCTGAAAAAAAAGGGTATTTTCTTTTCATGAGATCTAAAGTGAAAACTTCTTTAAGCGCGTTGAGCTATTTTTGATACGGGAAATCTTACGGGGTCGCGTCACCGCGTCACCACGACACCACGACATGCTATGCAAAGTTTTACGGTTAAGTTTTCACTTCTGTCAGCAAGTCCCATGATAAGCGCCAATTATTATGTCTTTTTTTTGTTATGTATTTTTGTGGTGTACAATAAAGTATATAGAAATAAATAAATCAATATTTTACATATAATATATAGGGACATACGGACCTATCAAAGAAACTACTAATTTGAAGTAAATTTTTCATAATAAGAACAAATGGAAATTACGAGATTAAAATTCAAATCTTAGAATCTCTGAACTTAAAATTCATGCAATGGCTAACATTAAGCATCATCATATGCCTAGCCTTTTCCCAACTATATTGAGCTCAGTTACCAGTTTAACTAGATGTAGTAATTCGAACCAGCAGTTCCTGAGATTAGCGCGTTCAACTAAACAAACAAAAATACTCTTCAGCTGTATATAATATAGATATAATAATTTTAAGTTGTAACATCAAAAGCCTGAGTTATAATTATAAGGTAGCCAATGACTATTTATACAAATAACTCTCCAATCGCGTCCTAGAAAGATATTTAGTGAGGCCATCAGTTAGTCTAAAGCTTTGGGCACGCAATAATTATAGGGATGATACCAGGGTAAAAAAAAGAAATTCTATTTAGTCTGTTAGTCAGAAAATAAAAAAAAATATTAGACAACTATTTTTTGCTTTAACTTATTAGTAATTAAAAACGACTTAGATAAAACGCATTAAAGTTGGGGAGTGGGCTGGCTACTCGTACGTTACAACTATAACAAACAACGTATAAAATCTAACAAGGGGTGACGTCATGCCACATTTTAACTCAATGTAACGCCATAATCTTTTGATTACGTAAAAAAAGAAAATATACGTGTCCAATATTTTTTAATAATCTACATGATACACAAAAAAAAAATGTCATCATCCCTATTCGCACCAATTTGACCACCACCACAAAAGTTAGTGGACACAATCGGCGCGAGTGTATTTCGTTCCGCATCCCTCGCCAGATTCGCTTCAGTTTGGATGAAAATGAAGGCAACGCATCGGTTACTTAAAAAAAAAAGTATCTTACCCGTTTTCATAATAATTATTATATAGCTTATTTTGTTGACTCTCGTACTCCGGCATTAAAGTTTCTTTTTTTATACTTCTGTCTTCGTCTTGCATCATTTGCATCATTTCTTCTTTAAACCTGTCGTAACTTTGCAAAGAATAGTCGATCGGTGTAGCCTAATGATAAAAATATGTTTTTTTTTTAATCAATGAATTACGTGAAAAAAAAACAGAAGAATCATACAAACATAAAAAGAATCAGGAATATTTTATCTATAATACATAAAAAATGTAAACGTTACACCGACGTAGATAATTATATATTATTAAATACTAGCTGACCAGCTGAGACGTTGTCCTGTCAAAATTTCAATTTATTTTTTTTCTTAACCACCTCATTAAAGAGGAGAACAAAACAAAAAAAAAAAAGGCTTGCCGTTTTCGAGTTTTAGCGAGCCTAACGAACAGCAATTGATTTTTATATATAATATATAGTAAGACTACTGACCTGACTCTGCTTCGCACGGTTTTTACGACTTGACAAAACATGAAGGTTCTCAATCAATCTGCCTAGCCTTTTCCCAACTATGTTGGGGTCGGCTTCCAGTCTAACCGGATGCAGCTGAATACCAGTATTTTACATGGAGCGACTGCCTATCTGACCTCCACAACCCGGTAACTGGGTAATACGATACCCCTTGGTAAGACTGGTTGTCAGACTTTCGGGCTTCTGACGACCCGTAACGACTGTCAAAGATCCACAAAACATGAAGGTTCTATATTATATATAAGTTAAATATTAATGTATATATTATTAACCTTCCAGAATAAATTCTCTAAATGAAAGTGAAAACCGCATCAAAATCCGTTACGTAGTTAAGAAGAACAACGCGGCCACACAGACAGACACGAAAAGCGACTTTATTTTATAATAAGTATAGATATAGAAGAAGATTACTAAACTTAAACTTAAAAAAGGGAAAGAAATTCTTATTCTTATTTATTCTTGCTCTTGGTTTTTTTTATTCTTTTTTTTATTTCTTTCTTTTTCTTTCTTTATGTAAATGTTATGGACCAAGTGATAAATTGGACATTATACATAATATCCGATCATTATGAAAAATGCCCAATATGAGAGTGCAATTTGATAATAATTATTCAAATAATCAAATTGACCGGGGACCGGGACATATTGTCCATCACCTTTTGGGCAGAGTAATACAAACATATATAATTACTATTTTTTTATTGTTATTGTCATTTAACTTAAAATAAACTAAATGTTAAACCATTTAAATAATCAGACTCATTATTTGGATTAATTATCACGGACTTATACATTAAGAATCCACTAGTTTTTGTTTTTGAAAATATAGCTTACAAACAAAAACAAAAACAATAGCGCTTGAAGTCCGCCGCACGAGTCGCCATGCGTGCTTGCCTCCCCGCCCTCGCACCGCGTCAAATTTAGCTTAGTTATCAAATTGCCCTATTGTCATGTAGCAATATAATAATGACCATGCAATGTGATAAATAATTAAGTTAAGATAGTAATTAATCGCCTATCCCGATAGAGCTAGACATTATTCATAATACTCGTACATTATTAATAATGCCCGCATTAATCACCTGGTCCATAACATAAATACTGTTTACTGTTAAACTGATTAGATTAGGTAAGTCATTTTGTCAAACTTAAATCATGTATTATAAAGGTCACTCTACATCACTTACATCATCTTCCTGCCCTTATCCCATATTACTTGGGGTCGGCGCAACACGTTTTCTTCTTCCATTCTCCCCTGTCAACCGTCACGCTATCATTCACTCCCTTCTCTTTCATATCATTCCTCACACAATCCATCCATCTTTTCTTTGGCCTTCCTCTGCCTCTCCATCCATCAACATGTACTCGTATATTCATCACTCTTTTAGTCACATGCATTTCGTCTCTCCTCATTACATGCCCATACCAAGACAAACGATTTCCTTTCAACTTTTCTGTCACTGGCGCCACTTTCAAACTTCCTCTTATATACTCATTTCTCACTTTATCCATTCTTGTCACTCCACACATCCATCTCTTACATTCTCTACATCACTTACATTAAGTATTAATTAATAGGTCTTTACCTATGAAATTGCCGTTTTGTATGAAAAAATTTAAACGAATTTTTTTCATGCATTTTTTATTTGTATTAATCGTTGTAATCACCCATGCAATCAATGCATCTTTGCCAACGCAGTGGCAGTTTATTGATGCCCTACTTAAAGAAATCAGCTGGACGGGAGGCAACAAATTCTTCAAAGGCATTTTGTACTGCCTCTCGGGTATTGAATTTTTTTCCCGCCAAGAAGTTATCCAAATTCTGGAAAAAGTAGTAGTCTGTAGGCGCAAGGTCTGGTGAGTAGGGCGGATGACGGAGAGCTTCCAACACCAGTTCTTGCAACTTGGAGAACGTCTGCTGTGCAGTATGAGGTCGCGCGTTGTCGTGCAGGAGCAGCGGAGATGAGCGATTGACCACTGCTGGTTGGAGATGTGCCAGCTTCTCCATCATTGTGTTCAGTTCTTCACAGTACACATCTGAAGTAATGCTCACCCCGTTTGGTAAGAAGCTGTGATGAATCACACCGGCGCTAGACCACCAAACAGTGACCATCACTTTTCTAGGGGTAAGTTTTCGTTTAGGACATTGTTTAGGTGCTGAACCAGGATCCAACCAACTTGCTGAGCGCTTGCGGTTATCAAACAGAATCCATTTTTCATCGCAGGTAACAATGCGGTTCAAAATTCCTTCATTTGTGTGTCTGTTGAGCAGTGCAAGGCACGTCTCGACGCGTACTTCGCGCTGGCGATCATTGAGTTCGTGGGGCACCCATTTGTCAAGCTTTTTTACCTTGCCAATTTGACGCAAATGGACCAATATTGTTTTGACGCTAACGTCGAAAGCTGCTGCTAATTCAGCCGTAGATTGTGTATCATCAGCTTCCACAATCGCCTTTAATTCGTCATTGTCGACCAAAGTCTTCGGACGACCGCGAGGTTCATTTTTCAGGTCGAAATTTCCAGAACGGAAGCGAGCAAACCAATAACAAGTGGTGCGTTGGTTTGTAGTGTTAGCTCCGTAAACGTCGTTGATGTTGCGTGCCGCTTGTGCCGCGTTGCTGTCACGACGGTACACATATTCCTTAATTACTCGAATTTTTAACGTATCCATGATGACGAAAAAGATTGAAATGCGATGAAAATGTAACACTAATCAATAAACAAATGACTACTTTTGGAAAAAAAAATCCATGTTTTTAAAATAAAATTAATTTGAAATTAGAATTCTTAGCCAAACAAAAATTATTTTGATTTGAAATGGCCAGTACTGCAGAACGGCAATTTCATAGGTAAAGGCCTAATATTAATGAAAAGTAATGGATATGACAAAATAATACTCACTGTTGTTGTCGTGGAAGGGAGAATTTCTGTGCGTTCTTGATACGCTTGCCTAGGTATATTGGATTGAATAATAATTATATTCCTAATAACATTATAAAAAATACATTAATTAATTAATAGGGCTGGAACTGATAATGCCGGAAATGGAAAGTTCATGAGCTCAAATTAGCACATATCAATATGCCTAGCCTTTTCCCAACTACGTTGGAGTCGGCTTCTAGACTAACCGAATGCAGCTGAGTACCAGTATTTTACATGAAGCGGCTGCCCATCTGACGTCCACAACCCAATTGCTAGATAAAACTATAAGTACCCCTTGGTAAGACTGGCTGTGAGACTTTTAGGCTTCTGACGACCCGTAACGACTATCAAAAATCTACGTAAGACAGCCAGGACCACGTGTGTTGAGGCACGGAGGGCTGATGGTCACTCATCCACCCACCCAATCCACCAAACCCAACTGAACTCGGCAAGCGTAGCTTAACCTTCAATCGACCCTTGCAGCTGTTATAGCCACGAGCCCCTCAGATCATCTTAGATTAGCACTTAACGTACTGTAACACCTTAACTGGTATCGGTTCCCGATCTTGCAAACTAAATATTTCCAGTGGCCTTAGTGCGAGTTTATAAACTTACTCGATCGCGTTTACGTTAACTTACGTAAAGAACATCGGCCGAATTTCTATAGAAGCTGGACCTGAGTTTTATTTTCAGTGTACAGAAACAAATTATAGTGAGATTTGATTTTTTTATGTAGTAAACACCATCCCGTTTGAAAATAATATCTAAATAGCCAAGATATTTTAATAATGAAAAAAAAATACTTTTGAGGTTAGAATAAATAAATAAGTCGATTTAATGCTAGGCAGACGACACACAGTTTTTATCCGACAGTAAAACAGTCAATGCAAGGTCAAACAACAGAAGGAAATCCAAAACAGTTCAGTACGTATCACAATAGTCACACTAACAACAACAACAATGCGAAATTGCGAATGATCGCCGCCGGGTGTCAAATTGACACCCGTGTGATTGACAGTGTCAATCAATGGCGCGCGTCGATGACATATTATGACGTTCCGTTGTATGTAATTGAATAAAATGCTGATACTTACTATGAACCAACATAATTATTTTTATGACAAGAATCCAATATATAATAAAAACAGCACTAGTTGATTTGATACAAAAGTATATAGAAGTGAATTACATATAATAAATATTCAGAAAAACGTAAATAGTTATATTGTTTGAGTACTAAATCACTTCTTAAGCAAAATGAATCGTCAATAGGTGCGTTCTGAACATCTTATTCTAAATAATTTCCAAATTATGATATAAACAAAAAAATGTGCATATCTTTTTTCTCTGGCGACTTAAATATCTATTTCTTATGTTTTTCAAGACCTTAAAAATAATGGTTTTTTTCATATAGATGGCATATCTGTACACCACCGCCTCGTCGTCAGGTACGATTTGGCCGTCCTTCTTTGTATGGCATAATTGTATTTCCCATTATAGCCACCAGATGGCGCTTATTCAGTTTCCGTACTTTAAGTTTGTGTGAACGTGATCGAGTACGGCCTCTGAATTGCTGATACGACATTTTACTCTCTCTTAACAAAATACTGCACAAATACTAGTCCCGAATAAACTTGGGAATACAAATAATAATAAGTATCATAATATGTGTAAAACAGCGAGAATTAATCCCGACACGCACAAAACTAAGCGCCAATAAAGTCATAGAAATCACAAATAAACGTAAGTATGTAGGTACTACAAAATGCGCCGCAATACTAAAAAGAATTATAGAAAAAAAAAAATAACTCACTTTTGACTGTTTTCTGCCTCTCTCTTTTGCATTTCCAATTCAATCTTGTGGTAATCTTTTACGTAATGTATCGGTAACTCCTGAAGAAAGTACGATTACAGTACAGTACAACTATTTTCTTAATGTCCCTCGGCAAAATTCGTGTTTCGTCTGTCGTCGGATTTCTATCAGTTGCCCTTTGCACTTGGTGCAGACCAGACGCTCTCAATCGACTAGGCCAATCGACCAGAGCGTACGGTCTGACGACTGACGAAACACGAAGTTTGCCGAGGGACATTAATAAAATAGTTGTATTGTAATTAATGTAAATTTATTAGGGCAGAATGGTTCCAACTATGTTGGGGTTGGTTTCCAGTCTAACAGAATGCAGCTGAAGACCAGTATTTTACATGGAGTGATCTGACCTCCATAACTCAGTAACTGGGTAATACGATAGCCCATGGTAAGACTGGATGTCAGACTTACGGGCTTCTGACGACCCGTAACGACTGTCGAAGATTCATGAATGACAGCCGAGACCAACGGCTTAACATGCTTTACCCATCCACGGACCAACTGCGGCAAGCGTAGCTTAACCTGCTGTTATTACTTAGCCACAAGCCCCTCTTCCACATTCACAATAATGGTTCAGAAAGACTTATATACCTCAGAAGCTCCTTAAACATACAGCATGTTTTATTTAACTAGGACACTATGGAAACATTCAAAATCAAAATTGGAACAGAAAAACTGTTCTTTGGAATATTATATATTGGCTATTCGTATCTCATCATCATCATCACTCTCTTGCCCTTGTCCCATTTTATTTGGGGTCGGTGCAATATATGCATCTTGTTCTTCCATACTTCTCTATTAGTCGTCATCTCGGTAGACATCCCCTTTCTAGCCATATCATCTTTCACACATTCCATTCATCGTTTCTTTTGTGTTCCCCTACTCGTATAATAATTAAATTGGCTACTTATCCCAATTTATTTGGGGTTGGCGCAACATATGTATCTTTTTCTTCTATACTTTTCTATTAGTCGTCATCTCGGTTGACATCTCCTTTCTAGCCATATCATCTTTCACACAGTCCATTCATCGTTTCTTTGGTCTTCCTCTACTCGTATAATAATTAAATTGGCTACTTATCCCAATTTATTTGGGGTTGGCGCAACATATGTATCTTTTTCTTCCATACTTCTCTATTAGTCGTCATCTCGGTAGACATCCCCTTTCTAGCCATATCATCTTTCACACAGTCCATTCATCGTTTCTTTGGTCTTCCCCTACTCGTATAATATATTGGCTACCTATGTGAATAATTTTGGAATAATCATTCAAATTAAGAAAAGTGCTTCACGCTCACGATAGGTTTTAGTGACTGTTAATTACTTACTTACCAATGAGTTTATTGCTCGTTTCTACAAAATCATAAACACATCAACAAGATAAGGAAGAATTTAAGAAAGCGTTGGCTCCGTACGGCATTTCATACAAATTTTCAAGTCCTTTTTTATCGAAAAGAATGAACCGATTTTAATGAAACGTCATACGCATAAGCAGGAGACATAGGTCTATAAAGTTAGTTAAGAACATTTTCGAAAAATAGTGTTGAAGCTAAATTCGACCGATTTTAAATATTCCATAGAAACAGATATTTCCAATTATCATTTTTAAAAAAAGACATTTCGAAAATGTTCTTAACTAACTTTTTAGACCTACATATCCTGCTTATGCGTATGAAGTTTCATTAAAATCGGTTCTTTCATTTCGATAAAAAAAAGGCCTTGAAAGTTTAGCCAAGTGCTTGTCGGACCACGCATAATGATCAAATCCATAGTTAGGAAAAACAAACTTAATATTGTAGGTGAAAAATATGTTCTCCCACACATCGATATTATGTCACGATCAATTCTCCAATTGCAAATGTAAGTTTGTAATCAAATTTTTTTTTATGTATAAAACTATGAATTAACAATTTTCGGACTTTTTCCATTACTTATGCTCTGTGACCTTGCTTCTTGCCAAAATTCATGTTTCTAGGTCAACGGATAGTACTTCAGAGGTTTTATTTACTTATTTGCGAGTATCAAAATATGTCGCATAAATGGCCGTATTTTTTTATAGCGTTGACTTGGAAACTTGACTTTTTAGAGCTCCAAGGTATCATAGACTTAAGTATTTGATATTTATTTCAATTTGATTCGACTCATTTCTGAGAAAAAGGTCTTGACAGACAGACAGACGGACAAGAAACTGATCCTATAAGGGGTCCGTCTTTTTCTTTTGAGGTACGGAACCCTAAAAATGGTTAGGTAATTGCTGAATTGATACACAATGAGAAAAATCTTGTTTAACGCATTCAAGGACACTGAACGAGAGACAATAGAAGTTTTATTGTTACAACGCCTATATGCGCGTTTATTCTCAACAAATATATGAGGTCAGTAAGGAAACTACGTACAAACTGTCGAAACGGCACACTCACACTGATGCGCGCACCGACGAGGCGCCAAGCGATAGTCGCGGTGCTCTCAGTATAATTGTGCCTTAGGAGTCTCGTCGATGCGCACGTCTGTGTGTGTGTCGTTTCATACGTTTGTTCGTAGTTTCCCTACTGTCCATATTTATATTGTGGTTTAGTGTCCCGCAAAGTGAAGCATTCTTGTTTTTGTGCAGTTCTATATATGGAAATAATTAAATGCTGTAACGTATAAGTCAACAAAAGAGATATCTAGGCAGGGTATACTAACATATTTGTATGTGAATTGCTTCATCTTCAATTTCGTGACAATACATGTACAATTTTATTTTTACACATATATATAAAATTGAACATGAAGCAATTCACATACAAATATGTTAGTATACCCTGTCACAGATAATATAATACTACATAACCCTGCCTAGATATTTCTTTTGTTGACTGTACATAGCAAAATAAAACTTACTTGTTCTGTGTAATCGTAATTCGTTGGGCGCCTGTAAAGTGATTAGGCATATACGTTTAAATAAGGTGTACTAGATTTATACAAAATAACAAACTTGAGAAACTTTTATTGTACCCCGTGTCCTAATCAAAGCGATCAGTGACGTGAATTCGCTATCGTCGCGTTCATAACAGTCATTTGTTCGGAAAACTGGAAAGAGCCCTCTGTTTCCGCGACAACTCGTTCAGGAGCTAGACCACCACCTCTTAAAGCAGTATTATATTAATCTTACATGAGTGTGGGAAAGAGATGGAGCTAGACGTCCTGTATAGCTCCATCTCTTTCTTTAAGAAGTGGTGGTTGGCCCCCTGGTTAGCTGAACAAAATAAACGCGCCGTTCTCGTGTTTCGCTGTGGTTAGGATACGGCTTTATAAACTTCTGGTTTAAGCAAGGACTATAGAAAAATAAGTTATGCTGTTATTTTAAATCTTAAGCGCAGGCCGCACGGGAACAAAGCTAAGATCATTTAGTTTCGTTCATGTAGTTACCGCGTGATTGCATACTTCGGTTCACATCGCGAACTATGAACCGAAGTATGCAAATACGCGGTATAATAAATTGCCGGCACGAATCGTGAGCACAAATTCCACATAAACTTAATTTCCCTCGTCAGTGTGCATATTCTATTTTCTATCTGTATCTAAATATGCTTGATAATGTGTTGATGTCATTGCTCCCGCCCGTGTGCGACCTGCCGTGATAGGAAATAAGATTCGTTAGGTTTACGAGTAGAGTTTGTGCTCACGACTCGTGCCGGCAACTACAGCTACATGAGCGAAGCTAAACGAACTTAGCTTCGTTCCCAGTGTGGTCTGCTGTAAGAAATGCTTACGTTTGTCTGATATACAATTCAGGTGACCTCCGATCATTTTGTAGGTAAAGCCTGTAGCGGTCTTCTTCTGGTGTGCTCTATAGTTTCAAATTTTAAAGTACACATCATACATAAAAATCTTTAAAAACAAACACCATCGTATGTACAAAACGTCGTTGCGCTTGCCAAAACTTCTACGTGTTTTTAGTCAAGTTTTCAGGGAGACAATAAACTATTGTATTTACTGACTGATGGACCTATCAATAAATTAAAAATGCAGTATGGTGGCAAGAAATATGTATGAACTGATAAAATGTACTGTTCATGGACAATTTTTTTTTTTTGCCATCTTGATGCTCATATCAGAATTTGTCTTGCGATAACTAATAAGAAGAAACACATAACCAATTTTTCATTGCCAGAAATGATTACTAGATGCACTTATAGATTATGTTGTGTTTTTGTTGTTATTTTGTTGTTTTTTGTGTTTTTTTTTTGTTGATTTTTTTTTTTTTTTTGTTTTGGTTTTGTTGAATCGATTTCTAGAGGGAAGTGACACATAAGTAGTTGTTTTTGTAGTCGATGCGCAATTCGGTTTTAAGGCCATCTAGCGAAAATAAAAATAAAAGATATGCAAATAACGGTTTTGGCAGGCGCACCGACGTAAAATTACCTCGTCCTACAAAAGCGTTATCTCGGGACTCTGGGGTCCCGGATTTTTAGAAGGCGTACGAGGGGCCGAAGTCAACTTGCAGAGGCCCGTTACAAGTATTTAATTAAATAATAATTATTATTATTACTACATAATTTACCATTAATATATTATCCAAAAACTATAAGTTTAACCACCTAGCTAGAGGACGTGGAACTTCTTTTTTTGTTAGGTATATGCTAATTGATAGGACAAATTATTTTTAATCGAACATACCCTTTTCTCCTTTCGCAGAAGTACTACGAGTATAACTGATCTAAAAATAGGAAAATCATGAATGAACATAAATCACAAATAGCTAGGACTTGCTAAAAAACATAGTTAGTGTAAAATATGTGTACTTACATGGGCTTGGGATTCTGTGAAAGACTTGTTTTTTAATAAATTATTACACATAGATATTTTTTTGGATTTCCTCATTTTTGCAGAGCAAATAAATAATAATAATAATAACGCCATACTACAATTTATATTGCGATTTTTTTTATTGTGAGTTGGCTGAAGAAACTTACGTCCGGCTTCTGAAAAGCTAATATCAAGCTAAGGATTTCAGTCATACTAGCATTTCTGGCGATTGCTGATCCAAGTGGACTTTTTAAGATTCAAAGATTGACTAACCATGGAAAATTAATACTTAATAATACTAAAATCGACCATATTTATTCGACGACGCTGTCTCACGGCAACGGTTGCCTGGGCTGCGCCAACTTGCCATACGGCGGCGCGGCGCCCCAGGCCCCCAGCGCGACTGCGCCGCTGTCATCGGACAAACTGTCAATTCTTTTTTATGTGTCTTTTTGTTGTTGTTATTTTATTTTAGTTTCTATTTATATTATGTGCTATTTTTAAGGAAAAATCGTGTAAGTTTTTACAATTTTTTCTATGTTAAACAATGACGACGGTAGTGACGCTGTACGAAGCGCCAGTCAACCTGCCACGTCGCTGGATGTCCTAGTGAGATGCCCTCATTGTCCCCAAGCACGCTTTTTTAAGGGTGAACGAGGCTTGAAGGTACATTTTGGTAAGAAACACAAATCCCACAATGTGCCTTCATCATGCCCTACCATACCCACTTCCCTAACACCTGTTTCCCCCTCTCAACCCTTTTGGAAAACGCTTGCAAAATTGAAAACTTCAACTCCAGTCTTAAAGAGAGTTCCTCGTGGCGCGAGACCATCCGTAGCTTTAAGTTTAGCGCGTTGTATCCGCCTCGCCGCCAGAGAGAACTCTCAGAGTGCTTGGGAGCAATTACTAACCTTCCCGTTTAGGATTCTACATGTGCAAAAGAATTTGGCAAATAAAAAAACTTTAACATCACAAATCAAGGATAATTGCAACATTTCGGCTCAAAGTTTCGACCCTAAATTAACAGCACACCTTCCCCAAAGAGGTTTATTGCACTATGTGGAGTCTAAACTAGGCGACGGTGATATCAGAGGTGCAGCTAGGATCATCTTTAGTAGCGATGTGGTTGCGCCGTACTCTCCAGAGACACTTACAGCTCTGGAGAGCAAACACCCTGCCCCGGCAGATGATCTCTCCTTTCCTGACCCACCCGATCTGGAATCCAACTCACTTGTAATTACAGCACAACAAGTGTATGCGGCCGTGTGCTCCTTTCGAAGTGGCTCCGCCGGCGGCCTCGACGGCCTGACACCTCAACACCTGAAGGACTTAATGTGTTCAGGCGCCGGGGAGGCTGGTGAGTCCCTTTTGGAGGAGCTAACGGCCCTCATTAATCTCATGCTCTCCGGCAATGTGAACGAAGCCGTCATTGATATCTTGTATGGGGCAAATCTATGTGCCCTGCGCAAGAAGGATGGCGGCATTCGTCCCATTGCCGTAGGGCTCACTTATCGTCGTATCGCAGCCAAAATTTGCTGTGCTTTCTACAGCGAAACACTGGCCAGCAAATTCCAGCCCCTACAGCTGGGCTTCGGGTCTAAAGGGGGCTGTGAGGCTGCGGTACATGCATTATCCACTTACATCAATAGCGGTAAAGGTGAGGTCATCCTTAAGGTTGACATTAAGAACGCTTTCAATTCCGTAAACAGGGACACCTTGTTGACAGAAGTTCAAAAAGAAATACCCAAAATTTACAGTTTTCTTTATCAATGTTATAGGCACCCCTCTAAATTACTTTATAAAGACAACCTTTTGAAATCAGCCGTTGGATGTCAACAGGGCGACCCTCTTGGGCCAGTCATTTTTAGTTTGGCAATAAATCCAATTATTCGTCAATTAAATTCTAAATTCAACGTTTGGTATTTGGATGACGGAACCCTAGGAGGTGATGTAGACACAGTCTTAAAAGATTTAGTTTTTTTAAAAGAAAAATTCAGTTCCATTGGCCTAGACCTCTCAAAATGTGAAATTTATCTTCCCCAAACCACTGACAGACAGACTACCATGTCAAAATTTAATACAATAGCACCAAATATCAAAATTATGGAAAGAAACTCTCTTCACCTCCTGGGATCCCCAATTTTTGACGAATCCTTTCCAACGTTTATTGAGGAGAAAATACAAAATTTTCATGATGTCTCGGAACGACTTTACAAAATTAATATTCATTCGGCCTTCACACTCATTCGATACTGTTGCTTTGGACCAAAATTCACATATAGCCTTCGCTCCTCCCATCTTTGGAAGCATCCACAACTTTTAGAAAAAGTAGACCTAATTATTAGAAACACACTAACTTCTATCCTACATGTGGCCCTGGACGACCGAGCGTGGCAGCAAGCTACTCTTCCCATCCGCCTGGGTGGTCTCGGCGTCCGCAAAATTTCAAGTATTAGTTTACCGGCGTTCCTCTCCTCGGTCCACAGTACCGGTAAATTAACCAGGAAAATTTTATCTTCCTCACTGGTCGATTTTGAGGTACCGTTTTTGACCGATGCGTTGAACGCTTGGAAAATGGCTTGTCCCAATACGGATTTGCCCGACAACCCGTCCTCCCAGAAACTGTGGGACGTGCCGCTCTGCAGTATTATACGGAATACCCTATTAAACACGTCTTTTAATACTGTTGAGCGTGCCCGTCTGCTGGCTGTGGGAGAATGGGAGTCAGGCTTGTGGCTTCAGGCGCTCCCGTCATCCACCATAGGTACTATGATGGATGACTCATCGTTTCGGCTCGCTACGTGTCTCCGCTTGGGCGCACCTTGTGTTGTTCCGCATCGGTGTCACTGCGGTGAAGCTGTCGACAGTCTCGGGCACCATGGCTTGTCCTGCTACAGGAGCGCAGGTCGCATAGCACGGCACGCCAGCATCAACGACATTATTCGTCGAGCTCTTGTTACCGCCGGCGTACCAGCGGTATTAGAACCAAACGGCTTGGTACGTGACGATGGGAAGAGACCAGATGGCATGACGTTGTTGCCTTGGAAGATGGGTAGGCCTCTGGTGTGGGACGCAACCTGTGTCGACACCCTTGCGCCATCTCATGTTCCAAGCACGACGTGCTGTGCTGGCGCCGCTGCTGCGGCTGCTGAGACCCTCAAGCGGCGCAAATACTGTAACCTTATAGGTAACTACAGTTTTGAGCCTTTTGGGGTCGAAACGCTCGGGTCTTGGGGCCCTAGTGCGCGTCTACTTTTTAAGGAAATTTCTCGCCGACTGGTCGAGGCTTCACGTGACCAGAGGACTGGCTCGTTCTTTGGCCAAAGAATTAGCATTGCCATTCAACGTGGCAATGCTGCCAGTCTTCTGGGCACGTTTCCGGATGACATCGATGCGGACGAGTACTTCGACGCCTAAGTGTCCTTTTGTTTTGTATTTATTTGTATAGTTAGTTAGTTAGTCATTTACGTTAAAAAATATTTCTACTGTTTGATAAGTTTGTTGAATAAATAAAAATTACACATAGATTAATAGACATAAGACCGCACTATCGCATTAGGTACAGACGCCAGCCTAGCACATCAAGCTACTACAATCTGTCAAATTTCTTTGATAGATTTTCAGCTTTATCGGTAAAGCATTAGGTTCAAGGTTGCTTGGGAAAATTTGACAGTTTCGAGGCATCTGTACAACAAACCTACAATGATAGTTGTATGGGAGTTCAAAATAAATAAAATAAAATATATTTTACTGGAATATTGTTTCGCGATAGCGATAACGATGCATTTTTAGGAAACAAAGAACTTTTAACGTATATAGGCTTACCTGTGGCGCAATAGCGCGTCTGTATTCTGGGTAAAAATCATCTTCTGTTTTATCCAAGTTTTCACCGTACCTGTGACATAGACATACCATTAACAAGATCAGCAAGAAAGTAAAACTACTACTGATGACTGAATAAGGTAAGTTGTTGTTGAAAATGATTATCCTACTAATAATAGGTCTTTACCTATGAAATTGCCGTTTTGTATGAAAAAAATGAAACGAATTTTTTTCATGCATTTTTTATTTGTATTAATCGAAGTAATCACCCATGCAATCAATGCATCTTTGCCAACGCAGTGGCAGTTTATTGATGCCCTTCTTAAAGAAATCAGCTGGACGGGAGGCAACAAATTCTTCAATAGCATTTTGTACTGCCTCTCGGGTATTGAATTATTTTCCCGCCAAGAAGTTATCCAAATTCTGGAAAAAGTAGTAGTCTGTAGGCGCAAGGTCTGGTGAGTAGGGCGGATGACGGAGAGCTTCCAACCCCAGTTCTTGCAACTTGGAGACCGTCTGCTGTGCAGTATGAGGTCGCGCGTTGT
The DNA here is from genome assembly GCA_946251885.1 of Cosmia pyralina. Classification (NCBI taxonomy): domain Eukaryota; kingdom Metazoa; phylum Arthropoda; class Insecta; order Lepidoptera; family Noctuidae; genus Cosmia; species Cosmia pyralina. Next base: position 7,105,226 of record OX276345.1, read on the forward strand.
CGTGCAGGAGCAGCGGAGACGAGCGATTGACCAATGCTGGTTGGAGATGTGCCAGCTTCTCCATCATTGTGTTCAGTTCTTCACAGTACACATCTGAAGTAATGCTCACCCCGTTTGGTAAGAAGCTGTGATGAATCACACCGGCGCTAGACCACCAAACAGTGACCATCACTTTTCTAGGGGTAAGTTTTCGTTTAGGGCATTGTTTAGGTGCTGAACCAGGATCCAACCAACTTGCTGAGCGCTTGCGGTTATCAAACAGAATCCATTTTTCATCGCAGGTAACAATGCGGTTCAAAATTCCTTCATTTGTGTGTCTGTTGAGCAGTGCAAGGTACGTCTCGACGCGTACTTCACGCTGGCGATCATTGAGTTCGTGGGGCACCCATTTGTCAAGCTTTTTTACCTTGCCAATTTGACGCAAATGGACCAATATTGTTTTGACGCTAACGTCGAAAGCTGCTGCTAATTCAGCCGTAGATTGTGTATCATCAGCTTCCACAATCGCCTTTAATTCGTCATTGTCGACCAAAGTCTTCGGACGACCGCGAGGTTCATTTTTCAGGTCGAAATTTCCAGAACGGAAGCGAGCAAACCAATAACAAGTGGTGCGTTGGTTTGTAGTGTTAGCTCCGTAAACGTCGTTGATGTTGCGTGCCGCTTGTGCCGCGTTGCTGCCACGACGGTACTCATATTCCATAATTACTCGAATTTTTAACGTAGCCATGATGACGAAAAAGATTGAAATGCGATGAATATGTAACACTAATCAATAAACAAATGACTACTTTTGGAAAAAAAAATCCATGTTTTTAAAATAAAATTAATTTGAAATTAGAATTCTTAGCCAAACAAAAATTATTCTGATTTGAAATGGCCAGTACTGCAAAACGGCAATTTCATAGGTAAAGACCTAATATCATAAATGTGATAGTTTGTGAAAATGTTTGCATCTTTGTTACTTAATCACGCAAAAACGGCTGAACGGATTTGAATGAAATTTTGCACACAGATAGTTTATAACCTGGATTAACACATAAGATACGTTTTATCCCGGTAGTAGGTTTCCGTGGGATAATTTCTGACATCCACGCGGGCGAAGTCGCGGGCGACTGCTTGTTTATTATAAAAACCGGCCAAGTGCGTGTCGAACTTAGCACATTTTAGGTTCCTTACTAAATCTGATTTATCAACATATTGGTATTTGTTAGTAAAATATACGTAATGTTAAACATTATCACAAGTTCATAGGTCAATGGGAAGTTAAAAAATTCTTCGGAACAAAATTTTGTAAAAAAAGCTGACTTTGGTGACTTCTCATTCCTTTGTTTTCCAATATTTTTTCAAACAAAAAATACAGTATTTATTTACTTTAAAAGTTCTAAACAACAATATTCCACTCAATGGGGTAGGTCAATATTTTATTTCGCGCCCCCTTTAGCTGTGCCCCTCTTAAATATATTTTAATTTTTTTTTGACAATTTGTATGACTTTGAGATAACAAAATGCTTATACTGAGAAATTTTAAAGATTGTAGCTTTAACAGTTTGGCTGGTAAAACCTGTGTGATAGACGACGGACAGATGAATAGACGGACACGTGAGTGACAGCAATAGGGCTCCGTTTGGACCCTGCAGGTACGAAACCCTAAAAATTTGTATATGTATCAATGGATGGACTGTGCGAAAGATGACATGGCTAGAAAGGTGATGACTACCGAGATGACGACTAATAGAGAAGTATGGAAAGAAGGGACATGTTGCGCCGACCCCAAACAAATTGGGATAAGTGCGGGAGAATGATGATATAAAAATAGCACAGGAACAGAATTGATCATAAGGATGCTTCTAGACCACGATTGATTGATGACATTGTGACATATTAAGACATATTAAGTACTTAGTTGTAGTAGTTATATTATATAGCGATAATAAGATGACATATTCAAGGCTACCCGGTTGTCGATCGACCGCTGTCTTGTTGCACATTAATAGCTGTAATTCTGATTGTTTATAAAGGACGTCAAAGAACTAAGTGACAAACAATTGTTATGATTGACAAGAGTTTAGTCCAGTCATTTTATCACAGAAAAGGGGTCAACCTCTAAATGAGAGATAATAAGCTGAAAACTCGAATACACCTTCATCTTGGCGTTATAAAAGTTGTCTAAAAAGTTATTCAAGGTCAAAGGTCAGAAAAATCTGGTTGTCGTGATTTATCTCGGTTTCAATAGCTCCAATTATATTAACATCTTTTATAAAATTGTAGAATATCGACAAATTTTGTTTAACATTTTTTCATGCGCTCAACCGTTTTTGAGATAGAGGGTGAAGCCTTACATACTGTAATGCAAGGTCAACTGTGAATCTTTGTGAATAATACCTTGCTTATAGTTATTTTCCTTGTACAAAGTTTTTCGACCTTTGACCTTGAATAACTTACGACGCAGACACGAGATTTACACCAAGAGACTTACACCAAAATGAAGGTGTATTCAAGTTTCCAGCTTATTATCTCTCATTTTGAGGTTGCCCCCTAAAAAGTCATATTAGGGGACAGCCTCGGATGAGATATGATGGACTAAATAATACCAAAAAAACTTTATGCTTACGTAATACTCTTACTATTGCCAAATCTGGAGATGCGAACTCCAAGTTTATTTTCCTTTTCTGGTGGTGGGATGGGCTGGGATAGCGACCCCATCCCAGCGTAGAAGTTATTTGATCTCCTCTAGAAATACGTGACCAATTAAACAAAATATAACCACAGTCTATTACAGCATACAGTTGTCCGACGAAGCCCGAGCTGCATACGAAGTTCGGCGAACTACTCAGCAGTTCAGGCAGCTCGGGCTCTAGTCGGACGACTGTATGTTATAGACTGTGATATAACTCTAGGGCTTGTGGCTACGTGTGTGTATGCTTTATACATAAAGATATAGACGGATAGTATTGCTAAGAAAATAAAATGTAGCAATGTGTGACGTGTGTGTGTGTGTGTGTGTGTGTAATGAGTGAATGTGTGTTCAGCAGTGAATAATAAAGATCAACAAATGACATAACATCATGCCTGTAATCCCCAAAGTGTTAGACAGAAGTGTGCCTATTAGTACACCCACATTTCGCCAGTTATATGTGTAAGGCTCCTTTTCCACCAGAGATGTGCTATGCAGCTATGCTGCGAGGATGTGAAAGCTAAGCTACGAAACTATGTAACCGTTTTCACAAATGCGAAGCTGTGTAGCGGAGCGAGTAAGATGTGTTATGAAAATGCGCCGCCGCGAGGTAGCTGTGCGAGGAAGATGTACATAGCTACACCACTCGAGCATCCATAGTTCCCATCCATAGCACGCATCCATAGCACGCATCCTTCCATATAAAAAACAAAGCTTCGTTGAAACCGTTTCCCCCAGTGCTATGATAAGTGGACCAATGAATATAACGCACATCTCTGGTGGATAAACACCCTGAAGTCCCATGTAATGTGCGATTTTATAATTTCTAACGTGACGTCATTATTGTGGACGTCAACGGCATCACTATACCACAGGGAAGTAAATTTCCAAACATTTTATGGACCAGGACATCCACGATAATTTTGTTACGTTAAAAATTATAAAAGCGCTCAATAGGGGGCAAGCATGTTGCCATCAACCGGGTAAAAATTCAGAATCCGGGCTGTTACTGAGAAATTCCTGTTGGAAAAACTTAAAAACTCTTTGTCCGACCTTTTTTTTTTTTTTTCTGTGGATGGGAAATCATCAAATGACTTCTCCCGCTCTGGCCAGAGCGGGAGGGCGTGTCAGACTTTTACTGACTAAAACCCACTCGTCTTCCTTCAGTTGCCCGTGCCAGGGCCACGGTATCTCTTTCGAACAACCCGCGATCCCGGCGGCATCGGTCCTATCGGACCCATCACTGCTGACATCTCTTTGAGGCGCACGTGGAACACAATGCGCCGTCGACCCGGGCCTAGTCCTTACCAGAAGGCACTTTGTCCGACCTGGGAATCGAACCAGGATCTCATGCTTAGCAGTACCGCTTGTGACCACTAGACCCAAAGAGGTAGTGGCATCGACCAAAATACTAACCTCTATTTGAGAAGTAAGTAATACCTTAAGGTATCTTGTAGGTAATAACAACTTGGCTGTTGTTGTATGTTGGCTGGGTGTTGTTATTCGTATCAGCTTTAAAAACTTACCGGTATCCGAAAATCATCAGGATTGTTAAGTCGTCTGCTGTGAGTCTGTAAATAATAAAATAATAGTCCCTTTAATGGTTCCTTTAATGGGATGTAGTGGAAGGTGAGGTTCAGTAGTTTTGGAGATAAGGGGGGAATGGTAAATTTTCTTCAATTATTTTAAATAAATTTAAAACAGTTTATTATAAAATTATAAAAAAAAAAATATATTTGAGACCCTCATAGTAAACCCTTTCATTTGATATGTCACACGGTACCTATTTTTCAAAACTTTTTTTAAAAGTGACCCCATATTCTAAATTCATTTATTTACTTTACCCGTCCGTGTTTATGTCACAGAAGTTCATATGTGTACCAAATTTCAACTTAATCGGTGTATTAGATTCGGAGCAAATTGGCTGTTTCAGACGGACGGACAGATAGACACACGAGTGATCCTATAAGGGTTCGGTTTTTTCCTTTTGAGGTACGGAACCCTAAAAATCGTGTGTGTCGTGATTATTCGTCTGTGCTATGCGAGCATCTAAACGTACAAATATGGCAAGCTGTGAAGAAGCTTACCTGAAGCCGTCTCCCTTGTCCCCTCAAACTGATTCCATGGCAATCCAATATGATCTGTAACTAATCATCATTATTTAATGCCAAAGGCAGCTTTCAATTAGGTATAGACATCATCTTATTTTATTGAAAACTAGCTGACCCAACAAACGTTGCCCTGTCAACATTTCAATAACTCATACAAAAATCCCAAAGAAATTGCACTTTCAGTTTTCGCAAATTTTCCAATTTTCCCGGCAACTTTTCAAAGATTTTCTTTCATAAAAACCTTGTACTGACAATTACAAACACATAAAAAAAGAATCAGCCGAATAAGTGCAACCGTTCTGATGTGATGCGCGTAAATACATTCGGCAATTGATTATTATTATTTAAAACTTCCCAAAATAAAAATAAAAACTTTCTTCTTTTGTAAATTGTACGTTAGACTTTTTGAACATTAGTTGGGTACAATAATTAAGTTATTTATACATATTTACTACCCTAATGGACAGTAAAACAAATAAATACAGCCGTAAAAATGCTTACAATTGTTATAATAAAAATAATGATGGCCGAATCCATTTCATCTTTCAATCCATACTCGCATTTCTTAAAAATGTAATAAAAATCAACTGCTGTCACAGCTTTATTAGAATTCTAGTAATTGCCGTGAAATGAAATTGTAATAAAATATGTCAAAGATAAAAATAATAATACGAAATGTGAAAAGTTCTATGAGAATCAGAGTTTACAGTAATAATAATATGTTAGTGATTCGTTCGACTAGAAAAACGTTGGTGATACAATAATTTATAATATCTTTATAATTAATATACGCCTTGTTGTACTTAATTATATTAATAGAGTCTAACGGTTCACAAGATGTTATTAAGAAGAACGATAATTAACTATTTGTTCATAGGTATGGTTTGCACAAATAGGTTTCTTTTTGTGCAAGACTGCCTGGCTGGTCTAGTGGCTGCAAGCGCAAAGTGTGATTGGGCTTTTCCGTCTGGATTTGTGCCTGATCAATGACAATAAGCTCGCCCCTTGTTACATGGGACTTAAACATAATTCTGTCCAACCCTTCCGGGAATAAGGCGTTATGTTATGTTAATTTTATTTGATCTGTTCCTACAGACAAACCGTGAAAATAGCCTTGTTTCAGATGTGATGTAGATTTTTTTTTGAGATAACAAAAGTACAGTCAGCGTCAATAATATCGGGACGAACAGACTGCTCAAAATGATCTAAACAACTATGAAAATTAATTACTTACTCAATGACACAAGGAATGCTTCAGATTCATTCTGAAGCATTCCTTGTGTCATTGAATTGAGACAGTACACGACAACTGTCAATCTGACAAGAACTTTATCCAGTTGAGATAAAGTTTAATTTTCTTAGTTGTTGAGATCATTTTGAACAGTCTGTTCGTCCCGATATTTTTGACGCTGACTGTACATAGGTAGGTACACAGTACATACACACATTCGTCCTGAATCATGATCCATGTCTAGTTTTTCCGTAACCAAGATCATAGATGGTTCGCGCGTCTTCAACGGGTTTGCCTTTGCTCTAAACAGAGGGGCAATTTCCGTATTTTTAACAACGTTCGCAATCTCATCTCAGTCTCAATCTGTCAAAAATTGTATAGCGTTTACCTACATTTTTGACATTTGATTGTCGCTTGCATGAGATTGCGACTTGAATTTGAACGTTTTTAGGTACGAGAATTGGCCTTCAGGTCAACTCAACAGGTATCTAAAACCTGCTCTATCATAGAAGACCCTTAGTCTATGGCTCTGAAGCGAAGTCAGCCATTACATACCTACCTAGATCTTGCTGATCCCAGCCAACCAGCGTCCAAGTCAAATAATCAAAATTGGTGTCGAGGTGTTGCGGTGATGCGGTGATACGAACTTGTAAGATTTCCCGCTACCAAAAATCCCTCAACGCGCATTTTTTTTTTTTTTTTTTTTTGTTTCCAGACTAGTTCCGCCATTTTATATCTATGTCTCATCCATACAAGTTCTCGCGTGCATGCCTCTCGTACTTCCATGCTTCATACTTTATCTTTCTTTTATCCATCATCATATATTCAGTGGATGGGACTCCCACTTATTACCTACTTCTCTATTTATCTATTCTTTATTCACTTCCATTTTTCGGGGAAATAACTTTTTACATATTTACTTTTTGTTTTTACTTCTTATATAAACTTATCTTATTATATTAAAACATTTGTATCCAAGTAATCTAAAAATATTTTAACATATAAAATATTCTCTGTATTACTATTCTTATTTTAAGACATATTTCTCGAACAACAAATTTCAACAGTTTTCTTCTAAAATACATTTACATAACTAACATTACTTATTTACTATTCTATTTAAACATTATATTGCTTAATATCTACTGTCTATTCTATTTCTCAAATTTTTGCGCATTTGTCCTATGTTTACACTATTATATTATAAGAATATATTATGAAACATAGTTTCTTTATCTGGTTTTATTTCTTTCAATTACTTTCAGGGCTATATCTCACAGTAGGCTATAAGTTTATTCCTGTTCTTACTATTTTTATCTATCATTATCTCGCGCCTTTAGAAGTGTTCACTTCAAAAATACAATTTATTCTAGTTGCCACTGTGTCAACACATGACTCTCCGATGAAAAGGATCACTGGGCAAGACGTGCGAAAGTGAAGTCAGCAATATGGCAGTCCACTGTTGGACATAGGCCTCTCCAATTGCACTCCAATCAGCTCGATTCTCGGCAAATCTAATCCAGCTGCTAGCAGTACGCGTAGCATGACCACCACAGTCAGCTGCTGAAACACCAGTCTGCGGTCATTATAGTCATATTTGTGTCAAAGACTATTCCAGTCCGCGCGGCTCTGACGTACATTTTGACCGTTATTGTGTTATTAATCTGTATCTTTTCTGCTCTAACTTGCACTAAATGTAAGGAAAAGAACAAGGATGGTATACCGTCACATGTCAAGTCCCTAAAATACACCAACATGACGTTTCCGTGTAGACAGTAAGACGGCAATAAATAGAAAGAGTTAACTGCACTTTTTACGTAATTCACTTTTTTACATAATTCCACACATAGTTCTTTGTTTTAACATAGGATTTTTTTTCTGTTTGGTTCTCAAGTTTTACTAATTTTAAGTAACTTATGCATGGACAACTACATAAATTTTTCACAAATTTACGAACAACCGTATTTTGGAAAAAAAAATATGTTACAGTAATATTGACATTAACCATTTCCTTGGTAATGCCTTATTAACTAAATGATGTAAAATAGAAAAAGATAGCTTTGTTCTTCAGTTTTGCGTTCAAAATGCTCTCCTGTAAAATCATTATGTTGTAGATAACCGTAATATACTTAGCGGCCGTCGAGTAGAAAGTTTTCTACTGTCTTTAGCATGGCGATTACAAAGTCAAATTGTCATGACTACCCTAGACAATTGTCAGTTGTCAGTGTGATTTTGACAGTTTGAATAGAAAACTTTCTTCTGAAATAGGTTACATAACAAAAACTTTTTTACAAAAATATACAACCGACTTCCAAAAACAACACTACAAAGTGGAAAATAACTTTAATTTCGGTGGCAAAAAACGAAAATACATTTAACCAGACCGGTGTCTGGTTCCAACTTCCGAAATTAAAGTTATTTTTCACTTTGTAGTGTTGTTTTTGGAAGTCGGTTGTATTTTTTTGTAAAAAAGTTTTTATTTTTTACTTTTTAGTGGTTCACATGTTATGTCATGTTATGAACTGGTATAAACAATAGACAGACATGAGATTTCAGCAATCTCAGTCCATTTGCTATCATTTGCTATCATCACGCTAAACTCATTACATTAATTGAAATTGTTGCCACATTGCCATTGTAAATTAGTACTAAGTTTTTGGAAAATAAACTATTATTATTATTATTATTATTATTATTATTTATTGAGTAGTTCCGGTGCCTATCTCCGAAGTTCTTCACCAAATTGAAATGGGACCACTCCAAAAAAGTACTCTTCCAAAAAATACTGAAAAAAAAAAAAAAAAAAAAAAAATTTATTTCGTAACCATAATAAATAAAAAATACAATTAGTGATTGGAGCCTCCTTGTAAGCAAACAATGCCTGTATTAGGAGACTCCGCTCTTTCACAGCAAGGTACAAAATAAAATACAAAATAAAATAAAAGACTAACTAATTAAATGTGTGTGTGTGTGTGTGTGTGTGTGTGCGTATGTATGTATGTAAATGTTTAAGTGGAAATTCAATAAAAGTAATCATATGTAAATGGGGATGAGGGTGGGTTAGCGTGTGTTTTGTGAGTGAGTGTGTTGATAAACCGAGTGATTTATGTGTTGCAAAGTTTCAATAGTGCCTGAATCTTTTTACACGTATGTGCTTGTTTAGTGTATATGTATATATCCTTGTTTACTCTATTATATAGTTGAGCAGATCGTATGCTGTATTGTATAGCAGCAAATTTTGTTTTAGTTTGAGGGATTTGAGCAATCATGTCTTTCCGTCTTTTAGATATAATGCTTGAATCGTAATGAAGTGTCTTATGTTTTTTTAGGACCGTGCATGTAATGTATAGTTTTCTAACAGAAAGCAGTCCACTAATCTGGTATAGACTGTCAGTAGGGAATCTTTTCTTTTTGAAATACATAATTTTTATTAGTGCTCGTTGTCCCCTCGCAAAATCGCTTCAAGTGCGCCTATAAAATTTGAAGAATTATCTCTATTTCTCCAGGATCCCATCATCAGATCCTGACTTGATTGATGATTATGGAACCACCTGGGAATATACCATATCAAACAAAAAAAAAATCCAAATCGGTCCAGCCGTTTTCGAGTAATCGGGGAACATACATAAAAAAAAGGTTCCGACGAATTGAGAACCTCCTCCTTTTTGAATTCGGTTTAAAAAGGACCTAGACAAAGATGGTTACAAAGGAAAGACAAAATGACAGATTGTGGAAGGATTTCTACGGTGCGATCATCCCTATTCTGAAAATGTTTGTGTCAGTCTTTGCGCTCAGTTGCGTCAATTTCAGGCACGAATATTATTATATACAGTCCTACCAACTTATCTGTGAAGTGAAAGAGGACGCCACCGTCGATGCGTAGACACAATCGAATGACATGCGTCGGCACAATCGAACACATTTCAACATGACGGCCGTAGTTCCAATTTTCGCCATTTCACAGATAAGTTGGTAGGAGTGTACCTATATGTTATACATAGGTATATATTATTAATGGCATCCTCGACTTCTCCTGACGGTTCCGTGATACGGGTAGAAGTTTTTTACAATGAAATAAAACGATGCTTTTATTTTGCCTTTGATAGAATATAATTTATTAGTTTAAAATGTTTCATAATTAAAAACTACGCATGTCCATTGCTATCTTCTGGCATACGTCTTTATCCCACCTACTCTTCCTTGTGCAGAGTCTCCGAATTGTCTGAAAGAATATAGTCTTTATAATACCGACAAGTATTAATAATCCAATAAGAAATGTCGGATTAAAAAAATTACAACATTTCATTATGATGACCGATTAAAATTCGCAAACATGAAATCCTCAAAACAAAAATGAGGATTATAAAAACTTTTTTACAAAAAAATACAACCGACTTCCAAAAACAACACTACAAAGTGAAAAATAACTTTAATTTCGGAAGTCGGTGTCGGTGTCGGTGTTAAATGTATTTTCGTTTTTTGCCACCGACTTCCGAAATTAAAGTTATTTTTCACTTTGTAGTGTTGTTTTTGGAAGTCGGTTGTATTTTTTTGTAAAAAAGTTTTTATTTTTCACTTTTTAGTTGTGTTCCTACCCCAGACAAATTCTAATACCACTACCTGCAAAACAAACTAGAACATCATCCATATAAAAGTGTGGAAAAATTACGTATTATTGAAGCTAACTCAAAAACTACCGAAGCAAAGTTAATCAATTTTATATGGGACCGACTGTGATGTATACCCTCTCGAATAAAACAAAAAAAATCCAAATCGGTCCAGCTATCTTTGAGTAATCGGGGAACATACATAAAAAAAAATAAAAAAAAAAAGGTTCCGACGAATTGAGAACCTCCTCCTTTTTGAAGTCGGTTAATAAAAGAATATTCATGTTTATAAAATAATGAGTAAGTAGGGAGGTACGATTGGCCGCATGTCAGTAGTAACACAAGCAGTAGGCTAACCCCGCACTGCGATAAAAAATCGCGCGAAATTTTGATCGGCGTTCTGTACACTTTTACTCGTAGTATCTTAATGTCACGCATTCGTGGTTTAAAATTCGCGCGGTAATAATATCTGCGGTTTGATACGATGCGGTGTGGTGCGAATTTAATTCACGCGATTATTTTGTGGAGTACGGAGTTGTATGTCGCTCCTTGCATTGCGAAATAAAATTAAAAGTAAATTACATGCGTCCCAGCTGAGATCTGCATAGAACTAACAAAAATCGCGAGGAATTTTATTCGATTTGCATGTTAATTTCATGTTCCGTACATTTTGTTTCGCAGTGCAGGCTTAGCCTAAGCTAGCCTCTTATTTTATTGAAGGTGTGTTACCACTGACGGGCAGCCTACTATACGTTGTTACCTGTTCTTCTGAAAAAAGAAAATGAATTATTGATACTTAATTATTTTTTTCACATCGGGGAATACAGGCGTATGTTATGTAATTCTTTTTTTGTTTCGTTTTTGAACTCACTTTTATGCTCCTATTTCAACCAGGCTTACCCCTATCTTTGCTGCAGCGCTGTCACTGTCATTATCTGTATCTGTATGTCTGTCTGCCCGTCTGTCACAGCCAATTTGCTTCGAATCTAATGGACCGATTAAGTTGAAATTCGGTATACATATGAATTTCTGAGACCCAAACACGGACGTGCGACGTAAAAAAAAATAATTTTGAATAAGGGGGTCACTTTTGGGCGGCATATAAGAAAAAAAAGTTTTGCAAACTGTACCGTGTGACATATCAAATAAAAGGGCTTACTGTGTGGGTCTCTTTTTTTATATAATTTTTTAATAAACAGTATTTAAGTTATTTAAGCAAATTGACGAAAATCGACCATTCCCCCCTTATCTCCGAAACTACTGAGCCTATAATTTTGAAAAAAAAAGTAAAGAAAATAGTTCTATACCTATAGATTACAGGAAAACCTATAACAAATCTATGGTCTTAAAATGACATATGACATGGTAAATCTCTCAATATTGTGCGTACAAACTTACATTTGCAGTTGGAATGTATGGGAGAACATGTTTTTCAACTACAATGCTAAGTTTGTTCTTGGGAGAAATTCATTCTAACTACGGAACCCTTCATTATGCGTAGTCCGCACAATGAAGACACGCACACGCGCTTGACCAGATTTTTTTCCTAAAATTAAAATTTTTTATGTAATTTTTTTGCCACCCTGTAATAAGTACCCTTTCTGTTTCATGTTGTTTTAAACGTTAAAGTCTAGACAAAAATACAGTTTATTTAGTTTTTGTTTCGAGGTGGAACAAAGTTTTCCGGGGATAGCCTAAGGCCGAGGTACAAGTAATACACTCATTTAATACACGAACATTATACAACATTGGGCTTCCTTCTTTTTCGTGTTCTTGTTAGTGATCTGATACCCGGTGTGTGCCCGCCCATGGGGCCTCTGACTTGGCTTCACGTGCCGCCGAGAATTTAATATCTCTCAAACACGGGCCATAATGCAAAAAAAATATTTCTATTTGAATAGTTAATAGTTATTGAAATATTGAGAGAACTACCTAGTCATATACAATTAACTATTTAAAGTAATATCCATTTCTTTTTAATCGCTATTTAGTATATAGTAGTGTTGATATCAATAGGAGCTCGTGGCTAAGTAATAACAGCCGCACGGGTTGATCCATCAGGTTAAGCTACGCTTGCCGGGGTTGGTCCGCGGATGGGTGACCATCTTTACATACCGAGACTCCTCCGTGCCTCGGAAAGCACGTTAAGCCGTTGGTCCCGGCTGTCATTCGTGGATCTTTGACAGTCGTTACGGGTCGTCAGAAGCCCGAAAGTCTGACAATCAGTCTTACCAAGGGGTATCGTATTACCCAGTTAATGGGTTGTGGAGGTCAGATAGGCAGTCGCTCCATGTAAAATAATGGTATTCAGCTGCATCCGGTTAGACTGGAAGCCGACCCCAACATAGTTGGGAAAAGGCTAGGCAGATTGAGTGTTGATATCAATATCATCTGCCTAGCCTTTCCCCAACTATGTTGGGGTCGGCTTCCAGTTTAACCGGATTCAGCTGGGTATCAATATTTTACATGGAGTGACTGCCTATCTGACCTCCATTTACAACCCAGTTACTGGGTAATGCGATACCCCTTGGTAAGACTGATTGTCAAATTTTCAGGCTTCTGACGATCCGTAACGACCACGAATGACAGCCGCAACCAACGGCTTAATGTGCTTCCCGAGGCACTGAGGAGTCTCGGTATGTAGCTAAAGATGGTCATCCATCCACGGACCAACCCCGGCATACGTAGCTTAACCTGATGGGTCGACCCGTGTGGCTGTTATTATTTAGCCACGAGCTTTACTTTACATTACTTTACACGTTAAGAAAATAATAGTGCTGTACTTACCTCTTTATAAAGGTTGTTGTTGCTTTTGTTGTAATTCTCCTTCTGTTTATAAGATGAAAAAAAATTGTTGAATAAAGAACACACTGAAAAAAAAAATGTGAATTCAATAGAAGATTTAAATGACGTACCTGCATAGCTTCCAACTTTAGCCGAGGTATCTCAAAAAACTGTAAAATATATTTGTAAATTAAGATAAATCATCCCTTAGTGGGTATAAAAAGTAAAAAATATGTATTTACCTCTAACGTGACGCCATTTGATGTAAGGGTCTAGAAAACCATCGTAAAAAACAAACAAAATTCAATTCTAATTTCATTTATACACGGTTAATTTTACATCGTTCTGGAGCCGAAACACAGTGACTCCAGATGAGTAATAGTTACTATCACATGACATCCATGGCAGAAAATGAGGTTTTTACGTGTTTGTATCACCAAAATCTTGCCGAGAAACTACAGGACTTCAGCCTTGAGACGTTTTTGACCTCAATTAGGTTAAGCCATAAGTCCGGTAGGAAAGATGCTGAGAACTGTAACTACGTAGTTGAAGTTCCTGCAGTCATACGCAAAGCCCTGATGTCAAAAGACCGAGTATTTGTGAATTGGTCATCATGCCCTGTGAGAGATTTCACATTAGTCACACGATGTTATAAGTGCCAGCAGTATGGTCATGCTGCCAAGTTTTGTCGGCAGACGTCCTATACCTGCGGTCACTGTGGCGATCAAGGTCACTCAATTAAAGAATGTCCAAAAAAGGGAGGTGAGCCAAAATGCGCTACTTGCTTTCATTACAAAAAGCCAGACAAGCACAACACAGGCGCTGCTGAGTGTCCGGCGAAAATAATGGCCGAAAAAAGGTATATTAATTCTATTGATTATGCAGGCGCCTAAGAGCGCCGTTAATAAGTAATTTACTTAGACCTTTTAAGTTTTTCTTTCTTTTTTTTTTTTTCTTTCTGTATTTGTATTATAGTACCACATTTATGATTAACAATATAATTAATGAGTTAGATAATTTCTTTGTATCCGAGTCAAAAGTTTGTGAAGCTGAAAATTGCAAACAATATCTGTCCGACTACAAAACTCCATTGACCGTACTAACACAAAATATTCGCAGTATTTTTAAGAATTTTGATAGCTTTTGCACCTTTCAACAACGGTTAAACATCAATTGTGACGTTATTGTTTTAACCGAATGCTGGCTTGCTAAGCAATATAACATACCACTAATACCGGGATATAATATGTACAAAAGTAATAGGAATTACAATCAAAATGATGGGGTGATAGTTTATATAAGGAATCATCTCAAGGTCTCTGTTGAGGAACCTAATATGCACGACTGCAACAGTTTGGTAGTGAAGATTGGATCAAATTTTGCTATATTAGCATTATATCGACCTCCCTCCTTTAAAAATATTAGCAATTTTACTGAATCGCTGAATGATGCCTTGCAGAACCTATCATCCATCAAAAACTTTATTGTAATTGGAGATATTAACATCAATATTCTTCCAGGAAGTACAGATGCATCTGCTCAGGACTACCTCAACCTATGCGCATATCATGGTCTACTCCCTGCACACAGCTTCCCTACACATCATAGTGGCTCCTGTTTAGATCATGTCATGCTAAAATCAAATTACCCCTCACTTGCACTTGTTGTTAACTCGACAATAACCGATCACAATGCTGCCCTACTAACTCTAGATTGTAACATACCTAAGCAAAATACTCGCACAATTTCGAAATTGAATATAAATAAACTTGAAGAAGATTTGCGCGTCATCAACTTTGATTCAGTCTATAATTCTGTTGACCCGCAGTTTTGTATGTTGTATGTAATAGAAAATGTACGACATGCAATTCAGAAAAATACGGTTATATCGCAGTTGAGCAACAAAAATTGTAACATAAAACCCTGGATCACAACAGGTCTTATCCGCTGTATGAAGCATAGAGATAAACTGCACATGAAAGCTAAATCTCACCCAGATAATGCTATGTTGCAACTGTCATACAAAAGATATCGTAATTTTTGTAATGATCTACTCAAAAAAGTTAAAAGCAACTACGATAAAACTGCATTAGAAAAGGCTGGAACAAGTAGTAAAAAGATCTGGAAATGTATTAAAAATATAACATATTCGTCGAAACAAAATGAGTCATCTTCAGGTTTGTTACAAGCGCACTCGTCACAGCTGACATCTGCTAACATAGTAAATAATTTCTTTGTTAATGTTGGAAAGTGTCTGGCAGAAAATAATCGGAGTCAATCACCTTATCTAACGAGTACCCCTTTTACAGGTAGCTCCACTTTAACATCCTTTGTACTGCTAGATACTGACGAGACTGAGATAGAAAGTATAATCATGACTTTGAAAGACGACTGTGCAGTTGGTTGGGATAACATATCAAATAAAATTATTAAACAGTTCAGGAAAATTTTAGTACCACCGCTGGCTCATGTTTTTCGCATGTGTTTATCTTTGGGTATTTTTCCGGAGTGCCTCAAAAAAGCTGTTGTTGTCCCTATATATAAATCTGGAAGTAAAGAGCAAGTAACAAATTACAGACCTATTTCTCTACTGCCGTCTATGTCTAAAATATTGGAAAAAATAATAAACAAAAGATTGTTCAAATATCTGGAGGACAAATCAATTTTATCGGAACGACAATTTGGATTTAGACCTAAACTTTCAACTGCCGATGCCGTTCATCATCTGACTGACTATCTGGCTCAAGAACTTGACAAGGGTAACCATACAGTAGGAATTTTCCTTGACCTCGCCAAAGCTTTTGACACAGTTTCCATTCCAATTCTTTTGCGCAAGCTTGAGACAGTGGGCATAAGAGGCATTCAGCTGAAACTCTTCAAAAGTTACTTAGAAGACCGTACTCAGTGCGTGAAGATTGGCAGTGTTCTTAGTACAGACCAAAAGAATACGTCATTTGGTGTTCCCCAAGGAAGTATTTTAGGGCCCACTTTGTTTCTGATATACATAAATGACCTTTGTAATCTAAAGCTAAAGCATGGAACAATAATATCTTACGCTGATGACACTGCCCTTCTTTTTTCGGCTGAATCGGAACATGAAGTCTTCAAGCTCGCGCAAGACGGCTTCAGTGTTGTAAATAAATGGCTTCAGCTTAACTCACTAACTCTAAATGCAGACAAGACAAATTATATAAAATTTTCGATGCGCAAACAAACATCTAATATTCCTTCAACGTTATATGCTCATTGTTGTACAGTACCTGCTGATTGCCCGTTCATGCGTCCCAAAATTAATAGGTCTAATAAAATTAAATACTTGGGTGTTATAATTGATGAAACCCTAACGTTCAAACAACATATGGAAGCTCTAAATAGTAGAATTCGTAAGCTGATATTCGTATTCAAAAAGCTACGATATATTGCTGATCCAATACTAATCAGGCAAGTTTACTTTGCTCTATGTCAGTCAATTTTGACATACTGCATTACCTCATGGGGTGGAGCATGTAAAACTTTATTGTTACCCATTGAAAGAGCTCAAAGAGCGATTCTCAAGGTATCAACTTGCCGTCCTTTCCTCTTTCCCACTAACCTGCTCTATAAATCTTGTGAAGTACTAACAGTTCGACAATTATTCATAATGAGCATTGTACTAAAACAACACGCAGCCCTTCGCTACAGCACTGAATTTACTAAAAAGAGACGAAAAGATATTGTTTGCCCCACAAATAGTACAAGACATGCTTTCACAGCCAAATTTCATGTTTTTCTTGGACCACTACTCTATAACAGACTAAATGCAAAAGCAAACATCTATTCCCTAAATTATGAAAATTGCAAGAAGGCTCTCAAGGTAGCTCTTCAAAGTTTGTCCTATGAAGATACAGAGAAGTTATTAGTTGTAATGAAATAGAGATTGTTTGGTGTACTATTTATTTTTTATTAGTTCGCTAAGTTAGTATACTAAGATTTTAGGACGTAATATTTTTTCTTTTTTTTACTATTAACACTTTACTTACATACCTATTAAAAGACTATTTTATTTTATATAATTACAGTGATTATTTCATAATGTTTTTACCTTGTCTCGCCTGAAACACAGGATGTCCTAGTTCAGGCAGTTAACACTAGTGAACTCGACATACATTTAAGCAAAATTGTATTTACTGTTTTACTTTTTAATTTGAATAAATATTATTATTATTATTATTATTATTACTATTGGCATTGTTATTGTTTTTTTAAGACATCTAATAAAGAAGTTAGAAATTTATTCCTTTTTTTCTGTCATTCGAGTTAAATTTTAGTAGTGCTTCCACTATTTCATTAATACACGTAAGATCTTCCCAATCTATAACTATACTCTATGGTAAGATCGTACGGAACAAGAAGGGCGGGCGGTCGGCTAGACTGTAAGCGTGGGGTGGGGGGTAAGTGGTCGGGCCCGTGGCTTACGGATCATGCTGTCTGATGGAGAATGGATTTTTCAATGGATACCGTTCACCTGTGTTTCCATTTGTCGATATGTTTTACACACACATATGCATTGATCGCAAGGAAGCGTTACTTCGAGTTCTCATTATTTCACAAAAAAAAAACAATAAATTTAATTTTTCGTGATTTTTTTTATTGTTACTTTTTGAAAATAATAGTCCTAATCGATTCGGTTTCGATGATCGAGTTCATGGCTTTTGGTTCTAGAACGACCTAAAATTAACCGTGTATTATTCAAATGTGAAAATATACATCAAGCAGGAGGCGTTCTGTAGTTTCTGCCTAGCCACATGAGAAGGAAGCGTGAGTTTATGAATATGTTTGTTCTATCATTATACAGTTTTGTAAACTTTTGCTCACCTTTAATAGCTGTTTGACATTTCTCTGTTTTAAAAATTAACATTGATGAGTTTTTATTCGTTTTTCAGTTGGGATTGTTGAAAAATTCAAGCTAAGCCGACGTTGAAGGCAATTACTTACATCTTTGGCTTCACTTTGTCCCTGTAATCCATTAAAAATGTACAGAACTTGTTTATCAGATGGTGCCCCATCTCCAAAACGAGAATAAAAGTAAAACTTTGAACAAAGAGTCAGGCTGCGTCCTAACCAAAAGCGATCGTCGCACAAATACGCGACCGTTGCGTTCATTATGTCACTTTTTGTTCGGTGAACACGAATGCGTGGTCGCGCCGACAGAGGACGCTTTCTAGTTTTCCTTTTCCTACGTGTTTTTCTTTCCTACGTGGGTAGGCTTGACATTAACAGGGTGTGGCGCAAATAGTGGTCCAACGTTAAGGGGTCGATACACTGTATATTCAGCTACCATATACCACAATTCGAACCATAATGTTTTTATACTTATTATTATTTGAAAAATTGACATCTTGCTTTATTAATTTGGCTGTATTTTCTATAGATTACATTCGTTTTAGTAAGACTGGTCGTCAAACTTTCGGGCTTCTGACGACCCGTAACGACTGTCAAAAATCCACGAATAATAGCCGGGATGGCTTCACGACCGTGCTTTCCGAGACACGGAGGAGTTTTGGTGTGTGAAGATGGTCACCCATCCACGGAGCAACCACGGCAAGCGTAGCTTAACCTGATGGGTCGACCCGTGCGGCTGTTAATACTTAGCCACGAGCTTTACTTGACATTACTTTATACATTAAGAAAATAATAGTGCTGTACTTACCTTTGTATAAGGGTTGACGCTTTGGCGGTAATTCTCCTTCTGTTTATGAGATAAAAATATTAACCTGATTGATCGACCCGTGTGGCTGTTAAAACTTAGCCACGAGCTTTACTTTACATGTTAAGAAAATAATAGGTAGTGCTGTACCTACCTCTGTAAAAGGGTTGATGATTTCGTGGTATTTCTCCTTCTGTTTATAAGATAAAAATATTAACCTGAAGGATCGACTCTGCGGCTGCGGCTGTTATTATTTAGCTACGAGCTCCTCAAGTAATGGCAGAAGAAAAATATTTTTTCTATATGTCATCATCTGCCTAGCCTTTTCCCAACTATGTTGGGGTCGGCTTCCAGTCTAACCGGATGCAGCTGAATACCAGTATTTTACATGGAGCGACTGCCTATCTGACCTCCACAACCCAGTAACTGGGTAAAACGATACCCCTTGGTAAGACTGGTTGTCAGACTTTCGGGCTTCTGACGACCCGTAACGACTGTCAAAGATCCACGGATGACAGCTGGGACCAACGGCTTAACGTGCTTTCCGCGGCACGGAGGAGTCTCGGTATGTAAAGATGGTAATCCATCCACGGACCAACCCCGGCAAGCGTAGCTTAACCTGGTCGATCGACCCACAGAACAGATAAAGAGACCTCTTTATCATTTCTGTGGATCGACCCATGCGGCTGTTATTACTTAGCCACGAGCTCCTCTATTTTTTCTATATGTGGGATAAGCTAAATATTTCTTGATTAAAACTCCTGATTCTTCCTTAATTTCTGTATTTTTTTTAACGCCTTCGTCTTACAACTTTTCTTTATTAGTTCTAACTTACTTTTTCTCTACTTAATTTACATTTTAATCTTTCATTCACTATCTCTTTCGCTCCTTGACTATTTCGTACATTCATCTCTGTCACTCGTTTATGCTTCATATCTGTCATTCATCATCACGTCTCATTTCACAATCCTTTCATTACATTCCGTTCCTACATATATAATTAACTAATAAAATTAAAATAAATAATAATAATAATAAATAATTCATCTCTCGAGGCTCTCGTTAGGCGGTTGGATCAAGGGCCAGATTCAGAAGGCCCTAACCACCGGTAGCTTGGACCCTGCTCCCGACACCGGCGGACCACTATTTTTTATATTTTTAATTGTTGTTACATAATTTTTAAGAAATATTGAAAAATATATTTTATAAGGATAAAAGATTAATAAATGAAATAATAATAATTAATTATTTATACAATTTTTAAAACTAGATAATTGTTTTGAATATCTACAATACTTACGTATGGAGTGACGCCGATCCTGTTTACAAGTTAATAAATTAATATAACATAACAATATCACGCCCGAAGGATTGGGCAGAAAACCTAATAGTACACTCAGATTTAGCTAGTTAAGTCTCATGTTATATGGGCGAGCCTATTGCCATCAATCAATCAATCAACTCAGCCAATCGCAGTCCACTGCTGGACATAGGCCTCTCCAAGGTTGCGCCACAACACCCTGTCCTCCGCCTTCCGCATCCAGTCTGCCCCAGCCACTTTCTTCAGGTCATCGGTCCATCTAGCTAGGGGGCGTCCCACACTACGCTTACCGATACGCGGTCTCCACTCTAGGACTCGTCTGCTCCACCGGCCATCGGTCCTTCGGCAAACGTGGCCAGCCCACTGCCACTTCAGTTTGCTTACTTTGAAAGCTATGTCGGTTACTCCGGTTCTTTTCCGGATAACGTCATTCCTGATTTTATCCTTCAAAGAAACTCCGAGCATAGCCCGCTCCATAGCGCGCTGAGCGACCTTGAATTTGTGGACCAGCCCGACCGTCAGTGTCCACGTTCCAGCACCGTATGTCATAACGGGCAGGACGCCATCAACCGGGCACAAATCCAAACTCCGAGCTGCTACTGACTAATTCAAGATGGAAAACCCAATAACACTTTGCCCAACCCGGGAATCGACCCAGGATCTCATGCTCAGCAGTGGTCGCGCTTCTTACTACTGAACCAACGAGCCAGTGAATATATTTTGACCGTTTGTTGAATGGCTGCCCGTACAATAAAAACCGGTCAAGAGCGAGTCGGACTCGCGCACCGAAGGTTCCGTACCGATTTCTAAAAAAGTGTTCTATTTAGAGAAATTTTATTTTTACTGTAATCTTTACATTAACTTCTATCACATAGAATAATTTCAGATTTTTCTCTATGAAAACTTCAATGGATAATATTTTTTTTTACATTTTTCATCAAAAGTCGAAAACTATGCGGCTTAAAAAAAATAAAAAAAAATCTTTGAGAGTGCGTAAACAGCGTTCTTTCATGTGATACCCCACATGCTCTAGTACCCCACTTCGAATTTTCCCCATCAATCCATATTGCAAAAAAATAGTTGCTTTCTTATTTGCAAAATAGTTGGGCAAACGTCATCTAAAACTGTTCCAAATTTCAATTTGATAGCATTAGCAGTTCTTGGGATATCCAGCTGTGACAGACGGACAGACAGACTGAGTCGCACCATAAGGGTTCCTTTTTACCGTTTTGGTACGGAATCGTAAAAAGAGTACCTATAATGTTTATAGGGTAGAAACCCACAGTAAAATAAATAGGTAAGAACTCACGCTGATAATTTTTGCTTATCTCGTTCCTCTTCTTCTAATTTTATCTTTCTTTCTTGTTCTAGCTTGTGGTAATCTATGTAGCGACCTATTGGTTTATCCTGAAGAAAGTGATGATTTTAATCAAATCTATTATGTATTAAAAAGCTGCGCCCCGCGACTTCGTTTGCGTGGAAGTCTTAAGATACACAATGTAGGTACTAAAATTACAGCCACATTTTAATAAAACTCCTTCGTGGCCCAACCCGCCGCGTTGTATCGTCCGCCCGCGCTATTTGTTCACAATGTTATGAGTTTTTTTTTTTGGCGCGGAACCCTAATTCTTGTTTTTAAATAATTTAATCTTAGTTACTCCTTGTAGTATCAGCTATCTTCCAGTGAAAGTCCCGTCAAAATCGGTCCCGCCGTTTCGGAGATTAGCCGGAACAAACAGGCAGACAGACAGACAAAAAAATTTTAAATATTTTTTTTTTTGTTATTAGTACCGTTTACACTTTTACATGCATTGTAAAAAGATATTATTTTGACATTAAAAACAGACACTTAATTTTTTATTTCATTCTAAATAAATTTTTCATATCATCATCATTATTTCAGCCAAAAGACGACCACTGCTGGATATGGGCCTCCCCAAGCATCACCACCTTGACCAGTTCTCTGCTTCCCACATCTAGCGGTTTCCTGCGGTCTTCACAAGTTCGACGGTCGACCATGTGGGAGGCCTTCCAACGCTACGTCTTCCTGCGCGTGGTTCGTTTTAAATCTACGTTAATCAAATTTTTTTTTTACTTGAAAATCGCTTTTCAATATTTATTGTTTTTGACGGTGAAAATCGTAAAATTGGAAAATAGTGCCTAAAAGTCTTTGATATTTTTTTTGCTTACTGCAAAACTACGTGATGATAACAATTACATTAATATAAAACATAGTACGTAAGAAATTATTTTTCGTTTATTATTACCTCGTATTTACGCCTTCTATGCAGGAATGCTACAAGAAATCTAAAAACCACAAGTTATGAAATTGAGTAAAGTGATTAACTTCGGATAGTAGGTGTTGAAAGCTCATTTACATATGGAGAGCACTTCGCATCGAATGTGAGAACATTAAAAGGAGATAGAAAAGTTGACTCGTGTCTCACTCAGCCTCCATGACTAACAAAAAATCGTATCATTCGTATCACAGTTCCAGAAAATGACGTGAAGAGTCTGTTGTTAGATAAGTATTGGAGGCTGAGTTTAATTTTCTTGCTTGAGGGTAAACACTTAACTACGATTAAAAACTGATTTAAAACCGATTAAAAACTAAGTACTATTACAAACACATAAGTACGATCAAAAATTGAGGGTAAACACATAAACGTTAAAAAATCATCACTCAGAAATACTGTAGAGCTGAAACTTACCTGGGCCTGTCGTTCTGTGGAACAAAATTTTAGCATTTTTTTAACTTTAGACAAAAATGTGTTGTATGATCAGTGCTCTGCATTACCTGACCCCTTTTACAAATAAAAATAGGGGAATAGGGTTCGGGTTATGCAGGTCACATAAACATAAACATCACATCATAAACATAAATATTGATACAAGCAAGCATCAATTTCGAATTTAATAATTATGCGTACCTGTGACTTATCTTGGAGTTCTACATGTTTTTTTTTTTGTAATAATATTTTTTTATTGTTCCAAAAACAGATTAGTTACTAAAATTATCAAAAAAAGTCTATATATCTTACTTGTTCATTGAAATCGTCGTTTCTCCGTCTGAATCCTGTGTACAAAACTCTTTCGCCCGTGCCACTATACCTGAAATAATTATAATAACTTTCTTTGTACAGTGACTGTTAGTCAAAGTCACTTTTTTGCTAGCCGATATGGTGTCCCATTGCTGGGCAAACGCCTCCCCTTTTTCCAATATCATTTATTTGTAGTAAATTCGGTATAAAAGATTGTAAGGTCGGGTTACTTTGACTCTAGGGCATAACTTTGGCCCAAAGTAACCCGCACTTACTGTAGGTATGTAAATTGTTACCGTCGTTCGGGGTGACTATGTGCCTGGCAGGTGAGAATGTGTTAAATAGGAACGACCTCTTAAAAGCTTTATTTTAGAAGTTAAAAAATTAACTTATCATTGCAGCTGAAAAATATTTTCTCCCATACATTGGTATACTCGTACCTACGTCACGGTCAATTCTCCAATTGCGTTTGTAATCCCAAAAAAAATTTTTTTTACGAGATAAAATGATAAAATATCTATTTTCGGACTTTTTCCTTTACTTGTCCTGTGAGACCTTGCTTCTTGCCAAATTTCAAAATTCAAGGTCAACGGGAAGTACCTAGATTTTGATTTACTTGCGAGTATCAAAATATGTCGCATAAATGGCCATATTGTTTTATTGCGTTGATTTAGAAGCTTGATTTTTTTAGAGCTTCAAGGGATCACAAACTTACGTATTTGATATTAATTTCAACTTGATACCTCCACGTGTTCCTGAGAAAAAGGTTTTTGACAGACTGACAGACAGACAAACGTGCAACGAAGTGATCCTATAAGGGTTCCGTTTTTTCCTTTTGTGGTATGGAACCTTAAAAATTGTAACACTTACGTTATACCCAAATTATCTAAATTCCCATAAACTCCAGATCCTTCCTCCAAGTCTTTGTGGGGGAACTTAACAGCTGATTTCAGCATTCCCAGAGATGGTCTGAGCAATGTGTGCCCGGGCAGGATGGGCTCTGCTTCGGGCAAATGACTGGGCAAGGAAGGCGCGCCAATTATTGGCGACCTCATCCCAGCGTGGAAGTCGTAGAGTCTTCGCTGTAAGTGAGAGGAAAAGAGAGTGAGGATATTTTAATTATGTTAATTATGATATTAGTCTGTAAGCTTTCTGTAACAATAAATAAATAAATATAGGGAGTCAAAACGTGTATCACTAGGTAGCCATTATTTTTTATTAAAGAGGAACAAAAAAAAAGCAATATTATTTTATACTAGCTTTTGCCAGCGGCTTTGCCCGCGTGGATGTCGGAAAATATTCCACGGGAAACATGCTACCAGGAATTTCTTCCTTATTCTTTGTCTCCATTGTAAAAGGAACCTCTATGCAAAATTTCAGCTTTCTAGGTCCAAGGGTTTGGGCTGGGCGTTGATGAGTCAGTCAGTCAGTCAGGACTTCTCTTTTTATTTATATAGAAGATAGATTTCCAAATGTCAAGGTTCGGAAAATTCTGTGTTAGAAAACCATAGTGTACCTTGCGTTTTTGTATTAAATATTCTTTAAGAAAGACTATTGGGTGATTTCTTAATTTTATAATTTCTTTTAAGAGCACTTACCTATATTTAAATAACTCATTAGATAATAGTCTAAATGGAAATGTGAATAAAGTTTTACTAACTTATTCTTATAAAGGAAAAAAAAAACCTTGCCCTATCTACTAAACCAAAACTTACCTAAACATGGGCCAACGATACGAGATAAATACATGGTATGTCAAAAGTAGGTAAAGGGGGTGGAAGGGGGGGGGGGTTAGTTTTTTTCAATAAAATGCAAACGGATTGGAATTTCTTCGTATTTTTTTTTGAATGAAAAAAACTATTGATATATGTCATAAAGTATTTTTAGATGCAATGGAAACTGAACCTTACTCAATTAAGTAAAAGTTTGTAATCCCAAGGCATGAAATGTATCTAAACCAAAGAAACCAAAGATTTTTGATATTCTTGGATACAATAGGTATGTACTACTTACATTATACATAACTCTATTCAATACAATGCTTACGTTTATTTTGTAAATATTTTTGGGATGGTATTGTTCATACAAACTTTTTCGCTGCAAATAAAAAAAATACATATTTTATTGTCTTTTGGAGGTCGTTTGAGTTAAATAATCTTCCTCATTCCTTCCCAATAGCAACGTTGGAAAATGGTTGTGATTTTCCAATAAGTACCTACCTACTATAATTCACACAACGTCTGTACTTTTATCTCTGTTGTCCTCGCAAATGATTCCTATAAGCACCCCAATTTTCATATAACTCGATTTTCATAACTGGGCGTCTGTCAACGTTAAAATCGTTAATGATTGAACTCGGCGCCTGCACCTCCTCAGAACCCCGCTGACGCCTCTCTCTACAGTCAAATACACACTTCTGTCGTCTGCACAGTTCTATAATATTATTCGTTAGGTTGTTATTGTTATTTTATATACATATACTGTACCTAATATTTTGACGTTGATTGATGCCCAGTTAGAAAAATAGGGCTATACACTCGGACTAGAAAAAAAAAGGACTCCGCGCCACGCGTATCGAAAGTGTGACACAGTAAGTACCGTTTGTACAAACACACCTCACTCACACATTTACAACATTGTATGCCGACCAGCCGCCATTAAGTGACACGACGGCGTCTTTATCAAATCATGCACTCACAGATCGGTACGGTGCTTCACTTTACATACGCGTGGCGCGGAGTCCTTCTTTTTTTTCTAGTCCGTGGCTGTACATACATAAGTTCGGTGGTATTTCTCAGTTTTAGAATTCATAATAACTTACAACACCATACACTTCGGGTTCCTCCGCGCTAACAAGACTTCTCCTCTGTAAAACAGTGATAACAAAACATTCAAACGCAATTCAGAACAAACCTTATAAATCTCATAACCATAAAAGCAAATTAATTAAGTTTTTCACTATTTACTTATTATTATTATAATTATTTAAATCTATTTGAGACCCTCAAAAAAAGCTCTTTCATTTGATATGTCACATGGTACAGTTTGCAAAAACTTTTTTTTAATTTTCTTATTTGCCCCCCAAAAGTGAAGCGTTACACGCGTCCGTGTTTGGTTCACAGAAATTCATATGTGTACCAAATTATTAACTAAATCGGTCCTTTAGATTCGGAGCAAATTGGTTGTGACTGACGGACAGACAGACACACGAGTGTGTCAGACCCTTATAGGATTAAGGGTTCAGTTTTTTCCTTTCGACGTACAGAACTTTAAAAAACATAAATCTATATAAATAACAATCAATTGCTGAATGTGTACCGCGCATCACTTCAGAACGGTTGCACCTATTAGGCAGTTCTGTTTTGTTGTGTTGGTAATTGTCAGGACAAGGGTTGTATAAAAGAAAAATGTTTGAAAAATTGTACGGACAAATGAAACATTTTGATTAAAAATTCTCCATATAAAAAACAGACTGAGTGAGTGAGACAGAAGACAGTGGGGAGGAGATCTTCAAAAATATTGACAGAGTTGACAGACGTTTAGTTGTTCAGTTTCTAATAAAATACCAAAAATACTTAAGTTAACGTTGTGTTATCTATCACTCAATTGCCTTCAGTCTTGGTTTATTTTTTTAAGTGATGCTTCAAAATCAATCTGTCGGCCTACGCGTAACGCAAGCTAAGTTTATAATCGTCGAATCAATGAGACTGAAGAAGAGCATAGGAGTTCTCGCAAATGATTTCTAGCACCCTCTAGTAATACTGATATTACAATTTTTAACAACTTACAAAGCCATACACTTTGGGTTCCTCCGCACTAACAAGACTTCTTCGCTGTAAAAAAGTATTATAACAAAACATTCAAACGAGTTTACAATGGCAACAAAACTCTTAGCCCGTAAAGCAAATTATTTCAGGTTTTCAGTATGTAAACACTATACATATACCATATTTTGCAGGTTGTATCCTACTAATGAAAATAATCACAAAATACAATGACGAAAAAACAAAAGAATAACATTTTACACTAAATATGGAACATTACTGCAAATTGCTCCCACTAGAGGGCACCACTGCACTACATTTGACTAATTAATGAAAAGGTCAAAAGGAAAAAAAAGGTAAAGGTAAAAGGCTAATTCCTAATAATTTTAAATTGTAAACAATTTTAATATGAAATGCATTTTATAAGACAGTACTATATGCAATAAGTAACGAAAACTATATTAATAGTTTTAAGGGGGATACATAAATAAGTAAATAATGAAAACAGAAAAACATGAAGTTCATGCCTCTACTGTCATACATGGTTATAAAAAAATAAATATCTATGGTTGGGTGACTATAATATAAATACACGTAGTAAACATGAAATTGTGATACCCAAATTTAGATTAACTAAAACAAGCAAGTAATTTCTTATAAACAGTATCCGCTTTTATAACAAGTTGCCAAAGCTCACACGCCCCACACGAGGGCGGGAGGTACATTTTAGTTTCAAAACTTCAGTAGGACCAACAGCAATAGCAGCCTTAACCATAAAGTGGGGGTACACTAACTTCCTTCTGAACACAATTTCTAGGTTCAAAAATAAACAAATAAAAGTCCAGAGAATACGCCAAAGTCGTCGAATAAAACCACAATAAACACTACGAAGCTCAGAAAATACATTCACGCAACTCGGGAAGAAACGGAATGAATGAATACAAGTGACACTAACATACTGTTCTTTTTTACGTTCCGTTTCATCAATTTTACACGACATTTTGCACCACAGACAATATGTATACTGATACAGATTTGGTTGTCAATCGCCCATTTTAACGTTTCGTTACACTACTTATCTAATTTGAGGTTAGAAACAATTAGTATAAATTTCTCGAAAAATATGCATTACCTTTTAATAAGAGTGATAACGTTATAATCAGGGACCCAACCCCAACCACCTTCAACCACTGTCACCCTCATTTTCGTGCGACCGGATACTAAAGTCAACCAGAAATGTCTTTCGTGCAAGTTCCTAGAATTCACATCTTAATTTCTGTATGACCGTCATCATCATCCTATGCCGCAATTTATTTGGGGTCGGCGCAGCGTGACTTCTTCTGCCATAACTCTATTAAACGTCAACACAGAAATCACTCTTTCTAACCTTTCCATCATTCTGTATGACCATTAACAGCTTTTGCATTAAATTCATAAAATAATCAATACTACGCAATTAAATGTTGCCAGTTAAAATGAATTTCTTACCATTAGTAAGTTCAATCTTTCCTGCCAGCTGATCTCAGCATGGCACTCTAGAATGTTCTGCAATGAATAAAATTTGATTAATGCCGTTGCCAGTTTCCTATCCTAAAAACATGTGCATAGACAAATGCCAGTTTTCACTAACACTAAGCGACACCTAAAAGTAATGCATAGTGCGTACTGTTGGATTTTCAGCTCACAGCGCTGACCCGAGCGTTCAAAATCCAACAGTCCTGATTCCCTGTTAAAAGGGGGTTAGTACAGTACGTATTCTTCCATTATCTCTATTAGGCGTCATCTCAGAAAATCCTTTCTAGCAGTATCGATGGTCTCCTACGATTTCAAAATCCGCTTTTGTCGTTAAAAAAAAACGACTATAATATAGCTTCAAACTTTCTGGAGCAATTATAATTAGTAAATAATGACACTGTTTCTTACAATTATAGCAAAAATTAAAATAACTATGTTGGAATCCATTTCATTGTTCAATCAATTCTCGTGTAACAACGGTAACTGTTATATAAATTAACTGCTATCACAACTTCCATAACACTAAAATGATTGCCGTGAAATTAACTCACGACTTAATTACCTATAGTACAAAATATGGTTGCCAATAATGAAATTCGTCGTGATAAAAATTGTTTTCAACGGTCTCTAAGGATGTGGGTCTTTCACACACACGTGCGCGATGACTTTTGCCTCCAGATCCCATGGCGGTAATCCGGCAAGGAGGCTCGCCATCTCACAGGAGACCGTGCGGTATCCCTAGACTAGCCGGATGGCCATGACCCTCTGGGATGCGTTCAACCGGCGGGCTGGTCGCAGCCTCAGGGAACGCGCCCACACCGGTGCCCCGTAAAGGGCCATGGACCGCACGACCCCCGCGTAAAGCCTCCGGCAGGAGGCATTTGGACCCCCCAGATTGGGCAGGAGCCGCTTCAAGGCAGCCCCGACCCGCTCCAGTCTGGGATCCAAACGTCGGAAGTGCTCCACGAAGTTCCACCGGCTGTCGAGGACGAGTCCCAGGTACTTCATCGTCGACTCGACCCCGATGTGAACCCCTCCTACCGTTATTTGGGAGCCCGACGGTGGCGCGTTCCGAGGACCATGAAAACACATGACCTCGGACTTGTGCAGGGCCACCTCGAGTCTCAACTGCCGGATCCTCTCTACGATTGTCGCAACCCTCTCCAAGCATGCGCTTAGAAGCCCCCTAGTCGAGGCCCGAGAGCCCCAAAGGCCAGAACCCAGGCTCTTCCTGGCAAGCCGTCGGGTCCTGGGGCGGTATTTTTGACACTCAGCCTACGTATAAAGTATAAAGTATAAAAGTATTTATTTCTCAGTATATGGTACATTTAGATCTTAAATTATACATTGTTTCACATATACTACCATTACTGGTGTAGAAATGTTAATTAATAAGGTAGGCATGCAAATCTGAACAAATCAAAATATTAATATACATATTAGTTAAATCTAAAATATAAATCATAATGCCGAAAATATTAATAATAATGTCAAAGAATAAATCATAATGTCAAAATACAAAGTCAAAGTACAAATTACAATGTCCAAGAATTATTATTATTTATTATAATTATTAATATTTGAGAATTATTGTCATTATTATGATCTTAATTACAATATCAAAAAGTATGATTTAAAAATTCATTGACGGAATAAAAACACATGTCTAAGAGCCAAGCAAACATTTTACATTTAAACTTATTAATTGGTAACATTCTCAGGGCAGGTGGTAATTTATTATAAATTTTAATTGTCATACAACTGGCATTTCTACTGTATAATTGCAATCTCTGAGCAGGTACTAGTAATTTCCCGGCATTTTTTTTGTTCAGTCTCTCGGAGACTTGTTCATTTAATAGAAATAAATGAGGGTATTTTTTTACAAATAGACAAGCTTCAAAAATATACAGACATGGGAGTGGGAGAATTTTTAATGCCTTAAATAATGGTCTGCAATGGTCAAGATATTCCGCTCCACTCATGGCTCTGATACACTTTTTTTGTACTTTAAATGCTCTTTCCACATCCACTGAATTACCCCATATCACTAGACCGTAACGCAATACCGATGAAACATACCCATGATAAGCATTTAGGACGGTTTTTTTACTGGACACTAGTCTTAACTTGCGAAGAGCATATACAAATTTATCAAGCCTACTGCATACTCTTTCTACATGTTCTTTCCAGTTCAATTTGTTGTCAATTACTATACCTAAAAATAAAGCTGATGGTTCTGGTTGCAGAATTGCATTATTGTGGCTAATTGCTGTTGGTATTACTGACAAGTTACATGTTTGAAATTGCACTATTTTGGTTTTTTCAATATTAACATGAAGATTATTGTCAGCCAGCCATTTTATTACATTAATTATTTCATTGTTAGTATCAATTTCTATGTCAGTTTTGTTGGAACATTTTATCGTCAAAGTAGTATCGTCAGCAAATTGGATAGATTCATATTTTAAACATTTTTTGAGATCATTAATGTATAATATAAATAGTGGCGGACCCAGTACACTTCCCTGCGGGACGCCAGAACCATTAATTTTTAGTTCTGAGCAAAAAGTCGTCCTAGTATCATTTTCTATCCTAGAGATAACAGTTCTCTGTTGGCGATTAGATAAGTAACTTTTAAGCCAATCATGCGCTTTGCCTCTTATGCCATATTTCTCTAGCTTGTAGAGTAGTCGTTCGTGTGATACAAAATCAAAGGCTTTGCTCATATCTAAGAATACTGATAAAGTAGACATTTTTTTATTAAGAGCTTCGGTAATTAGTTTTACTAATGAAAAACAGGCTAGAGTCGTTGAACTGTTTTTCCTAAAACCAAACTGACTCTCCACAATTAAATTATATTTAGTTACAAAGCTATTTATTTTGTCATGCATTGCTTTTTCAAAAATTTTAGCAAAAATTGGGATCAGTGTAATGGGCCTATAATTGCCCATGTCAGTACAGTTACCCTTTTTGAACAGTGGTTTAATTATAGACTCTTTTAGTCTAGATGGGAAAACACCTTCTTCAAAAAAGAGGTTTATTAGGTAGCTAAGTGGGGATGCTATTATTTTCGCGCTTAATTTAATTATTTTACGTACCGCCGCTCTCAGCTCTACCTCGGTCACTTCCGAAGCATCGTCGTCGTCGTCGGTGATGTGGTCCGCATCGGGCACCGCAGGAGGCGGAGCCATGGGCGGGGGAGTATGTTCCCCTTGCGAAGGGAACCGAGCGCTCACCACGTCCTTTACGAGCTGCGGCCGGAGACTCTGCGTCAGCGGGGGAGCCCATGGGCGGAGTTTATCCCGCACCATTTTGTAGGGGCGTCCCCACGGATTTCTGTTCAGAGTCCTCAGCGACTCCTCGCGAGCCAGGCCCCTGGCCCGCGAGATCATCGCTTGGAGGGCAGTCTTTGCCGCTCTGTACCCCTCGTACAGCTCCTCCTGAATGGCTTCCGTATCCTGAGGGCGGATATGGAGCCTGCGGTGCCTGGTGTACCAGTGCCGCGCAATGCACGCCTCGCGCAGAGCTGTCAGCTCCGGCGACCACCAGTACACCTGGCGCCAGGCGCGTCCGGGCTGGAACTGGGGCATTGCCATGTCACATATTTCGAACATGGCCTCCCAGAACCACTCCGTCTCGTCGTTGACGTCAGCAGGTCTGTCCGGTGGTGACACCCAGACCTGCACAATCGAGGCTTCCAGGAGAAGCTCCCGGTTCAGCTGCTTCAGCGCCCACCGCGGATCACTCGGGGCCTATTGGACCGGCGCGCTCGAGGTCTGGGCGGAGACATCAAACCGGATGTACCGGTGGTCGGAATAGGTCTCCACCCCCTCCATGACGCGCCAGTCAACAATATGCGGCAACAGAGCGGGGCTGGCGAACGAAATGTCCACCACTGATTAGCCCCGCATCCGCACACACGTGGGGACAGAACCCCGGTTTAGGACGACCAGGCCTGTCCCTAGAGCCCAATCCTCCACCATCCTGCCCCGTGTGTCCGTATACCAGGAACCCCAAGCCACATCCTTGGCGTTGAAGTCCCCGAGGACGAGCACGGGAAGGGAACGGAACCCGACGACGACGGTTTTCAACTCCGCAAGGGAGTTGTGGAACTCGGCGAGAGTTCAGCACGGGTTAGAAGTATACCCCTACTACGACAATCTCCCCGAACCGTGCTGCAACGCAACCCTGTCCTCTCTTCACAGCTTCGAGGGACAGGGTACCGGCGGCGGCCGACGAAATAGGGGTCACTGTGCCGCTCAGGTCCTCCACCCAGTAATCACTGGGTGGGACAAAGTACGGCTCAGCGACCACGGCGATGTTAATTGACCACTGCGCCATGCTCTGGAGCAACAGAACCTGAGCTGGGGCGCAGTGGTTGATGTTCGCCTGGAAGAGGCGTTATGGAGCCATTACTGACATTCCATTTCACCCCCTCCCTGAGCCCCCTGTGTGGGCCCTGCTGTAGTGGGTATGGTGACGACGGCAGTGGAGGCGGCAACGGCGACGGCTGTGGTGGCGGCCGTGGCAGTGACGGCGGTGGCAGAGGGCTTGCCCCTGCTCCGGGCTTTAGTGGATAGACCACAGCCCTTGTTTCCAGCCCGGTGGTCGGCCGGCTTGCCAGCTGCCGCACATAAATAGTAGTGCGGCGTGGCATTGCACGAGCCGGCATTTAACTCCGACGTGGTTGCCCACTTGGCAACGGAAGCACCTCAGAGGTCTGGCTTCCAGCAATTTCACCCGCGTGGACCCGAACCTAAGCACCCTCAAGCCTGGCCACGTACCAGTCCTGCTGGATAATTTCGTAACACACTTGCAATGCCAATGCCTTTAATTTTAATAGTTCAACAATTTTCATTGCAAACATAATTATGAATCAATGCTCATTATCATCATCATTTCAGTCGAAAGACGTCCACTGCTGGAAACCGCCAAGCACCACCACTTTGCCCGGTTCTGAGCTTCCCGCATCCAGCGGATTCCTGCGGCCTTTACAAGGTCATTGGTCAACCTTGTGGGAGGCCTTCCAACGTTACGTCTTCCAGTATGCGGTCGCCACTCCAGAACCCTTCGGCTCCATTGGCCATCTGTTCTGTGAGCAATGTGCCCTGCCCACTGCTACTTAAGTTTGGGAATTCTTCGGAAATGTCGGTTACCCTGGTTCTCCTGCAGATCTCTTCATTTCTGATTTGATCACGTAGAGAAACTACAAGCATAGCCTTCTCCATTGCCCTTTGGGTAATTTTTAACTGTCTAATAAGGCCCATTGTGAGCGATCAGTGCCGTAGGTCATCACTGGTAACACGCACTGGTCAAAGACTTTGTGGAATGAAAGCAAAAGAATTTAAATTAATGTGGGAATGAATGCGGAAGTAATAGTGGGAACGGAATGTAAGTGAAGCACTGAGTGAGTGAGTGAAAGAACGGGGGAGTAGTACTGTGTTAGAAATTTTTTGTAGAGTCTGCGCTACCACTCAAGTCTGATAGACGCGGCGCTACTGTCTATGTCATTGCATCACATTGCATACATAAAATGTAGTTCCACAATTTTCCGCGGGCCTTCTTTCGAGGCGCGCACTCTAATTTTAAATGTCGTAAAATAATCGTTCGTCATAATATAATAGTGCATAATAGTGATTTTTTATTGATACTAGAATCCCAAACACTACGTTTATTATTTATAGTATTTATTATGTTTCCAAATCCAAGTTTCATATCCAGTTTTTGGCATCTAGAGTCAGTTTATACCTTCTTGACCTCTAAAATCTTAAGCTTTTACATATTGTTTACGATGAACACGTTAGTTTAAACGTAATCAGGATTTTTGATTTCGAGGTGTCTACAATTCTACATGAATGAAGAGGGCTATGCTTGGAGTGTACGTCGTGCTACGTGATCGAATCGAAGAGATCCGTGAGACAACCAAAGTAACCGACATAGCCCCAAGAATTGCCAAACTTAAGTGGCAGTGAGCAGGGCACATTACTCGGCAACTGATGGCCGATGGGGCCGGAAGGTTCTGGTGTAGCGACTGCGTACCGGAAGACGTAACGTTGGAAGGTCGACCGATGACCTTGTAAAGGCTGCAGGAATCCGCTGGAAACGGAAAGCACAGAACCGGTTGAAGTGGCGGTGCTTGGGGGAGGCCTATGTCCAGCAGTGGACGTCTTTCGGCTGAAATGATGATGATGTCTGCATCACAAAACCAAAAATCATAATTATGAAGTTGCAAAAAGAACTCCCGAAAAGGTATAAAACCTATTTTGCTCTGCCTCTTTTCTAAGCCTAGCTAATTTGAAGGTGGCACACCGGCGCAGCCTGCTAATGACGTCGGCGGATGTGTCGGGGCCACGATGCGGTACAAGTTGCAAGCGACGTATATCTTCCATCCCCGCGACAGTCCGCGTGTTTGATCCAAA
The DNA here is from genome assembly GCA_946251885.1 of Cosmia pyralina. Lineage (NCBI taxonomy): Eukaryota > Metazoa > Arthropoda > Insecta > Lepidoptera > Noctuidae > Cosmia > Cosmia pyralina. The sequence continues at coordinate 7,140,379 of OX276345.1, forward strand.
TTTTCCTATCTAAAAATGACGAGCTTCCATACAAAGTTTCGTCAAAACATGCTTCTAGATACTTCCAGCGGCTTAGGCTGTGCGATATGTTAGTGAATGAATGAATGGATTCAAGATTATAACTATGCTCGGACTTTTAATTAGGTGCAGTAAAATGACACTTCTTAACTGCCATTTTGATAAAAAATGTTCCCATTTGATAGCGAAATGACAGTAGAAGTGTCATTTTACTGCAGCGTATTAAAAGTCCGACCATAGTCACCATGCAGACACCAATATTGAAACATTAACTAATAAACAATCGGAATTCTGCACAAGAAAATAATTTGGAAGTAGCCAATTAAGACTCCTGCTTTTTAAAACGGCATACTTAGGCCTCCATATCCATTCAATTCATCTTCGTTACTGATGTATTATGCTAATCGTCCACAGGGCGAGGTCCGTCGTGTCGCGTACGGATCGCCATTGAAGCACTAGTTTTTGTGACATTCTGATGATTTTAGTTTGTAGCATGTTACCACGTTACTTTTAAGTGGCTTCATGGACGATGGGTCTAAGTTGGTGCATTAGTAGAACAGTCAATATTTATTAATCATCGATAGTGGAGTCTCCAGGCTTGAACCCAGCTTACCTACCTTGCTGATATTCTATGAGATACAATACGACAACGTTATAAATAGTAAGTCTAAAAACTAAAACCCGAATACTGAAATATCTCGCTCTAAAAAGTATGAAACAAGAAAATATTCTCATCTGAAATTAGAAAAGACTGACAAAATAAAAATCCGGAGTCACACGTCAGGTAATAATAATAATCGAACAGATTACGTGTGACTCCGGATTTTTTATTTGTCTGTTCTAACTTCAGATGAGAATATTTTCTCGTTTCATTTTTTTTAGAGCAAGATTTGTCAGTAGTCGGGTAAAAAAGATTCCAACGTTTATCTTCGCAAAAACTGAAATATAGCGAATAAAATATTCTATCAACCCATTGAAATTGATTTATTTTGCCACCTATGCCTAAATTATTGTAGATTGATGCATTCATGTCTGGTTTCTGAGGCACTTTTAAGTGTGGTTTATCTATCCAATAGCGCTATTGGTTCGATAACTGCGTTTCCGAACACCGCAATGTAAGATAAACTCGGTTTAAACTTAAGTTAACTTATCTGACAAATGTTGGCCGTTTATCCGTTCCATAACTATTTGACGTTTCATTTGAATGCAAACTTTTTAATTTACTTGACGTTTCTACAGATTAACAAAGTAGTGGTCACGGAAACATCACTTCATTTTAAAATGTCATAGACAAATTACGTCCATGCATTATCTCTATCCAGTCGTTCATACATCCGCCCATAAATATCGAGATAACGTTCGAAATAACTTATTTTTTAACCGACTTCAAAAAAAGGAGGAGGTTCTCAATTCGGATGTATGTTTTTATTTTTTTTAACTAAAACCATGTTAAGCCACTTAATTACCCTCGAAAAAAATATTATTATAAATAAAATTAGTAATAAAGACGAATTAAAATAATAAAATCAATTTTAGAAGTAATCTCTTGTACAGACCCATCTAGCGGCAACTAAGGATTTAGTTGTCGATTTCATAGATAAAGAATGACTTGTTGCGTATTCAGAAACGCGCTAACTTTATTGAGTTGAGAGTTTATCTAATGATCTCAGCCTACGGGCATCGTCACGTTGGACCAGTCACATTTAATTCGGCAAAGTTCGGTTTTCCGAAGATAAACGATGGAACCTTTAAAAGTAGTCTGGTTGTCATGCAGTACCTTCGTATTGCTACCGACATTATAGAAGAACAACTTACTATGAGCTCTTATAGCGGGGCAGAAGTTGAATGGTTCCAGTGTGAGAGAGAGACGGAGCTATGTACGATCTATAGCACCATCCTTTTTTCTCAACGGATCCATGATGGTTCCATGATGTTTTCTCACGTCTTAGTACGGCCCCTGAATTTCAAGAAGTTGTTTCCCCGGTTTTAGAGCAAGATATAGAACTTGTATCCTACATGTTGTGTATACTTGTTTATCGTCCACACCTAAAACAAGTTTTAAAGACTAGTTGGTATACAAACTGGTTCAAAAAGGCAAAAGCATGAACAAAATAGTTAACAAGATATGTCTGAAACAACGTCAATACATGTATTAGACATGTTATCACAACTTATAAAATGGGTGTCGCGTTTGAAGCACATTTTGTTTAATAACGAAAGAAAAAAAATATATATTATAAAATATGTCGTGGATTCTGAACGGAACGTCAAGTTGAACCGACGTGGGTGTGTTCGGAAATTGGGGTTAGCATCAATGTGCAAGCTGTTACTGTCAGTTTGCGTTTGCGGGGGAAAATAACGGTGACAGATGACGGCTGTGATTCAAGGTTCCAGTACTTTACGGGACTATATTTCGGCTACAACAATGGACGACGACCAGTCCGGCAACGAATACCGACATTCTCCTCCGACATTTATACAGTATGGAATTGGCATCTTGGCAATCATTGAAAGCTCAAGTAATATTACTCCATAGAAGTATAGAAAAATTAAATAATAAATAAAAAACCGAAAATTAAAAAAGTTAAATTTTCAAACAAAATAAATATCAAAATAAATTCACTTAAAGTAAACACTCTGTTTAGACAACGTACCTTGACCCCAGGAGCGAAGAGTGGCAACGGTGCACGCGGGCGGCATGGCGGCTTTTTTGTCGGCGCCGGCACTTTGATTCGTTTGACAATGTGCGACGAAAATAAAATCCACTAAGTTCATTTGTACCGCCACGTGTTTATTTCGCGATAACTGAACTGAACTAAATACTTCAATATTACACATTAGTTCCAAAAAGAATAAACTTAAATTTTCTCATTTTTAAAGTGTCCACCACGTTTTTGAATGCACAAGTTACATCGCCGCACAATGTTATCCCGAAGCCTGCTCAGCAAATTTCGTTCAGGATCCAGAGCCATGGTTTTTAATTTGTCAAAGGGTTCTGCTCGAAATGTTCTAAGACTCGGTGTTCAAAAGAGGATGGAACGTGACGCGGTGCAACTCCTTCATGTGCTGATTTTCCCTGATCCTTTGGACAGCTCCCAGGATTGTCCGGACACTAGTAGGGCAGACGCGAGTTGTGTGAAAAATGCTGTTGTCTTGGCATTTTGTTAAAAAGACACACGCGAACACAAAAGTCAAGTGTCAATTTCACCTTAAAAAATGTATACAAAAAACTTAAAAACACAATTTACACACATACAGAGTCAAATAACTAATAAACTAATAAGTGTCCATTCCACTGATAAAAAATTAAACTAACTAAGCACTTTTACTGGTATTTGCTAATCACGTTTTGAAGCAATGCGCGCAAGTAGACGATCCCGGAAGACTATCGGTGAACTGACAAAGCGGAACGCAACTTCCAAGATGGCGAAAAAATATTACACTTCTGGACACATCTATTGGCCCACCTTAGAGTTTAGGTTTCGATGGCCCCTACCGAAATATGATTGCTAGATTGAACAAAAACTGTTGATGCAGTTTTAAACCTGATACATTTTACCATCTTTTTCGATCGTATTGTTTTAAATTTGAATTCAGAATACCATACGACATGGAGCTACGCCTAACAAGTCGGATATGCGCCTTGTTAAAGGCAATTGATTTTTGAATAAAAAACATGTTTTATCAAATAAAGGTTTAATTTAATAACGCGTGTTGCCTCCATGGGCATCTACCACAGCTCTCATACGATTAGGCATAGAGTTTATCAACCGCTCTATGAAATTTTGAGGGATCATCTCCCATTCCTCTTCTATGGCAGTTTTCAACTCCTACATCGTCTGGGCAACTGGCTGACGAGCCCTAACACGTCTTTTTAGCTCGTCCCACATGTGCTCAATGGGGTTCATGTCTGGGCTTCTGGCTGGCCAGTCCATAACTGTGATGTTCACATCCCGAAGATATTCCCTGACGATGCCGGCCGCATGGGCTCTTGCATTATCATGCATAAAAAGGAAATTTGGGCCCACATAGTCCGCGTATGGTATCACGTGAGGTTCTAAGCACTCACGAATGTACCTTTCAGCATTTAATGTTGGCAGCCGTGGTCCTGTAACAACCTCAAGTTGAGTTTTGCCGCTCGCGGATATACCGCCCCAGACAGTCCATGAGCCACCGCCATAAGCAACCCTCTCTTCAAAGCAGCATTGTGCGAAACGCTCTCCCTTACGTCGGTAGACCTTCTTCCTTCCATCATTGCCATGTAACACAATTTTAGACTCATCAGAAAAGAGTACACGGCTCCAATCTTGCTGTGTCCAATTTAAATGACTGCGTGCGAAATGAAGGCGCGCTGTTCGGTGGGCTCGCGTTAGTTTGGGGCCATTAGCTGGCTTGTGTGGTACCATATCGCATTCTTTTAACCTTCTCCGAACAGTTCGAGCGCTCACAGATACTCCGTGGAAGTCGCGAAGTTGGTTTTGTATCTCAATGGAGGTAAGGTGACGATTTCTCAAGCTGGTCGTCACGATGAATCGATCCTGCCTTTCAGTTGTGACCCGAGATCGTGGCCTTCCTTGGCGACGAACAAAGCCGCCAGTCTCTAGGTACCTCCGATAAACATTTCGGACCGCAGATCGACTTAAATTAAGTTGAGCACTCACGTTTCTTTGGCTGTGTCCGGCCTGAATAAGTGCCACAGCTTGGGCGGCGACTTCAGGTGAAGTATCCATAGATTATTGATAGAACCTCACCTTAATGTTAAGAATAAGTAATGTTTGTTGCAAAACCAAAGATATCAATCACTTTTTCAAGAATTAAATCCAAGTAAACCAATAAAACCAAGTTTTCTTAGTATTCGATTGTTTGATATCAACAAACAGGCTCCAAATTGTCTTTTGTTTCTTTAAATTCTGTGTTCGAAATTCAAAAAAAGACTATTGAATGAAATTGTGAATGTGCCAGGTTCAAAACTGCATAAAAACTTTTTGCTCGACCTAATATAAAATTTTAGCTAGGACCAAACGAAACTGAAAATACAAGGTGGGCCAAAAGATGTGTCCAGAAGTGTATAATGTAGGGCACATGGTGCAATTATCGTAATTAACGCTTATCGATAACTTTTTACACATAATTACTTTCTACCGAAACAAGGCATTAGAAAACAAGTATCTTTGTGTAATTTAAATATTTATTTTTAACAATTAAACAATTAAAAATATTAATTGGACATTAAAAATACGATTGAACAGTTTACGAAACTACCGTTAAGTTGGTGACTTCCTGAGTAATCCTGAGTATCAATCGGGTCTGTCGATCCACCGGGAGCCGGTCTGTAACTAACTATGTAACATGCGAAAACAATTCATAAATTGTTGTTGTTTACTTTATGCATTTTATCTCTAAATCTACTTAATAATATTTAATAAGAACACACTTAAACAAAAATGCTGTTTAGCTTTAAATACTCAGGGCATAGTGGTTTTTAGAATTATGACAATAATTCTTAAAACACCATAGCACCACCTAAGTATTTAAAGCTAAACAGCTTTTATGATTATCTATCTTTATTCCTTTTAACAGAAGCTAATAGTCGATAACAGGTGTGCTTCCCTACGTGGCGCGAGCGCACCCCGCACCCGCGCGCCCCCCGCAATATTATTTCGCTGAATCGCCTTTGAAGAAAGCCGCGTGGCTTGTGCCGCTCTGTGTAAAGAAGCCGCCAAAAGATACCGCTGCCGATGTACACCCGCAGGAAATGTTGGCGCGTCCCAGTGATGGATTATGTTTGTGAAAACAAAACAAAGTTTCGACCATGGCAGGCCAAGGAAGTTGTTCAATAGGAAATTCCAAGTACTAGTATACCGAAAAAAAACCACATTAACATTAAATTTCATAGTCAGTCTGTACTGGTCTTGTGTCTGTGAGAGGTAGTGGGCCGTACCGTCACAGTATTAATCGAATGTGGGTGTCGTCGGGCGGCGCGGTCCGCGGCTGCGTCTCCCGTACACGCTTAGTTTTGCGCACGCACTCAAACGTTGAATTATTTTTTTTTTACATTAAATTCCAGCCTGTCGTGCAGGTGTACCGATTTTACATTTCGGCAAATAAGTAGAATAGGTACGTAACAGCGTCGTGATAGTTTGCACTGAGTGGCAACGTCGCATTTTAAAGGGTTCATTGAATCATTGACCTAGTGATACAATTCTACAGAGTGTTTAAATTTGTTCAAAATGAAAACTCTACTTTTTGACCTAATTACTGGACCGATTTCGTTCATTTTTTGTATATCGTCAGAAAAGGCGATACCAAGTGTGTCCTAGAAATTATTGCATATAAGCGGTCCCCATACTGTATACTTTTTTTATAAAAGAAAAAAGATATACTTTTTTCGTTTATTTGCGGTAAATCTAATGCATATTACATAAAAATATTACCTTTCTGCACTCCTTCTCTGCACAAACTTTAACTGTGCCAAATTTCATATTCCTCCGTCAGCGTAATTTTCGTAAAAAGGGGTATAATATTTTTGCTTTACGTAATAGTATATTTTCGCTTTGCACTCAAAACTTAGAACATTATTCTGTCGTGAAGTTATGAAAGTTCACATTGCTATTTAGGAATTCATGTTGGTTAATATTTTAAAAATATAGATGACTGAAACTATTTGATCCTCTTTTGAATGTAACTTTACATTTTGTCTTTTTAGAACAAAGTTTTTGTGGTAGGAGTTGACTGGTAGAAATCATCACGTAACGAAAAAAAGTTATGCCCCCTCCATGCGACTTTTTCTCAAGTGTACCTACAATCAGCCTATAATCAGCCTATAATGTTTCCACTGCTGGGACACAGGCCTCCTCTCTGTGAGAGGGATTGGGCCATAATCCACCACGCGGGCCCTGGGCGGGTTTGTAGATGTCGCATGTCTTCGAATTTATGGTTCTAGGATATTCCGGTTTCCTCACGATGGTCTCCTTCACCGTTTTGAGTGCAGTGGTGATGAAATAATTTACACACAGTAAAGCGCCTGTCAGGGTTCGAACCTACGACCTACAACTCATAACTCGCAGCAGTTACCACTGGGCCACCACTGCTCTCAGATACACTGCTCTCAAGTGTGTTTGGTCAAAATGAAAATCCAAAATGGCGGCTACAAAAATTTTCAATTCAGTCGTAATTTTTTGTGGTCTTCGAGGGTGCTAAAATCGATCGTGAGGTCAAAACGTATATCCAAGATGGCCGCTGCGAAAATTTTGTTCTTTTTTTAAATCATTTACGTGAGAAGGAATTTTATTCCTGACGGGGGTCCTCCGACCGCACACGTTTTTTTTTTTGTTTTGTAGTCTGTGTGCGTATTAGCACGAAGGGCGAAGTGTAGCTATTGGCGCGTGGTCAAAATCCGAATGAACGCCATCGTGTATTTTTTAAATATTTCAATAAACAATTGCACAAAATGTTTACCAACACTGCCCAGACTACGTCGTTCGAGCGCCAAATGATCCTTGTCTTACAGCTACAAATATAACGTAACGTTTAAAATTGAAAATACAACAATACAATTTAAAATTTAATAAACAGTTGACATTCAATAGAATATATTATATCATCATTTAAAATATTTTGCGCAATCTTTCTCTATCTCCATTTCATCGTAGCTCCTTGTAACTATTGCATCGTGTTGTTTTCGACGCAACCAAAGCCAGGAAGTTTGAGACACCCGTGTGGGCGTCAAAACCATTCAGTGTTGCCACAGAGTAGCGAACGTGAAATCTATACCCTTCACACTGTGCAGGAAATAGAAAGCTATCTATAAACCTAGCTTGGATTTAGAGTAGCTTCAATACAGGTACGACGGTTACTCTGTGGCGGTACAGTACGCGGCCGTCAATAAGGCACATAAAGGTTTGGTAGAGAGTCAGAGATTGTCACCCATGTGACAGAGACGACCCGAACTTTAAAAAAAAAAAAAATAAAAAAAAAAAAAAAATCTGGTTAACAAAACATATAGGCAGAGTTATTTAGGCAACAGTCAAGCAGAGGCGTACCACATTGCACCATATTTAGTAATAGGGGGGCCAGATCCTGACTCGGGCTGGTTCTGAGAAATTCCTGATGAAAGAATCAGAATCAGAATCAGAATTCTTTATTTGTAAACATAGGTTAAATTACAATAGTGTGCGAGATGTTATAGGCAGGTAGATCCTCTATGTTTTGCCCAGAGGCGTACAAATAGTACATTTAAATAACATTGTCGAATTTTTACTTTTAACACTTCACATTAGTATTCATTGGTACATTAACAGAATACAATAAACGTGCAATATCAATACAAATAGAAAATAGAATCAAATTTAGTAAAAATGTCAAATAGATTACGAGTATGTTACATGTCATAGTAATACCAATGTCAAATAAAATTCTAAGTCGTAAGAATGTATAATTTTCTTAGGTAGTAATTATAGAATTATCGTCCAAATATTCCTGAAGTGAGTAATAGCATTTATTTATCAATATTTTTAATAGTTCCGTTTTGAAATTGTCTAGATTTAACGTTTTAATTTTTTCAGGTAGTTTGTTAAATATTTTTTTGGCCATACAAAAGATACTTTTATTCATTAGTGCAGTTTTGCCATAAGTCACTTCGAGTTCTGACTTATTTTTATCGCGTAATTTTCTGTAGTAACTTTTAGTAGCTATTTTGTATAATGAAATGTTAGATTTGACGAACATATTTGTTTCGTATATGTACAACGATGGTAAGGTAATAAATTCTTCATACTCTACCATGTTAACACCCGAATAAGGTGCGCTTTCGCCAACATCCTAAATACCATTCGAAAACTAATATGTTGCCTTAGTGCGAGTTTTTATACTTACTCGATCGCGTTTACGTTACGTTAACTTAAGTTAATTTGTACGGAATAATTGTGTTTCCCATTATAGTCACCAGACGGCGCTTATTCAGTTTCAGAACAAAATCGAGTAAGTATAAAAACTCGCATTAAGGCCCCTGTTTTAATTTATAAGTTTGATAAGTATTTCAAAGTGCTTTTCTAAGTTGAAATAAATTAATTTTTGCGTTACCTATGAATGCGTTACTTTCTCACGTGTTCTTTAGTTATCTCCATTTTAACTTTATTTTTATATCTTTTAGTTAATTTATATTATATAGTACCTATTACTAAAATAATTACATAAAATAAAACTTAACCAACCGTCATAAAGATCAAAATTATGTAATTCGGATCACCATATACGTACGTACGTACGAACGTATTTAATCTTGTACCTTCCAATGCTTAACAGCTCCCTAGGGAAATTCGAGCAAAAGAAAATTTTGATTACGCAGTCGAAGCTCGAGGGTGAAGCTGGTTCATCATTATATTTCCGCTCAGGCTGATATTTGGAGCCCAAACCCCGTATCAATTTACTGTCGATAGGATTGTCCTAACCTTACCGAAGCAAGGATAGAGTTTTATCATCTATCCGTTTATACAGGGCGAAATTTTAATCGTTATTATTCTTTTAAGGGGTCATTGTACTCATCATTATGAACAACTTTTTAACCGACGAAAAAAAGTGGGAGGTTCTCAATTCGACACGTGTTTTTTTTATTTTTTTTATATTTGACCACGCGTAACTTTTTACAGAGTCGTCGGATTTGAAAAAAAATTGTTTTATTCGAGAGGGTATACATTAAAGTTGGTCCCATATAAAATTGACTAACTTTGTTTGGGTAGTTTTTGAGTTAGCTTCAATAATAGGTATTTTTTCCCCACTTTTATATGGATGATGTTCTAGTTTGTTTTGCAGGTAGTGGTATTACAATTTGTGTGGGGTAGGTACCACAACTAAAAAGTGAAAAATAAAAACTTTTTTACAAAAAAATACAACCGACTTCCAAAAACAACACTACAAAGTGAAAAATAACTTTAATTTCGGAAGTCGGTGGCAAAAAACGAAAACACATTTAACCAGACACCGACTTCCGAAATTAAAGTTATTTTTCACTTTGTAGTGTTGTTTTTGGAAGTCGGTTGTATTTTTTTGTAAAAAAGATTTTTTTTGAGATAGAGGGTTGCCTTACATACTGTAATGCAAGGTCCTATGGGACCTAACCTGAAATCGCAAAAAAAAAAATCAGCTGCTCCCTACATATTGACGAGTTTAATATAGATAAAATGTACGGAACAGCAGATTTTTTTGTGTGATTTCAAGTTTGGTCCCATACTAAAAGTTGTTCATAATGATGAGTACAATGACTCCTTAAAAGGACAAAAACTATTATAATTTCAACTTGCATAAGTCAAGTTCTGTGTATTATTGTTATGTAAAATTCTGGCTTCCGTGTCATTGTTTCTGATTTAAAAGGAATAGTAAAAGTTATTAATTATCATCACTATCATTATCTACAGCCTGACTTCACCCACTGCTGGGCATAGGCCTCTCTTTTTTTGTGGCATTCCCCACGCCCTTGCGCCAGCCTTATCTAGGTAATGCTCGCAATGGCAACAATGTCGTCCGCCCATTTCGCCGCCGGACGACTGACATCTCGTCTTCCGGTCCTTGGACGCCATTCTGTCATAGCCTTACTCCAACTGTCAACACTTCGTATTGCCAGGTGTCCTGCCAACTCCATTTGAGTTCCATAATGCGCTTTCCAATGTCGAAGACCTTCGTACGTCTTCGGATCTCGACGTTTGGAACTTGGTCTATTAGCCAGGTGCCAAGCATGGAACGCTCCATGACTCTCTGTGCAACTCTCAGCTTGTTCACAGCCTCCTGCGCGAGCGTCCACGTCTCAGCACCGTACGTCATGGTGGGCAAAACACTGGTCATACAGGCGGGACTTCAGACATTGTGAAAATTTTAGCTGATCTCAGATTGCCAGGAAAGTGAGACAATACACTGATGTTGATACAGCTCGGTTAGTATATTTTAGTTATTTTTATAACGTTCTGTCCTGCGGTACTCTGCTATGGGGCAAAGCCGCTGACATTCGAAATGTATTGGTTCTTCAAAAACGAGCTGTTTGAGTAATTTAGCAGCCAGGTGCCAGAGTTTCTCTGAGAGAATTTTTTAAAGATATTCTCACGGTATTTTCACGGTCGGTGGCATCAGGATACATCTTCGCATTTATACACCAAAAAACCGGCAAGTGCGTGTTGGACCATGTACAATGAAGGGTTCCGTAGTTGAGAAGAATGTTATTCGTCACGGTCAATTCTCCAACTGCAAAAAGTTTGTAATCGCAAAAAACTATTTTTTATCCGATATAACTTCAAATTAACGATTTTCGGACTTTTTCCTTTACTTGTGCTGTGAGACTTTGCTTCTTGCTAAATTTCATGATTCTAGATCAACGGAAAGTACTTACCTTAGAGGTTTTTATTTACTCCAGATTATCAAAATATGCCGCATAAATGGCCCCATTTTATAATGAATTGACTTAGAAGTTTGATTTGTTTAGAGCTCAAAGGGACTATATACTTACTTACTTCTACGCGTTCAGACAGACAGACGACAACGAAGTGATCCTCTAAATGTTCAGTTTTTTCCTTTTGAGGTACGGAACACTAAAAGACAGTCATATTCACAATATTAACACCAGAAATAAGGACAAATTACGTGCTCCATTTCACCGGCTTCATAAGGTTCATAACTCATTTGTTGGGCTTGGTATAACCTTTTATTAACAAGCTAATCTTCTCTTTGCTAGGTTTGTCTTTTAATGCGTTTAAAGCTAAAGTAAAATGCAACCTTTGTTCAAAGGCATACTTTTCTATCAACGACTACGATAAGGACTGGAAGTCGACCCCAACATAGTTGGGAAAAGGCTAGGCAGATTGACTGACTTGTGTGACAGACTTTTTCTAAGGCTCGGTGATTGACATAAAAATAAAATCGGATTGTAATAAAATTTAAATTTTAATAACAGCTAGTTTTCGTACAGTAATAATTATCGGAAAGTTAACTCATCGGCTTGTAGTCGTCCTGAAAAACAAAGTTCGAATTAATAGTTAGTACTGTAGATGCTTTGAACCTTATCGGTGTTATTACAAAACGAGGTTTTTCTTCGTCATGGTTTAAACCATCGAGCCAGTTTTTGTAATATGAACCTAGCTTTGATAGAAATACAGTTCTTTATACAAAACTGACAACTTAGTCCGGTACCAAGTTGTCAGTTTTGTAAAACTGACATCTTAACGTGTCAGAATAAAGCTCAAAATTCAAAAAAGGGTCCATGGTTTAAGCCTGGGTTTGAAGATGAACCTTGTTTTGTAATAAGACGGTATGCGTTTTAGCATGCAACCTCCGTGGATGTTTTTAAATAGTTTATGAGACAAACTTAGAATTTATAAATAAGTGACAGAAGTCAGGCGGCCACGGGACCAAGCACAGACTACTTAGGGATATGGGGCCACGGGCCGAAGTGATTGTTGGAAAAGTTCTGTAATTTAATAATATCTCTGGTTTACCTCTCTACCTCTTTAATTTATAGCGTAGCTCTCCCCCTGTGAGGTTCGAGACCTTACAGTACCTTATATTTTGACAAGTTACCGTTCAGATGTTATAAGTTGAGGGTTATTTAGAATCACTCTGGGGATCGAGTCGATCGCGGGTTGTTCGAAAGAGATACCGTGGCCCCGGCACAGGTAACTGAAGTAACGCGGGTGGGTTTTAGTCAGTAAAAATCTGACACGCCCTCCCATTCTGCCTAGAGTTGAAGAAGTCACTTGATGATTTCCCATCCAGAAAAAAAAATAAGATCACCATAGGGAATGAATTAGGTTGCTTAGATTTAGATTAAACTTTATGCACCGTTTCCTAGAATCACAATGTTTTCAGGAAGTTCTGCAAATAGTGACAGTTCAGTGGGATCTAAAATTATGCCGTAGGAACTTTGATTATGCTGCACCCCGCCTCGGTGGAGTGTCAAAGCTTCCGCAGACAGGCGCTATACGACTCTACTAGAACCATTTCTATGAAAACTTTAAGGAAATTGTTCTATCAGAATCGCGTCGTACCGTCGCGTCGCGCTCAGCCTTCACACTAAGGCTGCTTTTCCACCATAGATGTGCTATGCAGCTATGCTGCGAGGATGTGAAAGCTAAGCTACGAAACTATGTGACCGTTTCCACTAATGCTAAGCTGTGTAGCGGAGCGAATAAGATGTGCTATGAAGATGCGCCGCCGCGAGGTAGCTGTGCGAGAAAGATGCGAGCTATGCGATGCATCGACAGTATGCAAGGCAAGGGGAGCGGCAGCTACACCACTCGCGCATTCATAGCTCCCATCCATAGCAAGCATCTAAAGCACGCATCCATATAAGAAACAGAACTCAATTGAATCTGTTTCCACCAGTGCTATCCTATGTGGACCAATGAATATGATTGGTGGATATCAAACGCATTCATTAGCAACGTAGCATAGCACATCTCTAGTGGAAAAGCAGCCTAACACTGGCACATAGAGATTTAGAAAAAGTTTGAGTATATAGAGTATTGTCTCTGTCATTCATATCAATGTGAAAGTCTCTTTACAAAATCTTAAAAACTTAGGTGTACCTGATTAAAGTACCACCACTTTCTTCCAAAGAATAGCTCGGGACCACTGGGTCCTAAGCTTCCAAATTGTGGCCCAAACGGATTGATGTTCATATGATCGCCATCCATCTAAAAAGTTTTATAATGACTTCACTTTGAATAATAACATATACAACATCAGTTTTAGTATATGCGATACCCGAAACACGTGTCTAGTATTTTTATGTAAATAATCTATCTACAAAATTTCAAAAGAAAACTCACAAAGTTATAAGCTTGTTGCGTTACCTGGTTGTCCGTACAAAAACATGATCACCACGCGGCGCCCGCTGTGCGCCCGTACCTAGTGCCGCTATGACCTGCAATGACTTGTGTTCGTCGCGCGGTGTCCATATTGTAACATTTTTTAAAGATTTTTGGGACAAAATATAACACGGTATAAAAATTATTGGAATCGATTCAGTTATTTATTCTGAACAAACTATATTCAGGTTTCGCATATACTAAAAATAATGTTGTATACATACATTATAACGTAGTTGATGTGGATAACGTCGTAAGCTTCGTTCCAGAGTTCGTCACTGGCAACACTGGCCATGCAAACATAAGCTCTGTATTTTAAAAATATTATTTCGAGATAAAATAAATAAAACTATTGGGTGAAGCCGACAATTTGTTTATAAGCAGTTAAAACATACAGCGATATCGTTTCCAGCAGTCTAGTGAACTAAAAACGTATTTGTGGTACATTTACGAAATACATAGTGGCCGTGACAATAACTTCATTGAACTGAATAACTTGTGAAATAAGATCAAAAACTTTGAAAAGTGGTAAAATCTCTAAAGAAAACGAAGCTTACGTATTGTCTCAAGATCCAGACAGCCAACGCAGGCAGCAATGTTATAGATGTTATGTTATAGACACTTGGATTCGTTTTTTTTCTACATTCAAATTTAAACTTGTACAGTGTTATGCACGCTACCAACATAAGAGCAGTCAACACGGGGCGCGTTCCATATTAACATACTGTGAACTTTTAGCTTCACGTCTATCAGCGCCATCTTTAGGAGAATGCCGTAATTTCGAAACGGGTGCGTTCCGGTAAAACACAATTTAAATCTTTTGCAAAACTTTCAAAGCGCTAAATATAAATTAACCAACTTATATTTTTCGGATAATTGTGTAAACCAACATAAAATGGAACCTAAAGATAACAACAGAACTTTGAGAAACCGTCGTAAAATGCGAACTTACTCAGACGTATCTATTGAGTTGCTGGATACCTCCTCATCTTCGAATTTAAGTATTAAGAGTATGATGGACTTATCTACTCATGTCAAGAGTGACGAAGTGCTGGATTTGCAAAATTTTATTAAAAGCCTAAGGGAGCAATTATTAAGTGCACATGCGAAGATTGACAGTTTAAATTCAGAGAGTATCACATTGAAAGAGCAATTACAGAAAGAAAGACAGAAAAATGAGCGACTAATGGAGATTAGCCAAAGTGTGAGGAAAATTGATAAGTCATATAGCAACGCAAAAAGAAATAATCACTCGACAAGAAAACTAGATCTAAACTTGGAATTTCACACTCCTAAATCTTCTGTTCAAGTAAAGTCATCTATTGAATCCCGAAAATACTCGTATGATAACTTTTTAAAACACGAAGTTGAACATTCTCAAAATGAAGGTGAAAACGTGGACAGCTTTAATTTGGTGCAAAACATTAGCAGCAATAAAGTGAGTTTACAAAATATGGTGGAACTTTCTAATACCGCAGATCTCTGCAATTTCGAATACAACAATATTAAAAAAAATCTCGAACAGAATCAACACATAGAAAAAAACTAAAGAACCTTATTGTAAAGCTGGCAAAATATTAATATTATCGGACAATCAAGGCAAAGGTATAGTTCAGATGTTAATCGAAAGTAATAAAAAACTTTTTTACAAAAAAATACAACCGACTTCCAAAAACAACACTACAAATTGAAAAATAACTTTAATTTCGGAAGTCGGTGGCAAAAAACGAAAATACATTTAACTAGACACCGACTTCCGAAATTAAAGTTATTTTTCACTTTGTAGTGTTGTTTTTGGAAGTCGGTTGTATTTTTTTGTAAAAAAGTTTTTCAAGTCACATAACCTTTTGACTGTACCCTGCATATTTATCTTTGAAGTTGCCAAGTTTTTGAGATCCAATCTTGCATTATTTGAACGAAGGGATAATACAAAAAACAGTCTTCACAGTCTTGTCAGTCTTTGACAGTTGTTTGTAGTGCCTATAACAAGGCAAATTGACGCAATGTGTCAGTTTGCTTAATAATTCATTTCCTTGGCTTTACATCAGAGCTTATGGGAACTGTATACGTTGTATAGAGGCGTGCACTCTGTTTTGATGTCATGCGCCATCAGAGTAGTATGGTGCACACTATTATACAATTTATTTGAATCTGTCTAGGGATGTAACGGAGGCCATTTTAGTTGAAGTGGAGGCGGACGTGAAGAACTTGACCTTCGCGGAAGCTGAAGCGAAGTTGAATAATAAAGACAAAATCGACCTTTTGGCAATCAACCATCAAACTGAACAACTTTCTCCACGGGACCAAATTGCAATCAAAAATAAACAAATCTTCAATACTTACTCGACCTAAATGTACATTATGGGACAGCTGATTATTTTTGCTCGATTATGATGTTGGCAGCATGGAGAAAGTTCTTCAATTTGTTGGACTGTACCACACCCTTAAATTTGACCACACCTAGAAAAAGTTGCAGCTTTGTCAGCTTCAATAAACAGTTGCTCACTTAGTGAACTTGGCGATAGCCGTAACAAGGCAGCAAAACCTTAAAACTTTGAGTTATATCTCCACCACAGTAAGGGGTCTTCGCTTAGTTTTGGGGCCGATTTTCTTTATTAGACCTCCGTTAAAACTCTTTTTTAAACTTGCAGAGGCGGATGCGGATACGGAGGTACAGAAGTTCCGCACTTGCGGAGGTGGAGGTGACGGCTCCGTAACAACCCTAAATCTGATCTAAAGGGCTAAATCTGCAGTCGAGTAAAATTGTACTTAAGTACTACAGAATCAACTTACAAAATGATTATAAGGCCAGTTTTGTTTGTATTTATTCTTGTGTACAGTGAACGGATTTCCCGGGTTCCTCTCATAGTCCGACCCATCAGAAGACTCGGTGGTATCAGAAGGCTCTCTTGAACCAATGTCTGGTTCGCCGATCCATCGTCGATTTAACTTAAATGATTTCTATAAAAAAGTTTTTTTACGATGTTATAAAGACGTTATGTGCCCTCAATCGCAGAAAATGAACAGAAAAAGGAAAAAAAGATTGTATGTAATACATAGTTATCTTAAGTAAAGCTGGAGAGAAATTTTAGGGATATTTTAGTAGTAAACTACTTGGCAAGGCGTAGAGAAGACAGATGGAGTAAGGCAGTGACCGAGTGGTGTCCAAGGAATGGAAGAGGAAGTGTCGGTCGTCCTGCGACGTTGTTACCATCGCGGGCAGAACCTGGATGAGGCTTACACAGAAGCGTGGGGATTGTCATAGGAAAAAGAGAGGGCTATGCCCAGCGGTGGGTAAAGTCGGGCTGTGGATGATGAAACTATAAAAATACTGATCACAATAATATTGCGAAATCCATTAGAAAGCCTCAGTGAGGATTAAGTATCAATAGAAGCATTTATGTATCTTTAAGCTGTAGCAATAACAAAATAGATAATTTTATTTATCCAAAGTTGACAGGATTTTAAATCTAAGTACTTACGGAGCCGTTATAGTCTTCATTACTACAAATACAAAACGTAGTAAATTAAATGTATTAAAATAACTGATAGATACAGGAGGTGGTATGAGACGTATTGTTTTTAAACTATCAGATATACGTACAAAACTTCCATCGATTCCTTGGCATTATTTTCAAACTCATAATCCTGAAAAAAAAAATTAAATTTAGAAATGTACTAAAAGGCAACTTGGCCTGACCGTGTTCATACACGACGCTACTAAAATGTAGGTAACCAGTTACAAACTCAAATCACACAGCACTATAATAAATAGTGATCCGTACCTACACCAGGCGACTTAATAACGGATCGCCAGTACTAGCACTGTGACATTTTGGCTACTCATTGGTGATTTAAGTTTGTCTGAGTTCCTTAAAGAACATGGGTGTTACAACTTTAGAGGATGTACTGGTGGCAATGAAAGTAAAGATAAAACTCCGAAAATTAGCGAAATTAGGTTTAATATATTAATGAGAAGTTACACGTACAATGGCTGTCAGGCAAGTGAACGATGACATTGAATATTACTGATACGTGCCGCAACGTCTATGCAAATTTTATGTTTTACAACTTTTTGCTATTCATTTAGAACAGCCGTTTACGCCTGAACATATTCCGGGCCGTTGAAAGGTAGCTTTCAACCGTTTAAGTCTTCAGCTGATGGAAGTTTGCAGAGTCGCACAAAGGCGCGTCGCACGCAGCCCTTGGTGGTGAGGATGTCTGCTACTCTGGATATCCCGTCAGGTCCAGATATGAGGCGAAGTACGCGGCCCAGTTTCCAAGCGAGAGGGGGCGCGTTGTCGTCAGCTAGCAGCACCATATCTCCCACGTCTAGCTTTGACGTGTTTGTCCGCCATTTTGTCCTTTGCTGTAACTCAGAAAGGTATTCCTTCTGCCATCTTTTCCAGAAATGTTGCCTCAGCTTTTCAAGGCGCTCATATCGTCGCAATTGGCTTTCCTTCACGTCTTCCAGGTTTGGTGTTGGCAGAGCGATCAGCGGTCGGCCAATGATGAAATGTCCTGGGGAGAGGGAAAGGAGGTCGTTAGGATTGGATGAGAGAGGGCACAAGGGACGGCTATTGAGGATTGCCTCCACCTGTGCGAATAAAGTAGAAAGTTCTTCGAACGTCAAGTGACATTCGCCTAAAACTCGTCGTAATAAATGTTTTGCCGACTTAACCCCGGCTTCCCATATGCCACCAAAATGAGGAGAATAAGCCGGAATGAATTTAAAATTGATAGATTGCTGACTTGCAAAATCAACCAAAGGTTCATGGTTCTGTTTGATGAACGAGCCTATTTCTTTCGCGGCAGCTACAAAATTAGTACCATTGTCACTGAATATTTCAGTTGGCTTGCCACGACGAGATATAAATCGTTTTAATGACATTATAAATGCCTCCTTGGTTAAGTCACTAACTGCTTCGAGGTGTATGCATTTGTAACGAAGGCAAACAAAAAGACATAAGTAACATTTTACAATGCGACAGCCGCGTCCTTTACGGTTTACTATGTAAAATGGGCCAGCAAAGTCAAGGCCAACGGATAAAAATGGATAGTCTGGCGTTATTCGTTGAGACGGTAAGTTACCCATTTTAGGTTGTAAAGTTGTACCCTTTAAACGCCTGCAGCGTACGCAGTTGTTTACTGTGCGCCTCGCCAGTATCCTACCATTAATTGGCCATATGGCTTCTCTGACAGTAGCCAATAGCATTTGAGGACCGGCATGCATGGTGTTAATGTGCTGTCTAATAAAATAAAGTTTTGTTAAAGTATGCGCTGAATGAAGTAATATTAGATGTTTCTTTTCGAATGAATAACTGGACGCATCGATTCGTCCACCGACACGAATTAACTTGTATTCATCTAAGAAAGGCGATAATGCTAATAACTTACTATTTTTATTTAATTGTTTACCAGTTACCAACAGGCCGTATTCAATAGGAAACGATTGACCTTGGGAGATAATACAAAGCGAGCGGAGTGACTCACGCAACTCATTAGCGGACAATGTGCCGACTCGTTTGTTATGTTTATTTTTTAAATTAAATATGAATCTAAGAACGTAAGCAAATGACCGTTCTAACCTAGATAGCGATGAGTATTTTTCAAAATCGATTATGGGTGACTTTATGACTATCGGATGCGCCTTTAATTCGGGTACTATTTCTAAGTCTTTTAGGTTGGATTTAGGCCATTCGGTTTCGTTATATATTAAAAAACAAGGCCCTGTCCACCAGAGTGATGTCGACGTTAGTCGCTTAGCATGCACTCCCCTTGATAATAAATCAGCGGGGTTTAAATCTGTAGGTACGTATCGCCACGCTGACGATGAAGTTAATTCTTTGATTTCCGTGATACGATTAGCCACAAATATTTTTAATTTACTGACGTTACTACGTATCCAGCACAACACTACGTTTGAATCACACCAGTGTATTAGTTTGTCTGGCTTGTACCTTAATGAATCTACCACTGATTTTACGAGTTGAGAAGCGAGTAAGGCGGCGCACAGTTCCAAACGTGGTATGGTAGTGGTTTTTAGTGGAGCTACTTTAGACTTTGCGCATAATAGTTTAACCGTGACGTCATCGTTAGCGCTGATCGTTCGCATATAAATACATGCGCCATACGCATAACTTGATGCATCACTAAACGAGTGTAATTCAATGACCTTTGGTGAGTCACCTAGAACTAACCTCGGTATGCGTAGATCGTGCAAGTATTTAATGCTTTCAGAGAAATCGATCCATTCTTCCTTTATATCTTGAGGGACAGGCTCGTCCCAGTCAAGTTTAAGTTGCCAAAGTTTTTGTAACATTATTTTTGGCCTTATTACAATGGGACCTAATATACCCAATGGGTCAAATATTTTGAACGCGTTTGACATAATGAATCGCTTAGATATAATATTATGATTAGTGTCGTGGGAAAATCCCTTTATAGGAAAGCTCAAGGTATCACTGGCTGGGGCCCAGCCCAAGCCTAGGGTGCTTGAAGACTCACTAAAAATGAGCTTGTCCTGCTCATTGATAGCAACATTATCAAATATGGACGGATGATTTGTTTTGTATTTTCTTAAATTAAAGCATCCTGACCTTAATGCCTCAGATAGAGCGTTTTGAATATATATTAATTGCTGTGGATCATTTGATCCAGTAATTAAATCATCGACATAAAAATCCCTTTGAATGATGGTGCGAATTAGTTCATCATTCTGTTCTTGACCTACCTGCCACAAGCAACGTGTGCTAAGGTAGCTTGCACTCGCTGTACCGTAAGTTAAAGTGTTAAGTTGAAGTGTCTGAATCGGTTTAGATTCCTCGTCTCTCCACAGAATGTGCTGCAACTGCCTATCATCTTTGTGTACGAGCACGTTTCGATAGAATTTTTCTATATCGCCCGTAAGTAGGTATTTGTATTGCCTAGAGCGTAACAAAATAGAAAAAAGAGTATCTTGTACTGTGGGGCCTACCATTAATATATCATTAAGGGAACAGCCAGAGGAAGATGGAGCAGACCCATCAAACACTACACGAAGTTTTGTGGATTCACTTTCCTGTTTTAAAACTGCGTGATGGCATAAATAATAATTAGGAACTAATATTTCATTATTTAACAAAGATAAATGACCTAGTTCGGCGTATTCTTTAATAAATTTATTATATTCTATTTTTAACATATTATTACGTTTAAATCTCTTTTCTATATTTAGGAATCGCCGCTTAGCTAACTTATAGGTATCACCTAAACAATCAACTGAATCCTTAAGGGGTAGTTTTACGCAAAACCTACCTGAGTTAGTTCTTGTGGTATGAGTAATGAAATGTTTTTCACAATAAATTTCACTTTCACTCATAATAGATTTTTTGGGTACTTCTTCTAATTCCCAAAATCTACCTAGCATTTTTTCAATACCCTGAGTACCATCGTTGTTTTTAGACACTACGCTATGGTTACAGTGTACGCTTTGATGCGGTGTTGTTGAGTTAATGGGACCGGATACTATCCAACCTAATTGCGAGTTTCGTAGCTTAGGATGATTGGTTCCCAAAGAAATCTGTTCGTTCCCTAAAATATCCCAAAATATGTCGGCACCTATCAAAACGTCTATGTCGGCAGGCTGATTGAACATAGGATCAGCCAATTGGATATTTTCTGGTAATTTTAGGGCACTAATATCGACGGGAATTCTCGGTAAACGACCCGTCAGTTCCTTTAAAACGAAGCACGAACAATTTATATTAAATTTATTATTTAATGATTGCAATATAATGTTGCAGCTTTCAGTGACATTATTTGCTTGTGTGTTGCCTATACCAATGACCTTTAGCGAGTCAATATGATGGGACTTTAAAGATAACCGTATCTTTAGGGATTCGGTTACAAAAGAAGACTGACTGCCACAGTCTAACAACGCACGAACTTTGACCTTTCGCTGGTCAAATGGGTTCCATACCTCGACCATGGCAGTAGATAATAAAAGATAACTGTTTTTATTGCAATAACTAGCTACTATCTCATCTGATTCCTCAACGTGCGCAGTCTGAGTTGTCAACGTTGGCGGACGGTGTAGCAAGCTATTATGCCTTTCGTTGCATTCAGGCTCTTGACATGACCTAAAGCGACAATTATTAACAGCATGACCTTGTCTGAGACAGTTAATGCACAGTTTATACCTTGTCACGTCTGACATTCGCTCATCAATGCCCTTAGCCTTGAAGGCTGGGCAATCGTAGATACGATGGCAGCCGTCACAAACAATGCATGTGAAACCCTTTGGTTCCTTATGCTTAACATTACTACTAGTGCTTGCAAAAGACTTAACCGTATTACTTGGAGGCTTATTTTGACTATGTTTATGTGTTTGGTTATTGTTGGGAGTAGAACGCTGAGGCGTCTTAGAGCCCATAATATTATCAACATGATTATTATTTCGGTGCGCTGACTCGAGCACATTAGCACGATCTGTGATGAATTTAAAGAAATGCTCTAATTTCGGTCTTCCGCTTACATTACTGGTACGATACTCTTCCCATTTTAATAGAGTGTGACCATCCAACTTTGCTGATAAAATGAATATAATCAAGACATCCCAATTATCCGTTGGCTGACCTAAACTAACCAACGCACGTAAATTCTTGGTGATGTGATCGACTAAGTATCTCAAAGAACGTTCTGACTCGCGTGGAAGCTGCTTTATATTCAATAAAGAATTGAGATGATGATTAATTAATATGTCATTATTATCGTAACGATTGCAAAGCAACTTCCATGCTTCACTGTAATTCTTAGATGAGATCTCGAGATTAGAAAGAACTCGAGCGGCATCGCCTTGTAAATATGAGTTTAAATAATAATATTTATTAATATCTGGAATACGATCATTATTGTGTATTAAACTTTCAAATGTATCTTTGAATTCAAGCCAGCGGAAATGATCACCATTAAATCGTTGAATTTGGATTTGCGGAAGCTTCAAACCTAAACTAGGATGATCTTCAGAACAGCATGTAGTATTATGAACGGAATGACGTCTTAATTCGATTTCAGCCAATCTAGAAAACTTGGATATTAAATTCTTAGCAGTGGCTATATTAATCACTATATCCTGTTCAATATTATTACGTTCGTCAATTTCAGCATCAATATTATCCGGATCCAGAACCTCTATTTCACTCTGCAAATCGTCAACCCTGACTGATAAAGCTTCAAACTTAGCAAGCTTTATGTTCAACTCTGTCAATTGAATTTCATTTAACTCGCTTTCGCTTGAAATACTACTGAGGTAATTTTTAAATTTAGTGATTTGTCCTTTGGCGGACGCCCTCTTCGTAAAAAGTTCTTTAAAACGCTTATTTTCAGCCATTGCAAATAAAAAAAAAAAAAAAAAAAAAATAAGATTGACTAAGTAATAAATGGAATGGGCTCACGTTCCTCGTTTCGGTGTCACCTGAGAAGCAGAGAAGCTGGGCGAGCACGCTCAGCCGCTAACGCTGCTAGTGAGCTGCGGAGGACTTTGACCCCGCAACCGACCCACGCGGTTAGATCTGAAATAATCGGCAAATCTCGCTTAACTTTCAGTAAAAACTAATGCTGTTCTAATGTTCCTATTTTTATTGTGTACGGAACGACAACGACACAATAAATTAAAGGAATTTATGAATTTTGTATATTTTTTTTTTTTTTTTTTAATTAAAGGGATAGATATTATTTGGAAACAATAGCATATAAATTTTAGGTATTATTAGAATCGTTTTAATTGATCTGATGCAACTTCTATACGATTTTATTTTTATTGACGGTACATGGAGAAAAAATAAAAAATAATAGTTCGGTATAACTTCGCAATTAACGGAATATTTAGAAAATTTGTAATACTTAATTTACTCGAATATACCTTGATTCACACAAATGGAATGCAATAGTCAATATTTCAAATAGGTAAGTAATAGGAAGGATAGACAAAGGATGGACACTCAACTTTGGTACGACACGTTGACGCTCCACACGAGGTGATGCTTTAGCGGCACCACTGGCTCGGAGGCTGGCTTCTTCAATTGTCCAGACAGCAATTCCCCACACGCTGGACTCTGTGGACTTTCGATCTTCCACAGCAGGCTTCAAATCTTGAGGTTGCTGCCGCGCACGCGTTGTCGCGATGCTCCAATCCAAGTCGTTATTTCGTAGATTTACATTAAATAGTCGCGATTTTTACTAGATCCCCTCATGGGCCACCATGTTACAACTTTAGAGGATGTACTGGTGGCAATCAAAGTAAAGATAAAACTCCGAAAATTAGCGAAATTAGGTTTAATATATTAATGAGAAGTTACACGTACAATGGCTGTCAGGCAAGTGAACGATGACATTGAATATTACTGATACGTGCCGCAACGTCTATGCAAATTTTATGTTTTACAACTTTTTGCTATTCATTTAGAACAGGCGTTTACGCCTGAACAATGGGGAATGATATTATTTTACCTACTTATTATAAAAATAGACCTCGAAAAACATTGCGACGAGTGTTGCAGATTTTTTCGAGGCGTGAATATAATGATAATTAATTAATGGTTTTAGTCTAACGTCACACTTACGTCATCATGAAGTGATGCAGACGAGCTGTGAGGAATAGAAATGAATTGTATAGAGAGGAGGGTGCTACCATCGGGAGGATGGAAAACTATGTAAAATAATCAACAGATCTAGTGAAGTAAATAAATAAAAAATAGTAAAAAAAAAACTTGTATTTGTAACCCTAGCAATTATTATTTTCATTGTTTGTATCCTGTAGTTAATCTGTGAACAGCGTTGTGGGCTACAATATTGTCTATATGTTTTGTGTATTTCTTTTTCTTTCTTTTATATTGTAGCTGGTAGTTGTTCCTTTTTAAATAAAAAAAAAAAAAAATACTTAAAATAGTCTCGTACTTTTTTCCAATGCTTTAATAGTGCCTAAAATTAAACTAAAACATTTTTATTACAAACTAGCTTTTGCTGGCTTCGTCCACGTGGATGTCGGAAATTATCCCACAGGAGCTGTTAATTTTTCCGTAAAAAAATTAGTAACCTATGTGCTATTCCAGACTATAATCTATCTCTGTGTCAATTTCATCCAGATCCGTTTAGCCGTTCTGGCGAGATTGAGCAACAAACATCCATTCATCCAAACTTTCTCATTTATAATAGTAGTAACATTTAGAATGTTAGGTAGCGACCTGCCCGATTTTGTTTTATTCAAACCTGTGTTTCATGCCAACGAAAAACTTGAAAATAATTGATATAATAATACAAACCGATTATTTTTATATAACTTACATTATTATCATAGACGGGCGCTGGGCTCTGTAATTAAATTGTATGAGTATCAAATAAAACTAAAGAATTACAGCAAAAGATACCCGCAGGATAATACAATAAACCCAATGAGCATCTTTATAATTTCCAACGTGACGATATTATTATTTGAATTTGAATTTGAATTATCGCAGACGTCCACGGTATCACGATGACACAGGAAAGTGAAATGTATGCAAATATACATTATGATTTCGCTTATGAATTTCTGTCCAAGATAACGTTATAATATGTGAACGTGGACGTCCACGATAATGAAACTATAAAAGCGCACATTCATTAGTTTCAAAATATTCAAACAATGACACTCGTAGCTGGCGTAGCACTGCTTCGTAGCACCTGGCTACGGCGTAGCTACAGAAAAGATATTTTAAACTTTTATAGCGTGGGGCTGGACCCTACGATGCGCGCGCGCGGCGGGGCATGGGACGTGTTCTATTGGTTAGTATTTTTCTAGCTCTGTATCTGTCAGCCGCAATAGGCAGGTATTAACGCAACTTGATACAAAATGCGCCTTTGCCTTGAGTGCGGACCTTTAATTATTAGAATTAAAACTTATTAATTATAAGAATGTAGTTTTACATAGTGTAGTTTTAATATTTGTTTAGGTTCTAAACTTTATACTAATTTATTAAATTAATTACCATACCAGAACAACTTACATTTCACTCTCCCGTCCTTGTTTGCTATTTTGAAAAGCGTTTAGAATACTCCCCTGCAAATAATACAGACTTAATTGTGCAGCATGAAATTGTATTGCCTACCTATTATTACACTCAGCAATATAAGCACTTACTAAGTTACGGGTCGTCAGAAGCCCGAAAGTCTGACAACCAGTCTTACCAAGGGGTATCATATTACCCAGCAACTGGGTTGTGGAGGTCAGATAGGCAGTCGCTCCATGTAAAATGCTATTCAGCTGCATCCCGTTAGACTGGAAGCCGACTCCAACATAGTTGGGAAAAGGCTAGGCAGATGATGATGCAGACAATTGAAAATTGAAGATTTATGCACTTTGTAGGCTGCAATATTTTCACTGTGTGAATAATATCTACGTATATTATTTAATATCGTGGATATCGGAAAATATCCCAAGGGAACGTACTACTGAGAAATCCTTCCTTATTCCTTGTCTACATTATAAAGGGAACCGCTGTGCAAAATTTCAGCTATATAGGTTCAAGGGTTTGGGCTGGGCGTTGATGAGTCAGTCAGTCAGTCAGGACTTCTCTTTTTATTTATATAGATAAATAGATTCACAAGACCATCTTCAAACAATAACAAAGACATGACAACTCTGCATACATAGGTAAGTATTCCAAGTAAGTGCATATTTATTATACTTTGCACTTTCGCCGCCCGTAACCTGTTAATTGAAATTCATCATCATCTACCTAGCCTTTTCCCTACTATGTTGGGGTCGGCTTCTAGTCTAACCGGATGCAGCTCAATACCAGTACTTTACATGGAGCGACTGCCTATCTGACCTCCACAACCCAGTTACTGGGTAATAAGATACCCCTTGGTAAGACTGGTTGCCAGACTTTCGAGCTTCTGACGACCCGTAACGACTGTCAAAGATCCACGAATGACAGCCGGGACCAACGGCTTAACGTGCTTTCTGTGGCACGGAGGGGTCTTGTTATGTAAAGATGGTCATCCATCTATGGACCAACCGCGGCAAGCGTAGCTTAACCTGATCGATCGACCCGTGCGGATGTTAATTGAAATTACAGTGCAATTTAATTAATTGAAATTTGCCGATAACACTATAATGTGGCGGGATGCGGTCT
The DNA here is from genome assembly GCA_946251885.1 of Cosmia pyralina. Classification (NCBI taxonomy): domain Eukaryota; kingdom Metazoa; phylum Arthropoda; class Insecta; order Lepidoptera; family Noctuidae; genus Cosmia; species Cosmia pyralina. Next base: position 7,167,398 of record OX276345.1, read on the forward strand.
GGAACGTGTTATTGCTTCATTTTAATAATGTTAAACAGTTTTTGCATAAATATTAAAGGTCAAAGCCACACAGATAGGTGCGCTTAGGCTCCGCTCACGGCCTCGCGCGTTGCGACTTACTACCTACGTGACTTGCACCAAACGACACGCGCGCGCGTCTTCTGTTTTCGTCCGTCGCGACAAATTACGCCTCGGTGACTGGTGACATGCTTACCTTTACACTTCTTTAAGGCGAGTATAGCTGCTAACTAGCGCCACAGTTGAGAAAAAAAAAATTAAGTCTGGAGATATGGAACATTTTGAAATTTCCTATGCTCACATTTTTAGTCAGATGAGGTAGAATTTTTGTATAAAAAATCAACAATAAACCTATGTCATCCAACTCGGTAGACACAACTTTGAGGAAGAAGCCGACAAAAGGATCCAGTTGGGTTGGGCAGCGTTTGGAAAACTTCGTCAAGTCTTTTCGTCACCTATCCCGCTATGTTTGAAGACTAAGGTTTTCAACCAGTGCGTCCTGCCCGTTATGACATACGGTGCTGAAACGTGGACACTGACGGTCGGGCTGGTCCACAAATTCAAGGTCGCTCAGCGCTCTATGGAGCGGGCTATGCTCGGAGTTTCTTTGAAGGATAAAATCAGGAATGAAGTTATCCGGAAAAGAACCGGAGTAACCGACATAGCTTTCAAAGTAAGCAAACTGAAGTGGCAGTGGGCTGGCCATGTTTGGCGAAGGACCGATGGCCGGTGGAGCAGACGAGTCCTAGAGTGGAGACCGCGTATCGGTAAGCGTAGTGTGGGACGCCCCCGAGCTAGATGGACCGATGACCTGAAGAAAGTGGCTGGAACAGACTGGATACGGAAGGCGGAGGACAGGGTGTTGTGGCGCAATCTTGGAGAGGCCTATGTCCAGCAGTGGACTGCGATTGGCTGAGTTAATTGAAACCTAGGTCCGAGGTAGGTAGGTACGAACTCAAGCATTTTTTTAAATTTCACTGAATAAGTACAGACGCCAGCATATCAAGCTACTATAATCTGTCAAATTTCTTTAATAGATTTTCATTTTTATCATTAAAGCATTAAGTTCAAGGTTGATTGGGAAAATTTTACAGTTTCAGGTGGCTTGATCTGCTGGCGTCTGTACATAACTGTATCAATATTGACTTAAGTATACCAGGTTTTTATGATTAATAATAATAAGTGATTAAAAGCAACTACGATGAGGAAAATTTTGTTTGTATGTTCCTAATAATATCAATTCTACTAATAAAACCATATCAAAAAAGTCTGACCGCCAACCCCCTCATCGCGGCCGTAAGACAGACAGCGATGAGGGAGGTTGGCAATCCACGCTGCAGTGTACAGCGATTTAAAGTGGGGGCAATAACTTTCCAGTCGCCACCTGGGAACTGGGAATTTTATTGCCTATTGCCAATCCATGTGGAGGCGATTGTGAATATTCGTAAAATTCAACGCAGACATCAAGCGTGACGTCATCCGCGAGGATTGCTCCGCTTGCTGGAGACTGATCCTAGCTAGGGGGTGGCTTTGTGCAATGCTACGTATTAGGAGACATGCTCCTAGCGAACCAATTCAGTCTAAAGCAATGACCAAACTAACGCTCAAACTACGCTACTCATCAAGCATGGCACCAAGTGTAGTTCCTAGCTGTGTGGCTACCGCCTAAGTTTAACGTACCAGTAAGTATCCAGTTTTTTTACTTCGTTCTTCTGTTTCATCATAACTGTAATTAATACATGATTAAGGGCTGATTTAGGGTCAGTCTCCACCAAGCGGATAAATCTTTGCGGATGTATCAATATTGACTTTAAGGCGAGTAGTGCTGCTAACTAGCGCCACCATTGAGAAAAAATCATAAATCTGGAGATATGGAATATTTTGAAATTTCCTATGCTCACATTTTTAGTCAGATGAAGTAGATCAGGTGAAGTCAAAAAAATCTGCCTCATCTGACTAAAAATTTGAGCACAGGAAATTTCTAAATCTTCCATATCTCCAGACTTATGATTTTTTTCTTAATGGTATTGCTAGTTGGCAGTTCTACGCGCCTTAAGTATAAAATTCGACACTGACATCAATCGTTTATCAAGCGTAAAATATGCGTCGAATTTTATACTTAAAGTCAATGTTGATACAGTTACTTATTCAGTGAAATTTAAAAAGTACTCGAGCATCCGCGAGGATTTTTCCGCTTAGTGGAGACTGACCCTTAAAAAATAAAATAATGCGGTGGTTTGACGGCATTTGTTTGTAAAATATATCAAACCACAGAATTTATAATAAAAATCAACCTTAAATTATTTTGTGCTCATTAAATTTATGATTTTATCGTGTTAATAATAACTTACTCATAATTATTATGCCCACGATACTTCTCGTTATTTATGTTTCCGTATATAAGATTCTTCTGCAATAACATAATTTAAATGAATACTAATCGTAAAGAGTACTTACATTAACCCAAAATTCGAATTCGAGATCAAAAATGTAAACAAAGAAATGTCATTATCAAAGTGACAGCTCAGGAGTAGCCAACATTTCCCTAGTCATTCTAATTATTTGATTTTGAAATCAGATGACAGTACTATTACTATCCTCTATGTCGACCACGTTGGGACGGTCAACTTGAATTGATTATTAGGATGACGCAATATTATTTACGATTTTTTCGATTATTTACGATTTTTTCGTCTAAATAAAACTTCTAAATAGAAGGAAAAACATTTTATAAATAGAAAATAATTGATGAAAGTCCAAATGCTTAGAGCTTCTGCCTTATTGCCAGTATTATAAAAATAATTGCACGATTATATTTCAAACAGTTATATTTTATTCTCGGATCGTAGTTTACGTCACTTTAAAGCTGAAAACTATGTGCAATATTATATTTTACCTGTGTAAGATATGCCTACAATTTTAGCACTATGTTATACTACTTTTCGGTAAACTGCACAATTGAGATTATTATTTAAAATTGGCAACACCTTTGTTTACATTTTTGATCTCGAATTCGATTTCTGAGATTAGGTATATTTATTTCGAAACAATGTCAAAAACAGTAGGAACTATTTGTACTTACTATTAATTTTCCAATTTTTTTACTATTATTCTTGGAACCAGTTTTTTTATTTCGTGGCTTCTTATTCCTATAACCAATACGTCTTATTTTAATTTAAACCTACCAGACCAACTAAGTACTTACTAAGTGCGAAATTCAATAATGAATCTGATCGCGATGAACACATCCAAACCACGTTCAAGAGTTGTCAGTGTCATCATTATTGTGGAATATTGACACTGACAGCTCTGGAACGCGGTTTAGATATGTGCTGATCGCGTTCAGTTTCAGTCGTGAAATTCACCCTAATAGTCAACAAACATTCAGTAATGACTTACTTGCCCTTCCCTCCATAACCAATGCCACCGTTAATCTTTTGAAAAACTCGGCCCTGCGGTTTTGAAACAATGTTAATATAGTATTATGGTCGACCTCGTAATTTTCTTCTAGGGCTTTATTTAGCTGGTATGGTTTTTTTAATTTTTTTTTTATACGTCATTAAACGACTAAGTCTATTTGTCTTTGTGACTGTCAGATAGTTTCAACGTAAGGCTAAGTACGCACTGACGGGTGGCATGCTTAGCGCCTAGAGCCTAGTGACTTAACATCATATCAAGACTGGTGAAGGCGCCAAGCGCACAGTGCAGCAGGTTACGAAAATTCTTGAACGTTCGTTTTACTTCGGTACTCGCAAGGTGACTCGCTAGGCTCTATGCGCAGCCGTAGTTAGTTAGTTTCAGTGCACTGGGAATTGTTATAAAAATTGGTAAATAATTAAAGTGTCTACATTCAACGACAACTTGTATTCTATTTAAAAAAATCAAAAATAAACATTTTATGGCCTAGGAATTATCAAAAGATTATAAACGATGAATTAATTAATTAATAACAATAAAAAAAAAACAAATAAATCAACAACAGGGTGTAAATGTAAACACCGTTAACCTTTTAAGGGGTCATTGTAATCATCATTATGAACAACTTTTGTATGGGACCCAACAAAAATAAAACCGGCCAAGTGCGTGTCTGACCACGCACAGTGAAGAGTTCCGTAGTTGGGATGAATTTATCCCAAGAACAAACTTACCATTGTAGTTGAAAAACATGTTCTCCCATAAATTCCAACTGTAAATGTAAGTGTGTACTCACAATTTTGAGAGATTTACCATGTTATTTTAAAACCACAGACCCTTATAGGTTTTCCTGTAATCTACAGGTAAAGAACTACTTTCTGTATTTTTTTCAAAATTTTAGGCTTAGTAGTTTCGGAGATAAGGGGGGAATGGTCGCTTTTCGTATATTTTCTTAAATTACTTTAAAACAATTTATTTTAAAATTATAAAAAAATATATTTGAGACCCTCATAGTAAGCCCTTTTATTTGATATTTCACACGGTATAGTATTTTTAATATTTTTTTTTTAGTTTATATATATTTTTTAAATTTCAATTTAAACTTTCTTACCAACAGCTTTTTAACTGGCTCGTTTGGAGTGCCATATGCATTAGATTTTTCTAATATGTCCTTCTTGTATCTGTAAAAATGGAGATTAGCAAATGGATAACTTTTTAGTCAAAATAATGTGACGTTTGTCAAACCATACCTACATCAAATTTAATCACACTCCTTATACGTCTTAATTTTTGTTATTTGGCCATTATTGTTTCTGAATTAGGGTGTATTATTAAAAATGATTTGGGCCATATAATTGGAACAGCAAACAAGTCAAACTCAGTCAAAGTCAATTAAGAACAGAAACACTTACTTTTGGTTATCTTGATTTTTCTTGAGATTTTTGACAGCTTTCAATAATTTACCCTGCAATCATAGAATATTTAAGGCGAATGAAACTTTGTAACGAACTTTAATTTGAAGATAAGAAAGCAACAAAGATCAATGGTTTATTTGTGTAAGAAATCCGTGCAAACCACCGACTATGGCAGAACCATTGCACAACGCTGATTTCAGTGGCCAACTCGCTGTAGCATATTGCCAAAAAGCGAATTGCTCATCATCGACGGAAAAGGTGAAGGTAGGTACATTGTAGACTTAGGTCATTCTCACATTACGATACTTATAGACGACTAGTATCCTAAGTGAGACTCGAAGATGAGTCGCTCGAAGATAGGAGTATCTCACATAAATTTGTATGGTGAATCGCATACTTCGCTACAGGTATCCCACGCGTCAGCTACTAGTCTCACGGTATCCGTCGTGTTGTCACTCGCGCGTCGCGTCTCCTACGAGTCGCGGCAAAACAGCGGCAGAACAGCGTTTTCTTTTGTTTCTATTTCGTCTTATATTTCTGAATAAAAGATACACTGCAAGTGCTTCTTTGTCACTGTAATCACTCGACATTATTAAAAACGTCCTAGCGGTGTGTGCTACAAATGCAAATGATGAAATTTTCTTTGTATTCAGTAGCGTAATGTACGAACATCAAGTAGCGAACAAGTATTTTATTGGTATGCGACTGAAGTATCGTCTCTTTCAAGTATCGTAATGTATGAAGGCCCCTATAGTATCATTGTATTAGGTGTAAAAAAAAACCCTACCTCTAAATAGTCATCCCTTGGGCTTTTGTTTACAGCCTTTGCACTAATCCTTGTTTTATTATTCCTGGAAAAGATAGTGAAAAATTGACATAATAATTATATTATAGCTGAGAAAGATTATTATTATTTGTAGGTCAGGGACACGTTCATTTTGTTCATTTGTGTGACCATTGTGTTATATTTTTGTGTCACGTTACACAATGAAATGGATTAGGGCTTGTTTACAGTATATATTCACTTTTACTTTACTTTTTTTTTTCTAGTGTGGGGCCCAGAGAATTTGTATTTATTGTACCGTGTTTCTTTTTTTTTCTGTGCTGAATAAAGTTTTTTTTTTAATTTTCCGTTCTAGGAAATATGCCGTTAACGCCTGCCGAACGGCAAAGACGCTACTGAGAGCGTTTAAAAATAAATCATCCACAAAAATGGAAAGAAATACAAGAAAAGTATTTAATTAGAACTAAAATTAGATTAAACTGATTTACTACTACCAAACTGGTTATTAAATACTTCGTTATGACTCTGCCCTTACTCTTTATTTGTGTTACTTTTGTGTCACGATAACACAAAATAAACACAAAAAAAAAATGTACATTAATTTTGAAAACGACCCTGTACCGATTATTGTTACGGTTAGTGGCCTAATAGCGGAGAGCCTCGACCAACACCTCAGGAGGCTCTCATTGCGCGGCTGGGTCAAGGGCTTGATTCAGAAAGCAGTACTCCTGGACACGGCACGCATAGTGAGGAGGTTCCTCTCTCAAGAGCCCTGACCACCGGTAGCTTAGACCCTGTTCCCGATACCGGTGGGCTACTATTTTTTATATTTTTAAATGTTTTTTCATTTTATGTTTTTATAAAAATATTTAAAAATGTAAATGATATGTTTATATATTAAGTAAATGAAATAAAGGAATAATAATGTTACAAAAGGAAACATAAATTGATAGTTTTCTAAAATTTACCTGGTTTTGGTATCTTCACTGTTTAGGATACCAAACAGATCATCAGGCCAAGTCTTAAGGTTTTCAAACAATGATTTCGATAAGTCTTTTGGCTTTTGCAAGTAAAATCCGGGTATGATAGGTATAGCTTCGATTGACTCGTTGGGTTCGTCAATGTTTGAATAACCCGATTTTCTTTGCTGTGTTTGCTGAAGTCAGAAAAAATATAATATTAATTATTTATCCATGACTAGCTTTTGAGCGCGAGCAGGAGCTCGTGGCTAAGTAATAACAGCCGCATGGGTCGATCCATCAGGTTAAGCTACGCTTGTCGGGGTTGGTCCGTGGATGGGTGACCATCTTTACATATCGAGACTCCTTCGTGCTTCGGAAAGCACGTTAAGCCGTTGGTCCCGGCTGTCATTCGTGGATCTTTGACAGTCGTTACGGATCGTCAGAAGCCCGAGTCTGACAATCAGTCTTACCAAGGGGTATCGTATTACCCAGTTAATGGGTTGTGGAGGTCAGATAGGCAGTCGCTCCATGTAAAATAATGGTATTCAGCTGCATCCGGTTAGACTGGAAGCCGACCCCAACATAGTTGGGAAAAGGCTAGGCAGATTGATTGACTAGCTTTTGAGCGCGTAAAGGTCGAAAATTATCCCACGGGTGCACACTGTAACACAATTTAAAAAAAAAACTGTTTTTGAGCGCCTTACTTCTAATATGGCGGTGCGAAAGTGATAATTCGAAATCAATAAAGTTTCAAAACTCCCGGAAAATTTTCCCGGTAATCCCCTTGTTGAGCACCAAATAAATGTACTATTAGTATGGATTTAGGCCAGATAGTCGAGAACCATTGTTCTAGAATGAACATCCTCAGGCATCGCTCTTGCGCTGTTTTCCTTTGAAAACTGATGGAAGCAGTGGTATTGGACATGCTACGTTTCGAATTCACAAGGCAAAAAAGGATTGCCTATAAATCCTACTAATCATCACACTAATATTATAAATGCGAAAGTTTGTGAGTGTGTGTGTGTTTTTGTATGTTTGTTACTTCTTCGCGCTCAAACGGCTGGACCGATTTAGATTTTTTTAGATTTAGAACCCTGGATTAACATATAGGCTACTTTTTATCCCGGTCTACGCGGGTGAAACCGCCGAGCACAGCTAGTATTATTATAAATGTGAAAGTTTGTGAAGATGTTTGGATGTTTGTTACTCAATCACGCAAAAACGGCTGAACGGATTTAGATTAAATTTGGCACACAGATAGTTTATAACCTGGATTAATACATAGAATACTTTTTATCTCGATAATAGGTTCCTGTGGGATGATTTCCGACATACACGCGGGCGAAGCCGCGGGCAACGGCTAGTTATAAATAATTTTAAAATGTCCTACCTAATCTTTTATAAATTAAATACTGCCATGATAAAATTATAAACCTAGTTTGAAGCAGAAGCATATTAGTTTCAAAACAATTTTAATTTGAAAAAGTAGTTTACGAGTTCCATAGTTCTGTTAATTAAGTAGAACGTTTAAAGTTTGTATATATAAATAAGTGTTGTGACTCCAGAGACAACATTATGAAACACCAGACTTCACTACCAAAAAGTTTTAATACGCCAAACTCAGTGCGATAGAGTTTAAACTGGCGAGCATAATAAGGTATACACAGAAAGTTTACATATTATAATAATAAATTGAATTATTAATATTCTAGTCACTGTTTAACAATGTTTATCATAAATATCACATTGTCATGATAGTTTTTTCGCAACGCTACATTTTGTTAGTTACTGCAGTACTGGAAATCAGCCTCTCCTCTTAACTACGACAATGTATAAAAAATACTGGTGACCAAACTGTGTTAATATCGGATTCGAAATTGTCATCTGCCACCGATCTGTAATGCGGTGGGTTATTTTAAGCAGTTAGGTGCGTTAGACAAATTGACTGCTTGAAAGATCTTCCCTCATTTTCCAACGCAATTTTCATTTTATAATTTTATTGCCATAAATAAATGATGGTTTGTTTTTAATAGCACCGTTAGCGCTTTATTTGTGCTATAATAACGCATTATTTAATTAAATATCCCTAGAAAGGAGAAAATGTAGGTAGCACAAATATTTAGATTTTTGGCAAAAAAGACAATCATCTGTTGTGGCAATTAATACTGCCTTAATAAGTTCTGTCTGTAACGATCACAAAGACAACGAAGTCAAAACAATATACCACGTAAAACAAAACTGAAACCATTTAAACTACATCTAATATACTAATAATAATGCAGAAGAGTTTGTTTTTTTGTTTGTTCGCTAATCTCAGGAACTATCAATCGGATTTGAAAAATGATTTTCCCATTTGATAGCCCAATTCTTTAGGAAGGCTATTGGCTATTCAACACCACGCTATGACCTTTAGGAGCCGAGCAAAACGAAAAAAAGTCAGAAAGAACGCTAACCGAAAACGAAGTAATAGCGCTGGCAGGCGATGCAACGCGACGGGGTGGGACGGGAGAGCAAGAAATTTGACGCGGACGAAGTCGCGGGCAAAAGCTAGTACATACATAAACTCACGCCTTCTTCACTTGGGGGTAGGCAGAAATTACAGAACATCTCGATCCATACATTACTCTTTTTGCTTTGTTTACAGTCATACACGCAAGATGGTTGCGAATACTACACACGTGACTTTTCTGAAAAACATTAAACTGTTATCCAATAATGCAACATTCATTATCAAAAAGGTAGGTATTCTACAGTGAAACTACAAAGACATTTACAAAATGCCCGAGCGCTTAATCAACCTCTATTCTTCACACCACTTAATCCTAGAATAAACAAACTGTGCACCTAATCGTGGCTCACAGTGTACTGTCATTTGTTCTGCAGATAAAAGGATCTAACGCTTCTACACGGACTTTCACTCCGAAGCTTTCAAATGCAGTCCAAGTGTTTGTACGAAAATTTTGTGATAAACAGAATGGAGGTACTCTGTTGGTGCTGTATTTTGTAGGTAAATAAATCCTCAATTTGTAATTTTGAAACGACTTTTAAAAAAGGAGGTTTCTCAATCCGACCATATATATATATATATATATTTTTTACTTTTTTTTTATGTGTTCGCGGATAACTTCGTCGTTTATGAACCGATTTTAATGATTATTTTTTTGTTGTAAAGGAGATATCTCAAGAATGGTACCGTGATAAGAAAACCAGGATCTTATGATGGCATCCCAGAGAAATCGAGGGGAACCTTCAAATATTATAGGCACACCTATAGCGATTTGGGTATTTTTTGTAGTAGCTCGTGCATTTGCTCCCGGAAAGCACCATTTGGTGAAGTGGAACTGATAAGGAAGACCACAGATGGCCATCGGAACTACCCAATAATTCGTATTTCACGGATTGAGATTCGATTATTATTAAGCAATTTATGATCGTCACAATACATGTTGAAGTGGAGCTGATGGTGACTTCACCATCAGTTCCAGTTCTCCTGGTTCCTTACTGGGAGAACTCTTCAACAATTAATGTCCTTGTATCGGGAAAAGCAATATTTTATAAAATGTGATGAGCTGTCACATTGCTGAACTCTTTGCTCACCCAGCACATAGATCTGGATATATTTCATGATAAGCCGTACCAAGTTTGTAAATATATAAATATTTGTTTCTATGTAAGTTAGTATAAGTTTTTTTGTTGTATTTTGTTTTCCTATTTTTAGTTTTTAGCTAAGTACTAGAATATAAGTTATTTGGTCGTAAGCACTGTAAACTTATGTTTTAAATAAATTAGGCTATTCTATCTTAGATAAATTACAGACAGACTCACTAAAAAGTGAAAAATAAAAAACTTTTTACAAAAAGAAACAACCGACTTAAAAAAAACACTACAAAGTGAAAAATAATTTTAATTTCGGAAGTCGGTGTCTTTGGATCGGCAAAGACACCGACTTCCGAAATAAAAATTATTTTTCACTTTGTAGTATTTTTTTTGAAATCGGTTGTTTTTTTTTTTGTAAAAATTTTTTTTTTTTATATTTAAAAGCAGTTTAGGTAGAACTAAATTGGGTATAAGTGTTTTGTCCCAGTGCACTGCCCTTTTCTTTTTTTTTTTGTGGATGGTAAATCATCAAATGACTTCTCCCGCTCTGGGTGGAGCGGGAGGGCGTGTCAGACTTTTACTGTCTAAAACCCACCCGTGTTCCTTCATTTGCCTGTGCCAGGGCCACGGTATCTCTTTCGAACAACCCGCGACCCTAGCGGCATCGGCCCTGTCGGACCCCATCACTGCTTACATCTCTTTGAGGCGCACGTGGAACACAACGCGCTGTCGACCCGGACCTGGTCCTAACCGGACGGCGAGCTACCCATTGCTTGCCGTCCGCAAGTCCGCGCCTACGATAGCCGGGAATCGGCTACGGATTCCCGCCGCCCAGGGCGTCTCCTGCGGTGACTAGGAGCGTGAGGGCGCATCTCCCTCACGCGTTCCGCCTCCTCCTTTGCGAGCATATACTGCTTCGGAGAAGGAGGTGACGGCCTCCCATGCACTCTCGCTCCGTACTATGGCCTGGACCGGGTTTGGACGTGAGAGATCGCCGCCGCAGATTGCCTCCGTGAGAACACGGTGGTGCTCCGCCCAAGCCGGGCAGACCTCCACTGTATAATGCCACCGTGTTCTCCGGGCGCTCCATACAATGGTGACACCCGGGCGATTCCTCACGCCTTATCCGAAACAGGAAACTCCCGAAACAACCTTGTTCGATGAGGACCTGCGTCAGGCGGAAGGTGAGGAACTTCAAATCCTACGAAAAAAGGGCGAAAATTTAACCTTTTATTTATTTGCATAAAAAAATTGTCAGGCATTTGTATTTATTGCCCAACACTATATAAATATGTTTTACTACTTCATGCAGATAGTTCCTACAGCTAAGTAACATAACTAAAACTAAACCCACGAGGCTAAGTTTTATTTAAAAATATATTATAATTAATACGAAAGCTGATGAGTTTGTTTTCTTGTATGTTTGAACGCGCTAATCTCTGGAACTACCCATCGAATTAAAAAAAAATATTTTTCATTTGATAGCCCAATTCTTGAGGAAGGCTATTAAACATTACGCTAGGCCCCTAGGAATCGGGTAAAAAGAAAAAAAGTCAGAAAGAACAATAAGCAACAACGAAGTAATAGCGCGAACAGGCGATGCGATGCGACGAACGAGATGGGTCAGGGGAACAAAAAATTTCACGCGGACAAAATCGCGGGCAAAAGCTAGTGTTTAGTTAAAGTGTATTCTTAATTTAAAGGTGGCGCCAGCTATATTTCCAAGGAACGGCCCTGGCATACATACAAAGCCTTTTTCTCGTATTAAAGCATGAAAATTACCTACAAAACTACTACTGAATCTAAGAAAATATACCTACCTACACTGAAAACACCCTATAAAAGTCAAAGGAGAAAATAATATGGCGGCAATATTCAGACAAACCAAATCGAACCATATTATAAGGATGTAAAGTTTAAAATGCTTTAGCAGATTGTTACGTGGTAATTTCTGTGTAAATTGATACATTGGTGGACTGACGTCAAAGAGAATTGCTTGATATAGTAGAAAGATACGAGCAGTGAAGGATCTTATTATTTTTAATACTTATTGGAACAAAATTCTTTAACGTGGCTTGTGGTAGAAATAAATTGTGACGTAACGTGACGGCTATACTAGATGGCTGTGTATTAAAAAATAAAAACAAAAACTTTTTACTTTTTTTTTTATTGTACCGTGTTTTTTTTTCTGAACTGAATAAAGTTTTTTTTTTAACACTTGAAACTTGAGACCATAACAGATGGCTCTGTATTAATACATAATATACATCGAAAGGAACTTCGTTCCAACCGACTTTTTACTTCTTTAAAAACTGTCTGTGGTATTTTTGTAACACAAATAGAAAAAAGGTTACAAGAATAAAAGAGCTTTCAGTAATTTTTGGCATAGTGCGGACCTTTGTTTTTCCTCCTATTGTTTTGAAAGTATTATAAATATTTTGTGTGTGTCTAACAATAAACGTCATTTAATAGGTACTTCTTCCAAATTGATTGAACATTATTCTAGTGACTGTTAATGACTGCAATTCAGATTAGCACATATCAATCTGCCTAGCCTTTTCTCATTTATGTTTGGGTCGACTTCCAGTCAAACCGGCACCCTAATTGTGTTACACAGAATCAATCGGAATCGGTTTCATTTGGACAGATCAACAACATTCACTACATTATTTACGTTGTCGAGCAGACAAATTTGAACAGACAAATTTTAATTATGAAGCAATGGTTAGCAATTTGCTTCAAAATTATTCAGATTCCGATTGAAGTGTGTTGCGCAATTAGGGTACTGATGTATAAGGATGAGTGTAAAGTTCACTCACCCTCTATAGAAAAAGGAGGATCCTCCGACCAGATGGGTGTTGTATCTGGAGGGCAACTGCCCGACGATTGATGTCAGGATATTGCTTATTATGTCATCAGTCACGCGGTAAACTCTGCTTGCGCGATGCAGAATTTGTGTGACGTCAGCTCTTTGATGCATAGTTCACATGTGCCGTTGTAGATGCCGCCACAGATGCAGCTAAATATCAGAATTTTACATGAAGCGGTTGCCTTTCTTACCTCCATAATCCTGTTGCTGGGTAATAAGATACCCATTGGAAAGACTGGGTAGTCAGACTTTTGGGCTTCTGACGACCGGTAACGACTGTCACAGGATGACAGCCGGGACCAACGGCTTAGCGTGCTTTCCGAGGCACAGATGGGTCTCGGTATGTGGAGAGGTCACCCACCCAATCGCAGCAACCGTAGCTTAACTAGATGGATTGACCCGTGCGACTGTTATTACTTAGCCACGAGCCCCTCATTATTAACTGAAAGTGTACTTGAACTTTATTCGTAAAAAAGTTTTACAACTCATAATTATGTAAAATCAGCAAAAAAATTACTACTCAGAAATATGATATTAATTTTTTTAAAATTACGAGCAAAGGAATGCAAGTGTAATTAGCAAGAGGGTGAATACCAAGCGAAATAATTTTGTCAAAGACATCCCTCAGATAACTTTCTCATGCATTCTGCCTTCCAAGTTAACTCAATTTCTACTTATAGCTACTTGGCTGAAATATCTAACAAGTCAGCTGTCGTGAAATATGAGCACGGAGTGAATGTAAATGGAGTGCTCGAAGACACATTTTAGTTTTTCCGCCAGTCATTTTGTGAGATGCTGTGAAAGAGCCGTCTAATAAATCATATTTTATTTCTGTAAATTGTTTGTAAAAACACTTTTACACGTCAATGGGAATAATAATATTTTAAAACTAGATGAGGTGAAATGTCTATCAACGGAAGATCGAAAAAGATAAGACTCAGCATGATGTGTTACCAACTAACTAACGATTACTCGATTGGCACTTCGGTTCCTCTATCTCTATCTAAGGGACATCAAAGCGCAAACTGTTACCGTGGATTATTCCCTCTAGCATCGGTTATTAAAAAAATCTGTTGTTTCATACAAAAGTGCAATATCGACGAAAAATTTCAACACTGGTAGATCTAGAATCAAGTATATACATGGTAAGAGTTTGTACATCTATCTTTTACCCTGAGTATAGCTCTTCTTTAAAATATCTGTCGTATTTCATCCAGCTTGTTTTATTTTTTAGAGACCCGCTGCGTTTATTTTCCATTTGCCACTACTCTGTGGCTATAAAATGATGTGCTGAATTTATAATAATATATGTCAATATCTAAGACGTCGATAGCCCTGTTGAGGAAATATGAAATCTGAAAATGAAAGCTGTTATTGGCGTGGATAGATTTCACAATTCATATTTCATGAAAAATGTATGAAAGTTTCTCTCACCAGCGACATACGTTAAGAGTGACTGGTTCATGTACTATTATAATAGTGCGTAGGCGATGAAACGATGTTACATTTTTATGAAATACAACGATAGGAGTTTCATTCTATACAGGTTAGAACAATCCTTCTTCAGTCTATCGGAACCACTTTTTTCTCTCTCCACTTTTGAATTTAGTTTCTACAAGCTGTGTGCCGAAGAGGATTTTCCATTGGCAAAAAAGATGAACTTCCAAACAAACTTTTATGCACTACTAGCTGCGCCCCGCGGTTTCGTCCTCGTAGACCGGGATAAAAAGTAGCCTATGTGTTAATCCAAGGTATAAGCTATCTACATACCAACTTTCATCCAAATCGGTCTTGTCGTTTGAGCGTGAAGAAGTTACAAACATACAAACACACACATTCACAAACATTCGCCTTTATAATATTAGTGTGATTAAACCCCTTTAGGGAGTGATTTTTAAATCCTTCCTTAGTGCTTACTTTTGCTAAACATGGAACTAACCCTGAAATATGAAAAAAGAAACAGCTATCTCGTACATTTTAATCGCGTAGGTTTCGCACTTTGTAGGGAACAGCTGATTTTTTTTTCATATTTCAGGGTTAGTTCCATGGTAAAAGTTGTTCATTTTCATGAGCACTACACTCCGTTAAAGTATGTCCCTCGTTTAACCTAACACCTGTATAATTTTCCGACCTATTACAAAATAAGATTTACATTATCTATTTATCTACAGAATCAGGTTTAAACCATGGAGCTGATGGAGCCATTTTTTGAATTTCGATCTTCCGCCTACTGTAAAATTCTTAATACCAAACTGACAACTTAGTACCGGACTAAGGGTGGGTTGCACCAAGGGCTATGTTATAGTTTTCGTCAAAGTTAAAATGACCATAGAATGACTACCTGCTGTTGCACCGTCATATCAAATGTTAAAGATAAAGTTCGGAGCAGGGACATGACATTCGATGCGTTTGACAGAAGAAGAAAGAAGTGGCAGATATTTAACAATAACTTTAACCAGCGAAGCGTGGGCGGTTAAGGTTACAGTTATGACGTCAGCTAACAAATTGTCAAATAGAACGACCCATTTTTTGTCTAACAGTTACTTTAATAAGCGTGGGGTTTGTATAAAGTACAGTAATATTTCACTGAGATTTGAACCACACCCACCCACATATCGCCAGTTATATGTATGTCTCCTGTAATAGGGGGCGAATCTATTGCCATCAACCGGGCACAACTCCAGACTCCGGGCTACTACTGAGAAATTCCGGCAAAATGACGAAACGTGGGTGCTACTAAGGCTCACCTCTACCAAATCCTCCAAGATAGATCAATTGCTAAGAACAGGGCTTACTGAGACAGTTCTTGTTGTTTTTGTAGTCTTAACCTATTTACTATATTTCATATACATTAAAATGCTTATAATGTAATATATAAAACATCTAACTATCTAGACCAAGTACAAAACTATTATTTTTATTTTTTTATTTCTTTTTTGTAATTATATTTTGATTACTAGTTTTTTTATTTATAAGTATATAAATTATCAATCAGGTATGTTGAAACTGTTTGTACTCCCCGTCACTTGTCTCTACAGGTTCATTAGAAAACCGTTGGCGCAGCCGTGAGGCACACACTATTGTTTTAAAACGTTATTTTCATTGTTGTTTTCTTTTGTTTTTGTGTTTCACGAAGTGTGTCCAAATAAACGTTTTTCTTTCTTTCAAGATTCCAGGTGTGATGTTATGTTTCAATCACAGTTACGTGCTTATTACAAAAACTGGTTCGATGGTTTAAACAATGTCTTTAAAACTCATATATATTTAGACATCAACCCTGAAAACATTACACTCAGTCATCAAATCAGCCAGCAGCAGTCATCAAATCAGTAGCAGTTAGTCAATAAAATCAGCAGTCAGCAATCAACAGTCAGCGGGCAGTCGTGTAATAAAATGTAATTAGACAAGGCTTCGCCCGCGTGAAGGTTGGAAATTATCCCACGGGAACGTACTACCGGGATAAAAAGCATCCTATGCTCTAATCCACGTCATTTTCTACCTCATTATTCTCCTGCCCTTATCCCAATCTATTTGGGGTCGGCGCAACATGTCCTTTTTTTTCATACTTCTCTATTATTCGTCATCTCGGTAGTCACCCCCTTTCTAGCCATGTCATCTTTCACACAATCCATCCATCGTTTCTTTGGTCTTCCCCTAGGTACTCTTATAGCCATCGACATTCATACTCAAAATTTTCCTCACGACATTTTCCTCACTCCTCCGCATCACATGCCCATACAATGACAACCGATTTCTGCACAACTTTTCAGTCACCGGTGCCACTTTCAGACTTCCTCTTATGTACACATTTCTTATTCTATCCATTCGTGTAACACCACACATCCCTCTTAGCATTCTCATCTCAGCTCCATGAAATTGCTTTTCATTCATCCCTTTTGTGGCCTGACATTCTGATCCATACAAGACAGCAGGTCTAACCAGCCAGGTCATTTTCTACCTATGTGGCAGATATCCAAATCCTCAGCCGTTTTAGCGTGAAAGCGTGGGTAACAAACAAACACACTTTCGCATTTATAATATAAGGTTAGGATATTTTTCGGGTTTGCCTAATTTATTTGAAATTTGAATCAAATTTTTGAAAATTATCTTGAGCTTGAAATCGACTTGACTTTGTGTAGAATTCAAAACTATTCGAATACCTAAATCCGAAACAAATGCGCCTACTTAAATAAAACCATCATAATCTGCCTGCTCTTTCCCAACAAAGTTTAGCGAGTTTACAAGAGAACAATACATTTATACAAATCTAGCCATTAAACTCCTCCGATACCTACCCTAGAGACAGAAAAGTTCCAAAATTCAGAACCGTACAATAATTCATTCAGACATCAATCTGCCTAGCCTTTTCCCAACTATGTTGGGGTCGGCTTCCAGTCTAACCGGATGCAGCTGAATACAAGTATTTTATTATGGAGCGACTGCCTATCTGACCTCCACAACCCAGTTGCTGGGTAATGCCCTTTGGTAAGACTGGTTGTTAGACTTTCGGGCTTCTGACGACCCGTAACGACTGATAAAGATGTACGTATGACAGCCGGGACCAACGGCTTAGCTTGCTTTCCGAGGCACAGAGGGGTCTCTTTATGAGTACTAGCTTTTTCCAGCGGCTTCGCCCGCGTGCATGTCGGAAATTATCCCACGGGAACCTTCTACCGGGATGAAAAGTATCCTATGTCGTAATCCAGGGTATAAACTGTCTTTTTTACTTTTACTAAATATCATCCAAATCCGTTCAGACGTTTTTGCGTGATTGAGTAACAAACATACAAACTTTCACATTTATAATATTAGTAGGATTATGAATGGTCACCCATCCACGGATCGACCTCGGTAAGCGTACCTTAACCTTCCATCGACCTTCGATCGTTATTATTTAGCCACGAGCTCCTAAATAAAACCGTAAATATAAAAAATGTACAGAGTACTATGTCGTGGGCATGTTAGACATGTGACGTCACATTAATTAAATAAATCGTCTGGCCTGTTAGGGGAGGTTTTTCTACAAGATTGATGCGAAACGTCGGGATGCGGGTAGGTATGTAAAAATGGCTACAGTTTTTATCTGAAGCTAGGAAAGAAAAATAGCTTTCTAGACTTAAGTGGGATATTATACATAATAAATAAAATACAGACGTGGGATCTGAAGAAAACTTTGTTTTTTAAGAAATAAATTGTTATTATTTTAGTATACAGGGTGACTTGTAATTCAACGTATTCCAGGACGTGATAGTGTGACCCCACACCCGAGACAGCCTAGGCAAAAATCTATGTGATTGGAGAAAATCCAAGATTTTTATGTTTCTGAAAATTTCATTAAATAAAATTTTTCTCTATACTCTCTAATTGAATGGCCATCATTGCCATTTGATTTGATTGTAATTACATGTGTATGTTTTAATTGTTTTATGTATACATATGTTTGATGAACGCTTGGTTACGTCGAAAGCTATGTTAAAGTATTCACTACCAAAAAAAATCCACAAACCCACAAATCTGGAATTTCTCGAATCCTTTAAGAAAATGAAGCCGTTTGCAAGTGGTGCGCTTACCAACGAAAAGCATTTCATTTTTTTTTTATCTTGTCACACTAATATTTTATAGGTGAAAGTTTGTGTGTGTGTTTGTATGTTTGTTAATTCTTCACGCTCAAACGGCTGGACCGATTTGGATGAAATTTGGTATGTAGATAGCTTATACTCTGGATTAACACAGACTACTTTCCATCCCGGTCTACGCGGGCGAAACCGCGGGGTGCAGACTCAAAAAAGACTCAACTGATTTGAATAAATATTTTAAATTCGACATATATAGTAACTTTGACATTATTCTTGTATTTGATTGACATTATAGTAAAAGTAAATTCTAATAGAAACGGTTTGCATGCTTTAATTTTAAGAGCAAAACATGTATGATCTCATATTATATAATAACATCTATGTATACCATGTTTTACGCAAATAAAAAAATTACTTACTTACTTACTTACAATCATATTTGTTTTGTTCTCCTCTTTAATGGGGTGGTTTAAAAAAAATAATATAAGGAAAAAAAATAATTGAAATTTTGACAGGACAACTTCTGGCGGTCCAGATAGTATATAATATAATTGTAGGTATTTATTATTTTAACAGTTTACGTTATCCCAACCTATTATCGATGTTGTGAGTTAGATCACAAGAAGAACTCTCGCTACCCTTATCTTTAGTATATTCAGACTCTACAGTAATTGGAACAGAACTCTACACAAGTCATATATATATTAAGTAATATGTCGTTAGTATGAAGACTGATGGAATATTTTACAGAAGCCACCCTAGAAGGTTTAGCTTTATGTAAAATACGTAATTTATTATCAGAACTCACACACCCCCTCATACACAAACACACCCCCACATACACATACACATACACACGCACACATATAAATCTCGCACACACTCGTATAAATTGATCGCATTTTTTTCTTGTTTTGTTTCTTTATACATATACCTATTTGTACTCGTAAGTTTCTAATGTAAGGGAAGAGCGGAGCCTTCAACTACAGGCATATTATATGCCTAAATGGAGACTCCTCGACAGGCATTGTAAGCCAAATATGCTATATGAAATAAATTTATTATTTATTTATTTATTAACTACGCACTAACTCATTTATTAATGACGATCGAAACAATTATGCACCATATTTTGTCAGACTAGAAGTGATTTTATTTATGTTGAATTGAAAGCCGAGCCGACTCCAACGTGATTCAGTGAGGTAGGTCTAAGTGCCGAACGAAGTTTGCCGGTCGACAAGAACCGAATGAAAGCCGAATATAATAGTTAGTAATTGCCTCGGGTCGAATGTGCTGACCCGAACAAGTTAGTAGGACCTATAAGAATTATGTGTAAAACTCAAACTAAAAGCATTTATTTCAATTCAAACAATTACAGGCACTTTTAAATTGTCAAGGGGTCGGTCAGTCACAAATATGAAGCTAGTTGCCCATTCCAAAGCGTACCTAGTAGGTTCCTATGGAGAATAACGGTAAAAAAACTCCACGAGGTGCAATGTTAATTATAGCAGCTATTACAAAGTAAATATGTGTCCCACGGATGTCAAATGTGACAACCGCGATGGTATAACTACAGAAACCATAATAGTAGAAGTACAGAAGATTCTCTCCGCAAAATCATTTAAATAAATAGCGACTCTTGCTACCCTACAATAAAGTGCAACTCAGGTCGCACAGCCTTAATTACCTACAGTTATACAAACTGTCGTTTCGCATCTTCGTCAAATTTCAGGGTGTGATACAGAACATCAAACCAAACAACTTTCTCTATGGGACCAACATCGTAATCGCGACAAAAAAATTTCAACTGTCCCATAGAAAACTTAAATACCTACTCGACGCAAATATAGGGGACGGCTGATTATTTTTTCGCGATTACGATGTTGGTGCCATGGAAAAAGTTGTTCGGTTTGATGGTCTATACCACACCCTTAAATTTGACGAGGATGCAAAACGACACGTTGTATTCACCTAGAAGTTGCCTCTCTTTCTATCGCGTAGCTCTTATACCTTCTGACTCGTTAGGGTTGTCTTCTTTTACGACGCGGCGCGTGAGTGAGTATCGAACTAACGTGCGAGCCAGCCGGCGCGCGGCAGCCCACATTGAATTGTGTCGACAAGTCGAGCCCACCGCGTACTTGTAGCTTCATACCTAAAATGCGGAGTGCGCCTGGCCTGGTATAACCTATGCGTATTCAGGTAGTACACAGACGTTTGCTATCCCGGAAAGTTGCGTAAAAATTTTGTTCGTGGATGCTATTAAATAAAAATATTTTAACAATTGTAGACCTAGCAACAAAATGGCATAATAACATGAGTTTTTTTTACTAGATGCCAGTTATCCGTAACCGATTTCATACGTTATCAAAAAGTTTTGAATCAATGGGCAGATTTTATATTGAAACCCTAACTAAAAAAGAAAAATGGTTGAAGAGCTAAAAATAAGCAAACAACGGACTATCGCCCATCACTCAAATCATAAATATCAGCCGAAAATACACAAAAATACGAATATTAAAATATTCTCTCGTATAAAATATTAAAAGCATCCTAATATAAAACTCTCTGCCTTTTGAACTTGATGTATGCAAATATTATTGATAAATATGGTCGGATCTCGGCTTTGCGCGTCAAAAGCTAATCCGGGATCATACGGATGATCCGTATCTACATCCTGACATCCGTTCTTTCATAAATAAAAAAGTTGATCTTGAGATACGGCCGAACGCAATTTAAATAAATATGGCGAGGGGGGTAATAGCTGATGTTTGCGTTATGCTCGTGAACGGGTGCAGCTTGTGGTGACTGGTCGTCTTGATGACCATGGTTTTGTTATTTTTATTAGTAATTAACTGTTTAGTTATTTTACTTCGTTTGTCCTATAGTTTATCATTCGTTGCTTCGAGTTACAGCTGTTTAAAAGTTGTTAATAAACTAACTCTACACTTTAAGGAGTGCTTTAGACAAAAAATCTGCTGTTGCACACTTATTTTTAATACCTGCTGTTCTAAAAAGTATGGAACAGCTGTTTTTTTCGCGATTTCAAAGTTGATCCCGTAGTAACAGTTATTCAGATCGATGGTCTAAAGCACCTCGTAAAGTTTGTAAAGTTAATTTTACTATGGAACCAAATCTGAAATCGCGAAAAAATAATCAGCTGCTCCCTACATTTTGACGAGTTTGATGTAGATAAATGTACGGAACAGAATTTTTTTTTTTGCGATTTCAGATTTGGTCCCATAGTAAAAGTTGTTCATAATGATGAGTACTTATAATGACCTCAATTCTGGGACATGTCGTATAGCTATATTATGTAAGCGGGCACGGTCTTTATGCCTGGAGGCATTTATTGAGGTATTCAGTTCTGATTACGTTTTTAGTTTTTATTTCTGCTTGAGTAGCTTGAGTTTTCGATGCTTTTAGCGTTGGTTCTATACCTAATAAGGAAAAAACGGAACCCTACTAGGATTACATCGTTTTCCGTCTGTCCGCCAGTCTGTCAAGACCCTTTTTCTCAGGAAAGCGTGGAGGTATCAAGTTGAAATTAATATCAAATACGTAGGTTTATGGTCCCTTGGAGATCTAAAAAAATCAAGCTTCTAAATCAACACAATAAGAAAATACGGTCATTTATGCGACATATTTTGATACTCGCAAGTAAATCAAAACCATATAGGGTACTTTCCCATGTCCTTGAATCATGAAATTTAGCAAAAAGGAAAAAGTCCGATTTCGTTAATTTGTAGTTTTGTAACATGCTTTTTTTTTGCTATTACGAACTAAAATTTGCTGTTGGAGAATTGACCGTGACGTATCAATGTATGGGAGAACATGTTTTTGAGCTACGTTGTTAAGCTTGTTTTTGGGATAAATTCTTTTAACTACGAAACCCTTCACAGTACGACACGCTCTTGACCGGTTTTTGTTGGTATATTGGCGTGTGCTAGCTGACATCGGCAAATAATTTAATTTAATGTTTTGTGTTGCGTAGTGTAAATTATTTTGCATACTTTTGTATATTCAAATTTAAATTCTTTATTTCAGGCTATCGATCCATATAGTGTTAGTATCGCATTAGCCTAAATATTAGTAAATAATAATTTAAAATATAAATTAATTGGCGACATGAACATCTGTCGCACATGTCTACCCGTTAGATAGATGGGCCGTTTATGGGCCTGATAAACGGCCCATCTATTTTATCCGCCAGTGTAGCAAGGATATTGTTAGGACTACCTATGAAACGCCGCAGCATAGACGCACATCGCTTGCGCATGACGGCATAAAAGTCATCTTTTCTTTTCTTTTTTCTTTGTGGATGGGAAATCATCAAATGACTTCTCCCGCTCTGGGCGGAGCGGGAAGGTGTGTCAGACTTTTACTGACTAAAACCCACCCGTGTTCCTTCAGTTGCCTATGCCAGGGCCACGGTATCTCTTTCGAACAACCCGCGACCCCGGCGGCGTCGGCCCTATCGGACCCCATCGCTGCTGACATCTCTTTGAGGCGCCTGGTCCCTACCGGACGGCGAGCTACCCATTGCTAGTCATGTCATCTAGTCTCACTTCCGCAAACATACCTAATGAGCTCCAAAATCGAGGCAACCCCAACAACACCTTCAACGTATTGTTACATTGAACGCGCAGAGCGTCGTAAGCCTTCTGTGACAACTTAACCCACCGGCTACACGAGTAGAACGACTGGCAATAAGCTCTGAATAGAGTCAATTTTACCTGTCTAGTACACCGTGCAAACCTGCGGGCAAGCATATTGCTTCTGGCTGCCAACGCCCTGCGCTCCCTATCAATATCCTGGTTATTTGCGACAAGCTAAATGCCAAGCTATCTCTTTCTGTATCATACATTCCATATTATCTATCGCAGTCGTAGCTGAAAACTATTATACACCTTTAGGTAAGTATTAACAACGCCACGATATCTGAACGCCACTCAGTATGAACGTAGCGTATCTTTCCTTTCTAATATCATTTTTAGGGTTCCGTAGTCAACAAGTAACGGTTTCGCTATGTCCGTCTGTCTGTCTGTCCGTCCGTCCGCAGCTTAGCTCAGAGACTCTTAGTACTAGAAAGCTGTAATTTGGCATGGATATACATATTCATCACGCCGACAAAGTGGTAAAATAAAACCATGAAAAAAAAAAATTTTAGGCTGTAAGTATACTTACGTAAAATGGGATTTTTTTTTTTTTTCTTGTCTACCCCATGGTGTGGGATGTTGGATGGGTTTTTCAAAATATTGCGGGTTTGGGAAAACAATTTTTCGATTTAGGGATCCGTTTCTGAAATAGTCCCTCCCCCCCCCCTGCCAGCTAAACTGTTAGTTTTGCATAGGTGAAAAAACTCATGGTAGTAGTATATGTAACAAAATTAAAAGGAAAACTATCACAGCTAAATAGACTTTTCAAGTTTACGAGTAATAGTTAACCAACTAATAAAATGTACTTGGAAAAGTAAAAATTTCGAACAAATTGCATTAAAAATTACTTATATAACATTGTTAGTTGTGTAAAACAGGTAGTAAATATAAGTTTATGAACCATGTAAAAATATACAAAAATAAAATCATAACATTCTTATTAATATTGATTTCTAAATTAATAATATTTACTCTCGAATAACGACGGGTGGCGGAGTGCACTACGGAACCCTATTACTGCGTGGCCCGACACGCACTTGGCCGGTTTCAAAAAGGAGGAGGTTCTCAATTCGTCGGAACCTTTTTTTTTTTTTTTTATTTTTTTTTATGTATGTTCCCCGATTACTCGAAGATGGCTGGACCGATTTGGATTTTTTTTTGTTTTTTTCGAGACATACATCACAGTTAGCCCCATATACAATTGATTAACTTTGCTTGGGTAGTTTTTGAGTTAGCTTCAATAATATGTATTTTTTCCCCACTTATATATGGATGATGTTCTAGTTTGTTTTGCAGATAGTGGTATTAGAATTTGTGTGGGGTAGGTACACAACTAAAAAGTGAAAAATAAAAACTTTTTTACAAAAAAATACAACCGACTTCCAAAAACAACACTACAAAGTGAAAAATAACTTTAATTTCGGAAGTCGGTGGCAAAAAACGAGAATACATTTAACACCGACACCGACACCGACTTCCGAAATTAAAGTTATTTTTCACATTGTAGTGTTGTTTTTGGAAGTCGGTTGTATTTTTTTGTAAAAAAGTTTTTTTATTAAAAGTGCTTGAGCATCCGCGAGGATTTTTCCGCTTGGTGGAGTCTGACCCTTAATCAACATCAACAATCACAGTTTTCAATCACATAAACAAGAGAAACTTGTCAAACTAAACATGCAATTTTTTTTTTTATTTTTTTTTATTTTTTTTTTTTATTATTTTTTTTTTTTTTTTTGTGGATGCGAAATCATCAAATGACTTCTCCCGCTCTGGGCAGAGCGGGAGGGCGTGTCAGACTTTTACTGACTAAAACCCACCCATGCTCCTTCAGCTGCCCGTGCCAGGGCCACGGTATCTCTTTCGAACTACCCGCGACCCCGGTCCCTGGTAATACGAAATGGGAAATTCCCGAGCCTTAGGTAAGTTTTCTCACGTCCGAAGTTAGGTCGCTCCATCACTTATAACTACCCCATATAAACGATAATAGGCAAGCAAGTCTGGAGATATGAGAAAAATTCGTGAACCCAACACTTGTGTGGAAAATTACGTTTTATTTTTGAGAACTTGCAATGAAGGTAAAGGTAATTTCATCATCATCATCATTAATCAAATCAAATCAATTTATTCGCCTTATGTGTTGGTACAATATCGGTCTTAAAATAAATAATTATACAGATCCATAACACTTAGTCATAATAATGTGACATGCAAACATTTGGGTTTGGGTTTTATAAGTTAAGTACTTAGTTTTACATATCTCGGGATTCTGGGGCCCCGGACTTTTGGAAGGCGTACTACCAGTTTCTAGATTACTTAGTTATTATTATAGGCGTAATTCAGTAACAATTAAAATTGAGAAATTTATTATATTAAGATACATAAAAAAAAAAAACTATTAATTTCCGAGGAATGGTGTTATTTATTTTAGCCCAAAGACATTCACTGCTAAACATAGGCCTCTCCCAAGCACCACCACTTCGACCGGTTCTGTGCTTCCCGCATCCAGCGGATTCCTGCCGCCTTTACAAGGTCATCGGTCCACCTTGTGGGAGGCTTCCAACATTACGTCTTCCGGTACGTGGTCGCCACTCCAGAACCTTTCGACCCCATCGGCCATCTGTTCTGCGAGCAATATGCCCTGCCCACTGCCACTTAAGTTTGGCAATTCTTCGGGCTATGTTGGTTACCTTGGTTCTCCTGCGGATCTCTTCATTTCTGATTAGATCAAGTAGGTAAACTCCAAGCATAGCACTCTCCATTTTCCAAGGTAATTTATTAGTTTAAAATAAAGTATTATTTATATAAAAATAAAACACTCTTCTGTGCTGTTGGTCTCAGTTTACAACACAAAGCTCACATTACCTCACATTGACAATACTCAATGACTGACAAAAAGCAGAAATTTCATTAGATTTGGGAGAAATTTTTACACCTAAAATAAGTCAAAAATTTAGAATTTTCGTCACTTTTCCATACAAAAACTGTCTGACGTCAATTTTATTTCCCGAATAAAATATATCTGATTTGCTAAAATCAACCCTAAGTATGTGAAACCTCATAGGTAATTATGATTTTCATCTTGATTGTGATAAACGATGTTTTGTGGCTTATTTCTTTCAAGATTTGAAGAATGGGAAGATCTCACGTCACCCCAATCATACGAACGAAACCATGCCATAACCACACCACAACGACAACACGTGGACGGGCGTTAATTTGTATGAAAATTAATAGTTTATTCACACGGACCACTTTTGGTCGTCAAAAGCAACCATGTTGGCGATACCGATCATATCAACCAACAACGAGAAACACACATCGCAAACTCAACGTTGCGTCTCAATAAATTATATTTTAACGACGACGCTCACATTGGTGCCGATTCTGTTGTGCACAAACTAAACTTAATTTAGGCTATTGCTAACTTTTTCTCTCTATTATGACAAGAAAGGGACGGTAGTAAATTAGAGCTGTCAAATTAGTTAGAAATAATTTTTCCATAGACATTTAGACGACACGTAAAAACATGTCGACTAAAAAACACGGTGAAGCGCAAGGCGTGAACTAGTTTGACATCTCCAACTTAGTTCATAGCTATAGCCGTCCTTTTCTCGCGCTGCCTGTTAGTAAAAGATAGCGATTCTCTAATTTTAGTTTAGTGCGTTCACAAGAGAATCGGCACCATTGTCTTCTTTTTGAACAACAATTATTCTTCTCCGAAGTCCATGAGTGTGTTGAGTCAAGGCGTGCTTCCTCTTCGAAAACTGGAATCAATCTGTCTGTCTGCAAACACTAGCGACAACGCAACCACATCCGAATGTAGTTACCACAAAGCAACTACAATAAGCTGCAGCCACACTATTTACACGTAACCACTGTTTGACCACATTTTGTCGCTGCGATGTGGAGTGGTTGTGGCATGTGTGATCGAGCCCTAAAACATAGGAAATTCCCAGACATACAAGTGAGACAACTCCTGTAACTCTATAAACACATACATACAGTTTCTACCGCTCACACGAGCGCGGTGTGAATCGGGTCCGAGGAGTCATTTTACCTAATATTGTACGTGGTGTGAGTTCTATACCAAGAAAATATTTTTTTATTATAAACGTTGTTCCATCACTATTAAGTAATAATAAAAACATATTTTCTTGGTATAGAACTCACACCACGTACAATATTAGGTAAAATGACTCCACGGACCCGATTCACACCGCGTTCTTGTGAGCGGATAGGCATACATTACTATAATATTAACTACAATCTGTGTACACCTCGCATCCCTTATCTATAAATAGAGTCGGTCCCGTCAAACGATGTACCACGAGATTAGTTTCGGATTTCTGATATATCCGCACTGCGCATTCGGATACGAATGGCGGCATCACTAGCTAATTAGTTCACTCTGTTAGCTTACCATTTGACGTCTGATTTATCAAAATTAATTCCTCTGTTTTACTCTGTTTCATGTTATTTGAGTATGATGAGCTGTCATTTTGCAAATGATAGGTTACTGTAATAATCATTACGCCTTGTTTACCCGAAGGGTTGGGCAGAGACCCATCTTTTCTCTTTTTTTTTTTTTTTTCTTCTCTTTTTTTTGCCAGTTATGTTTAAGTCCTATGTAACAGGGGTCGAGCATATTGCCATCAACCGGGCCCAAAGCCAGACTGGGCTACTCTAAGAAAATCCTGATGGAAAGACCCAATAGCACTTTGTTCGACCTGGGAATCGAACCCAGAACCTCATGTTCAGCAGTAGCGCTTGTAACCACTTGAGCAACAAGGCCGTATATTGGTACTTACTGTATTTTATATTTCTTCAATACTAAACACGGTTATAAACTAACGTATATCCGGTCTTACCTTTAATATTTTCAATATTGTCTCAAAATTGATGTCATGGGCAGCGTTCACAAGGGTTATAAGATTCTGAAAACACCAACATAGCTTTCTTTAGATTTTTAACCGACTTCAAAAAGGAGGAGGTTCTCAATTCGTCGGAACCTTTTTTTTATTTTTTTTTTATGTATGTTCCCCGATTACTCGAAGATGGCTGGACCGATTTGGATTTTTTTAGTTTTTTTCGAGAGGGTATACATCACAGTTGGTCCCATATAAAATTGATAGTTTGCTTGGGTAGTTTTTGAGTTAGCTTCAATAATACGTATTTTTTCCCCACTTTCATATGGATGATGTTCTAGTTTGTTTTGCAGATAGTGGTATTAGATTTTGTGTGGGGTAGGTACACAACTAAAAAGTGAAAAATAAAAACTTTTTTACAAAAATATACAACCGACTTCCAAAAACAACACTACAAAGTAAAAAATTACTTTAATTTCGGAAGTCGGTGTCTGGTTAAATGTTTTTCGTTTTTTGCCACCGACTTCCGAAATTAAAGTTATTTTTTACTTTGTAGTGTTGTTTTTGGAAATCGGTTGTATTTTTTTGTAAAAAAGTTTTTATTTTTCAGTTTTTAGTTGTGGTACCTACCTCACAAAAATTCTAATGCCACTACCTGCAAAACAAACTAGAACATCATCCATATAAAAGTAGGAAAAAAATACGTACTATTGAAGCTAACCCAAAAACTAGCCCATCAAAGTTAATCAGTTTTATATGGGACCAACTTTGATGTATACCCTCTCGAATAAAACAAAAACTTTCCAAATCGGATGACACTGTAAAAAGTTATGCGTGGTCATACATAAAAAAAAAAAACATACGTGTCGAATTGAGAACCTCCTCCTTTTTTTGTAATAAAATAAATAATAAAAGATCGGTCGGATAAAAGATATCCGACTTTGGGTCAAATTAGCCCTAAGGGCAAATTTTTTAATCGTCAGATAACTTTTATTTATAAAAAAAATATGGCGGTTTGACAGCTTTTGCATCGAAAATATATCAAACAGTCTTATTTATTCTTCAGATAAAAGTTATCTGAATATTGAAAAATCAGCCCTAAGAAGTCAAAATATACATAGGATCATATTAGGACGTAATCATAATTTTGCTTACACTTCTGCCTTTTAACCTAAAAACTTTTATAGCAAAAATACCAAAATGTATGTATTTATATGCTAAATAAAACCTACCACACAAACTGCAACGATATAAACATTCATTTTGCTTCACTTCAGTAAACAAAGTCACAGTACAAACATGGTCACACCGCACACAGTAGGTACATTGCAGCAATAAAAGTTTCCTCATCAAAACCACTGGAAGTACAATATTGAATGCATACCGTGAAATGGCACTTGCGTAGGTAGTTTAATATGTATGGTGTATCTAGGATGCTTGTATGTCTGTCTGTTTGTAGTTTATTTTTGTGACGTTAGAAATTCATAGCTTCAAAGCACCATTGATCAAAATTTCATATGATTTAGACACCAGCACTAGCGAAACCTACGTATTTGATATTAATTTCAACTTGATACCTCCACGCGTTCCTGAGAAAAAGGTCTTGACAAACAGACAGACGGACAGAGAAGTGATCCTATAAGGGTTCCGTTTTTCCTTTTGAGGTACGGAGCCCTTAAAAACAGCAAGACATGGGGGATAATATTAACGTTTTAAAAGATCTTATTGCGCTTTATTCTATACACGCATAGTTCACATAACTTTTCATGAATCGGAATTTTGTCACACAATACAGAACATAAATTCGAAGGAAATTCTTTTAAAAAAGCACAATGAAAATATAAAATATCATCATCATTTTATGAAAAGGTACATTAGCTGTAAATCTATTTGACCAAACAAAAAGGTTCTATTAAAATTTACGAGTCCACTAAGTGACTGCTCTCAACTCCGAAACACGCTTTTCAAAACTAATGATACGAAATTCCAACGAAACATCGAGCACCTTACTCGGCTACTATCAAAATAAAAAATATTTTAAAATCAACTTTAAGGATATCACTTTAAGGTTAAAAATCGAGGTGACTATAATTTAACAAATTTTAGTAGTAAAGTGTGCTCATAGATACCCTTGCAACGATTCATGCTTTATCTACATCTTTTTTGTGGGGATGTTCTCTCGAAGCAAACTGTTGAAGGTCGATGTGGAGTACCTTTTATGCTGTAACCTTTTCACGGCCAGAAATATATAGACGATTTAGCATTTAGTAAAGAACTGGTCGCAACTATTTTAGGGATATTAATTAAATGTCTTGTTCAGTGAAACAAAAGGTTCCTGGAACCCTCTGTAGCTGTCTATCAACATACCAGCATTGTACTTTTTATGAAACAAGTGTTTTGGAAATCTATGAGTAAGTTATCTTTCATTAAAATGCTATTTCAAAATTCTAAATGGTTTTAAGAGGCCCCCGAAGCATGCGTAGTTCATACATACGAAATACCAAAATAATTTGTAAATCAAACATATTCTAAGGTAGTGTGTATTTATTCCCATTGGATTACAAAATATCTATATAGGTTCCCAAAATCTCATCGGAATAAATACACCTTTGGTATTTCGTTTTTTGAACTACGCATGCTCCGGGGGCCTCTTATTTATCTTATTCTAAAATAATTTTGAACTTATAGAACAGTCAGGTAAAAATCGAAAAATAGTTACTTTTCGGGTGTTGTTAAATTTTATATCTACTAAACAAAAAATACTATTTTTAAAAATCATGGCACTGCAGGTAAAATAACAAACTTTGGGCACATTGCAAACCAAAAAATACATGAGTGCACACGGCTACACATCAAGCATTTCCAGTTTACACTGACCTCTCATTGTAAGGAAATCCTATACAATGCGAGATTAGCTTATACTGGAAAATTATACCTTGATCTGTAGCCGTCCGTACCTGCTTCAGAAGATGTAGCAAGTTTTCAGTCAGTGTAATTAAGAGCGTAATTCGTGTAACATTTTAATTTTATCTAAAAGTGGGTAATAAAATACATAAAGTTGCGTAAAAACTATAATTAAATAGGTTTCTTAAAAACAATAATAAATAGAGGTATATCTTTCATAAAATAATGGAAAATGAAATAGTAAAAAATAACTTAAATAACCTAAATTCTATGGAATGTTTCTTTGGCTGTGGAATTAATGAAGGTATTCAAAAACTCAATTAATTGGAGGCTTAACTTTGTTCGCAAAACTCCCGATCACGTTGCCCGGAGGGTAATAATACGCAACGACGTAAATGTGACCCTCCTTAGACTTGGCAACACCCACTCCAAGCTCTTTAGTGTCCTCCCAGACAACTTGTGAAAAATGGCCCGACTTCAAGTCTGAGGGCTCTTTACCAAACTTGTGATTATTGACCTCGCTGTACCATTTGTCCACAGGGTCCCTCCCTGTCACTGTTAAGTTTGGATCAGTAGACCAAGCTGAGAATATATTCTCTCCGTATTCGTTCTGATCTCTGTGATCAGTTCTACCTTTCTTTGCTATGGTCTTCGCCCAATCTTCTGCCAATTTACAAAGCTTCTTGCTAAACTCTAAAGGTTTTGCTCCATGGTTTTTTCTGTATTCGTTGTGAGCATCCAGAAACTCTTCCTCAAATTTGTCACCAGATATTGAAGAGGATCGAAATTTGTTGACCAATTCTGAAGCAATGTCGCTTAAGTTTTTACTGTTTCTTTGGTTCGGTGATGGTGGCGCCAAATTGTTGTAGGATTCTCTTGGGGAGTTATTGTTGTTACTTTTGAACTGGTTGGCGCCCGGAGGGTGAACGTTTTTGCTGAATTGCCCGCTGTAGTTACCTGGAGGATAATAGTTTGCTACAACATAAAGCTTCCCAGATTTGCTTTTAGCGCTTCCAACTCCAAGCTCCCTGGTACCTTTCCAGACTATTTGTGTGAAGTGCCCGCAAGTTAAGACTTCCGGCTCTTTTCCGAAAGCGAAATTGTTGATTTCACTGTACCATTTCTCGACACAGTCTCTGGCTTTTATTTTCGTGTGAGGGTCAGGTGACCAGCCGCAGTATACATTCTCTCCGTAGTTTTGGTTGAGGCTATATGCCATTTCGTCTTTTTTGGCTAAGTGTTCTGCCCATTTTTGACTGTATTTGCTAATTTCTTTGCTGATAACTAGCGGCGCGACTCCATGCTCGCTTCTGTACTCGTTGTGGACTTCCAACGCTTCGAGCTCGAATTCACTCGACTTGGAAGTGAAGAGCTTACTCTGGAAAAATATAAATGAATGGATTAGTTATCATCGTAACAATGTGTTAAGTAGATAAGGAGAGTGACGTCAGAGATATTTACAACTTCAACATGTAATCTTATTAAGATTAAATTCTTAAATTAATTTTTAATTTACAAATCAATGATATATTGACAGTGGGAAACACAATTGTTCACAAAATTGTTATGTTTTAAAACAACTGGTTTGTGCATTAGAAGATACATGAATGGACTGTATCTACAGTTCTATTGTGCTTTAAATTACTGTAGCAACTGCACTCATATTTTTAAGTTGATACTCAATATCACTCACACTCCTTGCTTACTCATACATAATGCATAAATGTTTCAAGGTTTATTTACTACAGTTTCCGCCATTAAATCCAGGTTGACTCATTCATCACACAGTCATACCTTAATACCTAAATCTTTCTTCTAACTTTTGCTTCGAGTTTTCAGCGAAACGTAGATAACGCGTCGCTGAAAACTCGAATATATCAGTGTGATAAAAATATTATTATTTCCTATAAAGTCATTGAAATGTTTGAAATCGGTGATAAATAGTCTTTAGATATATCAATGAACATAATTTACACACATGAACATTGCATTTAACTGGAAACTGATAAAATAGTTATTGAAAATCCATTTAAACTGATGATTAAGTCAAGACTTTCATTAGAACTTCATCATACATTGCAATTAATTTTGTTAAGGCTATCAACCGCCTCATTATACTCATTTCAGTGATAAATACAGAGTGGAATACAGGTGGTGCCTCAGGCGCATGAAAAAAAATGTTTTCAAAAATGCGACACGAAAAGAGAAAAAAGTTATCTCCTAAACTATAAATAATCGCTGAATATAATATACGTAGGGGTTTTTCGGGAAGCCCTTGGGAGAGTTCTAAAATATTTTTTTTGGACTTCGTTTCCTGGGCTACCCTGAGTATTGTCAATCTAGAACAGCTACACTCAAACTGTGGCCCGTGGGCCGCATGCGGCCCGCCAGGCTTACGAAAGTGACCCACCCGTTGTAGCTTCAAATTCTATTAACGAGCTTACTTACTTACCTATCAATACAAGCTTAAATTGTCGTTCTGGACCTCTTAAGGGGTCATTGTACTCATCATTATGAACAACTTTTACTATGGTACCAAACCTGAAATCACGAAAAAAAAATCAGCTGTTCCCTACATTTTTACGAGTTATGCGAACATAAATGTACTGAACAGCTGATTTTATTTTCGCGATTTCAGGTTTGGTCCCATAGTAAAAGTTGTTCATAATGATGAGTACAATGACCCCTTAAGAGATTCAGAACGACTTAAATTTAACCTTGTATAAGACTGTTAAAAAATGTGCCCAAATTCTGCGTACGTTAATTACATCGACATATCTTTGTGAATTATCGTATTCCAAAATGAAATAATTATGCAAAGAACGTATACAGAAACCGGCATATAGATTCTCATCTCGATGACGTATTAAGAGTAGCGTGCAGCAATTACAAGCCAGATCTTTTCATTACTATTTCATCTAAAACAGTTAAAAAATGTTCCCAATACCATCGTTCTCATAAAAATTTAGATAAACAAAAACGTACTTAATAGGTGTTTTTCATTAACACCTGAATAACAGATGTTGTGATTTATGTAGCGGCCCGCCAGACACAGATAAAATCTGAAAGTGGCCCAACAAAAAAAAAGTTTGAGTATGGCTGATCTAGAATCATACTAAAAAATAACAAACAACTTTAGACCTTCGAATGAACTTGATTAATTAATTTAACCCCCTATTTCCTCACGATTGTTTTATTCATCTTGCAATAAATTGAAGATCAAGCAAACGAAGTAGGTATTTGAGGATCGTAGCAGGTGGCGTTCTGTAGTTTCTGCCTGAAGGCGTGAATTTATGTAACCAACAATCAACATACCTAGTGTAGAAATTAAAATCCATTTGATTTATCATCAAACAATTCTTAACGGAAGCAGACAAGATGAAGCAAATCCATAACTAATCTATATACTTTTAAACAGCAATGTTTACTTTTTCACTTCCTAAAACTCACGTTATTCATAGTGCAAACAGGCGTTAATCAATGACATGGTATGTCAACGATTTTTCATGGTCAAGAAGCAAACAATGCTTTATCTTTTATTATAT
Organism: Cosmia pyralina; assembly: GCA_946251885.1. NCBI lineage: Eukaryota > Metazoa > Arthropoda > Insecta > Lepidoptera > Noctuidae > Cosmia > Cosmia pyralina. The sequence continues at coordinate 7,201,999 of OX276345.1, forward strand.
TATCACCATGAGTTTAATTTTTTTTTAGGTATCCAGGGTACCCCGGAAGCAAGATTGTTGACTACTTTTTACTACATGCAACTCACTTGTTCGGGCATTCATGTCATGATTTGGCATAGCCAGGCGGGAAAAACGAATATCTCTACATAAATAAAAAGAGAAGTCCTGACTGACTGACTGACTGACTCATCAACGCCCAGCCCAAACCTTTGAACCTACAAAGCTGAAATTTTGCATAGAGCTTCCCTTTGTAATGTAGAAAACTAATAAGGAAGGATTTCCCGGTAGTACGTTCCCGTAGCATGTGTTCCGACATCCAGGCGGGCAAAGCCGTGGGGTAAGTGCTAGTATGGAAATATATTCGAGAAAAAGCTGCTCGGCTAAGGATGAATTGAGCCGAGCCCACCCAAACATAAGGGTCTACTCTCCAAGTCCATCAATGAAGATACTTGCCCGTCCAAAAGTAGTTGTACCGTCAAAACAAGTGCCAAATCCATTTTTCGGACGGGCAAAAACTGAACTAATCTTATGTTAGTAAGTGATACAGAGTATGCCAAACTACGGACATCATGCTTAGGGAAAAGACCCCATGATTCAGCGCGGGTAGGTGCCTAGTACGAGCAGCCAAATACTAGCCGAATATGTGTAGCAATTGCTTCGTGTCGGCTTAGTTGTTCAACAAATACTGCCGTTACGATTGTGCTAACCCTAACAAAGGTGTAGCACTCAAAGGCACAATGGTTATGTGAAACCTAGCAAATTATTGCTCATGTCGATAGTAGAAAAGAAGATTTCTTCGATTACTGGTTGAGGCAAAAGCTTTAAAAAAAAAAACAAAAAATGCAGATTTATTTTCCTTCAAAATGAGATCATGGTTCCTTCGACCACTTTGAACTAGCCCATAATTTCGAATTCAGTTTGTATGCGATTGCAGCATTATGTTTATTTACGCGACTAACATAAATTCCACCCACTTCCATGCAGCTAGCATTTTTTTTTTTTAGTTAGAAGATGATCCCAAAAAATCGTCGCATAAGGTTTTGGCGCGGTAAGAAATTACTTTTTTTATACGTTTTTTTACAACTTTGACATGCTGAAACTGTGGATTCCACCATGGGTGCGGGCGACTGACCTTCATATTCATAGTTATTGAATATTTAAAATCTACTAAAAATTAAATTTATTCGGTATTAAATTGCTCGTAACAATCGAGCAGTAAGTATCTCCTCTCCTTTGATTTCACGTAATAACGAAATATCTAGATTTTTCCTAAATTCACTGACAATATGCATGTTTTACATTAATTCATTATCATAATACACCTCTTAAAAGTTCGATAGGTTATGGATATCAGTGACGGTGACACTAACAGAAATATAATCGTGTATTTACGTAAGTCTGAAGTAGGTGTTATGGTTTTATAACTATTACTATTATTATGATATTATATTTGCCACTCTGTTTTTTAATTATACTAATGTTATACACTACTATTTTTTAATTAGTACAAAAAAATGGGGCTCTATCCGTACCCGTTACTGATCATATTTGTGTAGTCAAAAGTCAAAAAATTAAATCCCAAAATTGTACACGAAAATTTGTCATGATTGGTAAATTCATAATTAAATCAATTATTCATAACAATTGCTACTAGAAAATACTAGGCGCAGTGCTTTTCCATGATTAATGAATACTACTATGTAGTCTGTATAATATTTCCATAAACTGAGTGACATTTTGGCATTTAAACAAACGCTAATAACTTTGCTGTTTATGAATATTATTTATTGAGACTACATATATAATAAGAAGACCTTCTCTAATAAGCCCTTTAAGTATTTGTACTAATTAAAAATTAGTCTTGCATAGTTTATTATTTATCTATGGTAGTTCTCTTGATAATCTGTTATCTTGACTTGTAAAATAAACGTCAGTGGGCTGTCAGCTAGCCGTCACTTCGTTTTTCCTTCATAAGTCCTAGGCCTTCGCATTTAAATAAAAAAGGTTAAGGACAGTCTGTTTATTTAGAACGTTTTTCTGTAGCTACAACGGTTAAGGCCTTGCCCTTAAAAATCGTGTAAATTCTAAAAGTCTATTTTCCCCAAAATAGACGGGACTGACTTTGATGCCACTTTGCACAAGGGTAAATATGAGGTATCACAAATGTCACAACCTCGCTATTGGTCCATAGACCAATTTCGACCAGTCTCCTTTCACAAAAACTATTTTACATTAATCACACATACTGCTTTTGAATCAAATTAGACTGAAATTGTCGTTTAGGTACTTTTACAATCTTTATTGCCCCAAAGGTAATTTCCTGAAACCTTATCATAGAAAAATAGTAGTATAAAAAGATATGACTGTTATTAACTAAAAACTTATATCTACATAACATACATCCTGTTACTTGTAATATAATGTTTCGTGTAAGGCCTAATCTCTCTGTTTAGGAATTCTATTATTAGGTTAATCCACAGAGTGTATTAAAAATAGATAAAATTACTACGCATACAAGATAAGAATTTATCTATACAGCGTAATTTAAAAAAACATGGAAAATATCTCAGGAAAATAGCGAAAGAAGGTTAAATAGTTATAGAAATGATTCCAAAAAAGTGTCTAATTTGATGCATTCCTCTTCAATCGAACGGTACCAAAGATGGCGCCTTTAAGCTCAGAACTATGGAATTATGCCTTGATAGTTAGTTTTATCCGGTAACTAGGCTGTAGAGTTCAGATAGACATTCGCTCCATGTAAAATACTGGTACCCCAGCTGCATCTGGTTAGACTGGAAGCCGACTCCAACATAGTTGTGAAAAGGCTAGCCAGATGACGATGAACTAATTTTAGACATCATCAACTAACGACGAGGTAAAACATGGGAAGACAACCTGGACTTAAAGTAGTCTGAAATCGGCAACCCACATTGAGCAAGCGCAGTGATTTAAGGTAGATGCGCAAAGGTAGCCCGGGAAATTAAAATTTTCTTGTGTTTTTTGCAATTTGCAGGTCAATGTTAGGTTGTACGTTGATCAAAATTATGATTCGCGACAATAGTAAATATGTATCTACATGATTATAACCATAATAATCATCAATAAATCTCTCTATATAAATAAAAAGAGAAGTTCTGACTCACTGACTGATTGATTGACTCACTCATCAACGCCAACGCCCAGCCCAAACCCTTGGACCTAGAAAGCTGAAATTTTGCACAGAGGTTGCCTTTATAATGTAGACAAAGAATAAGGAAGGAATTCCCGATCGTATGTACTTACTTTCCCGTGGGATATTTTCCGACATCCACGCGGGCGAAGCCGCTGGCAAAAGCTAGTCATGACATAAGAAAATTTTAATTCCACGGGCTACCTTTGCGCATTCACCTTAAGCTGAATCCTTCTCTACATGAGAAGAGTCCTTGACCCTACAGTGTGCAGTGGGACAATAGCAGGCCAGTAATAAGTACGTTCGTAGAATATTGACCTACGTATACATATTACTACGAGTACACATAACGTGGTCAGTCATCCATGCTATTACAGTCAATTGAGGATATGAAACGTACCGGTGTCGGTTTGCAATGGACTGACTCGCCAATAGGTCTTCCGTAGGGGGCCTTTGACCCCAATTTATAATGCCATTTTTAAATGAATCTTGATGCATTGGACTCCTGATTTAAAATTGCAGGAATTGGGTTTTAATATCATTGCCATATTTATTATTTTTAGCTGTGGGCGGGCGACTTCTACCACATGTGACTGTTCTTAAATTGCCCAAGGCTGATAAAATTTTCGTTTTTATTAATAAGTCGGCAATATTTGTTATTTGTAATCGTTAATAGTAGATTGTTAAAAATGGGAAGTAAGTAGTCAATTACACCCGATATATTTATGCACACGAGCGAGCGAAGCGAGTGAGGGTGCTTATAGTTCGAGGGTGTAATTGATCACTTACACACAAGTTAATCACTCTACTTTCCATCACTACATCACTAATGCGAGGAAATTGAAAAAAAAAAAACAAAAAAAAACCAGTTTAATTTAAAAAAAAAAAATTGTCCATCTAAATTGAATGGCAATGAAAAATATCTGTTCTGCCTAAACACTTTTTGTGTTGTTGGTCTGTCTTTTATTTGTACTAGCAATATCTATGAAAAAATGTACCTTTCTTGTACCTAATTGGTGAGAATATTAAATTCTTATATATTAATATAAAACCGTTATTAATATATACAACGTGGCAATGCTGCCAGCCTTTTGGGCACTTTTCCTGTTGACAGCGATGCGGACGAATTTTTTGATGTCCTATGATCCTTTCCCCTCCTTTTTTATATACCATGTACATATTATTATTTTAAATCTGTTAGTTCATTTAATATGTAAATACTGTACTTATAATAAACCATTTAAGTTACATAATGAATTGATGTTATTTTAAAAACGCACTGGCCAGCAACACGACCGCACGAATAAAAAAATCGGAAGAAAAAAAAATTGTGCCAAGCAGGTTTTCTTGTTAAAAACGTTGTTGCACACATAATTTCAATCAATTAAAATATGTTGTGTTCAAGTGATGTTGATTTGGATTTGACGCCGGAATCAGTAAAACTGGAGGCACAGAATAAATAATAGTACTAATGTACAGAAGTTGCACTCCTTTGATCTTGAAGAAAGCCGCTTTTAGCCGCTAAATTGCACTTAATCGCCGAGCTTGAGAGCTGTTATTACTTTGTGTCCTTTCTCATCCGTAACATACCTACGCCGCATGACCGAGTACTAGGGCTGTCCGGAACGAAAAATAAAATACTTTTATTGTATTTATGAGTAGTAGGTTCGTAAGCTATTATAGTATTATCTTAAAGCATAGTATCGAGTGGCACGTGTCCTGCCGAGAATTAAACTGTAAGTACCTTTATGATTCTCAATATTACTGCATTACACTAATGACGAAGTACAGACAACAGCACATCAGGTTATAGCAAACTGTAAAATTTCTCGAAATTATTTTAAACCTTAAAATGTTGATGGTTAAGTTCAAAATCGAATGAGCACATTTGACAGTTCGTAGTAACTTGACCTGCTGCTGTGTGTACATAGAAAAATAAGACTAGCCGAGAGTGACAAAAACTAACTTTAGCACGCGAAAAATGTCTACAGGTTTGTGCGATCGTACGATCGCGGGTATATTATAGTTGCTTGAGCTCTAATCCTTCATTACTTTAAGCGATTTTGGACCTTACTCCTGAGACAATACGACGCGCATACAAACCCCCACCACTCCACCAAGAGCTCAAGTAACTACTATAGTAGGTAGCAACACGAATTGACATTTCCTAATGGATTTTCGTCATTAACTATATCAGCATGTATAAAGATAATATGAAATAAGCACTTACATTTAAAATCTAAGATTTAATTTTTTCATGATTGTCATTGTCACATAAATAACGTCTAGATTAATAGACCTACAAATTTATTATACTCGTGTCACATTCACAATTACCCTGCTCACACAACAACTGTTAGTGTTACGATTTAATTTTGATGCCATTTAATTTGGATGCACAAAATCAAAAATTAAATAAAAACGACTCGTTCGGTCGGGGCGGTGGTGCGGTGGGCAGAGCGTCGCGTGATCGCGTCATACGTGTCTCGCTCGCTGAGCGCGTAATACACCCTGACTGACTAGCAACCCGAGGTTGCCGCGAGCGGTAGGCACTTATCTCGAGCGGAACGTACCAGTGCAAGAGGCCTGCTAGAGACAAAGGCAATCGTAGAAAACCTCCAATATCAAAAAAGAGATTATTAAAAAACATAATGACGATTCATCAAGTGGTGACTGAAAAAAAATAATTGGTGAATGTCAGGATGCATCCTTCGATTTTCAAATTTACTTACCTCCCATGTGAGGTAAATCGAATTTACAATCCGCATTTTGAGATAAATGTTAGCTACTTTCAGAGCATCAGTGATGAAAAATATTTGTTATATGAGGTCCTTACCTATGAAATTGCCGTTTTACAAATAAAAAATCAATTTTATTTTAAATAAATTTTGTCGATGCACTTTTGCCATTTTAATCAAAGTTCTGTGATGCCTCAGGTATAGAAATCCTGGTAAAGGGAATCGAAGCCGCCTCCTTGGATTTGAAATTTTACCCGGGGCTCATTGTTGAGATCAAAATTTCCAGAAAGGAAGTGATCGAACCAAAAATGCTCCGTGCATTCACTTGCGGTACCTTGTCCACATGCACGTCGTTAATACTGCGTGCTGTCTGTGCTGCGTTGGTGCCACGACGGAAATCGTATTCTAAAACCGCGCGCAATTTCGATTTTTCCATGGTTACAGAAAAATAGATGTGAAAGAAAAATCGAACGTCGGAAAAACAAATGAACATCTAATTTAAAAAAATATATGTCATGCTATATTATGTATATCTACGGTACAATATTGACATATTATTTAATTAAGTTGTAATGGATTTTGTATGTATAATTGAAATTTAATTGATTTATTGACGAAGTAATATCTAATATTGACATTGAATTTTTAATTTAATCTTTGAAGTTGTTCTGTATCGTATTTCATTTCTATTGTATTTGCTACTAATTGAATCTTTTTATTTTCTTATGTTTTAGGGTTCCGTTGTCAACAAGGAACCCTTATAGTTTCGCTATGTCCGTCCGTCTGTCCGTCCGCAGCTTAGCTCAGAGACTCTTAGTACTAAAAAGCTATAATTTGTCATGGATTTATATACATGTTCATCACGCCGACAAAGTGGTAAAATAAAATCATGAAAAAAAATATGTTTAGGGTACCTTCTGTACACGTAAAGTTGGCATGTTTTTTTTTCTCGTCCACCCCATAGAGTTGGGTGTTTTTGGATGGGTCTTTTAAAAATATTGTTGGTTTGTTAAAACAATTTTTCGATTTAGGGATCCGTTTCTAAAGTATTCAGCATTAAAGTGCCAATTTTAATTACCCCCCCCCCCCCTGCCGGCTAAACGGTTAGTTTTGGATGGGTGAAAAAAATTCAAGGTAGTAGTATAACGAAGTTAAAAGGAAAACTATCACACCTAAGTAGGCTTTTCAAGTTTACGAGTAATAGTCAACCAACTTACATATGGAGTTTTTTCTGAAATAAACGTTTGATTTATTTATTATGAAATACATTTGAATTTGGAATTCGATACAGAATGAAAGGTATTCGTCACACTGGCCAGTATCAAACATCTGCAATTTCATAGGTAAGGACCATTTATGTTTATGTAGTAAATAAAAATAAATGTTCATATCTGCATTGCGTTGGAATTATTTTCACGTTGGTTTTCACAATATTGTTTTACTGTTTCCTATGCTTTAAATACACACGAGTGGCGGTAACGAGAGTAGGTTATAAAATGTGTTTCCTGACTGGGAGCGGTTCATTACGAGTATAAAGGATGTTCTTATATTTATTATTAATAAACATTATAAAGAAACCATATGAATATAAAGCGATATATTATTCCCTTCGCAACGTTTTACATTTATATTGCTATAGAGAACTTTTTGAAGAATGAGTTCGTCTGAAACAGTATCTAGGCCTAATAGGTCTTTTTAATTTTAAGCCATTAGGCCCAGGTGTAGGCCTATTAAGGCCTACGCCTGGGCCTAATAGGTCAAGAAATAGAATTTGGTGAGAGTGTTATTATTTATTTAGCACTGAGCCCGCGTGGTAGATTACAGCTCAGTTCCACTCGAAGAGAGGAGCCCTGTGCCCCAGTAGTGGGAACATTATAGGCTGATTATGTTATGTGTGTTTGTGGAGGATCTCGTGGCTAAGTAATAACAGCCAAACGGGTCGATGTATCAGGTTAAGCTACGCTTGCTGGGGTCGGTCCGTGGATGGGTGACCATCTTTACATACGGAGACTCCTCCGTGCCTCGGAAAGCACGTTAAGCCGTTAGTCCCGGCTGTCATTCGTGTGACAGTCGTTACGGGTCGTCAGAAGCCCGAAAGTCTGACAACCAGTCTTACCAAGGGGTATTGTACCCAGTTAATGGGTTGTGGAGGTCAGATAGGCAGTCGCTCCATTTAAATACTGGTATTCAGCAGCATCCGGTTAGACTGGAAGCTGACCCTAACATAGTTGGGAATAGGCTAGGCAGATTGATGTTATGTGTGTATGTATACTTGATTTTACGTACCTACACCAGATTATACTAAACATAAAATAAACACTAAAAATTATATTCTTAACTAAGTCCTGCTTCAAGTAATTTCAATCATGACCATTCAACCATAGTTAATGAATTTATATTTTTTTTATCAATTGTATGAAATTAGTACAATAATGTTGCTAACCGGACCGTTACTCAATTATTGTTACCATTACATGTGTTTTAATTACCATTACATGCATGCAGCTGAGATGAGAATGCTAAGAGGGATGTGTGGTATTACACGAATGGATAGAATAAGAAATGAGTACATAAGAGGAAGTCTGAAAGGGGCACCGGTGACTGAAAAGTTGTGCGGAAATCGGCTGTCATGGTATGGGCATGTGATGCGGAGGAGTGAGGAAAATGTCGTGAGGAAAGTTTTAAGTATGAATGTCGATGGCTATAAGAGCAGGGGAAGACCAAAGAAACGATGGATGGATTGTGTGAAAGATGACATGGCTAGAAAGGGGGTGGCTACCGAGATGACGAATAATAGAGAAGTATGGAAAAAAAGGACATGTTGCGCCGACCCCAAATAGATTGGGATAAGGGCAGGAGAATGATTACATGTGTTTTAATTATACTATGTTGTGTTTTATTTGTGTGTATGTAGGTATGTGTGTTTACTAGCTTTTGCCCGCGCCTTCACCCGCCTGGATGTCGGAATTTATCCCACGGGAACATACTACCGGGAAATCCTTCCTTATTCTCTGTCTACATTATAAAGGGAACCTCTGTGCAAAATTTTTGGGCAAAGGGTTTGGGCTGGGCGTTGATGAGTGCGTCAGTCTATCAGTCAGAAAATTCATTTTTAACCGACTACCAAGGAAGAGTTATGTTTTTTTTTATTTATATAAATAATCAACATGAAAGACAAAAAAAGAAAAAAGAAAAATAGGTATATTGTAAGGCAGATGGCGCTCGAGAACCGTCGTGAAGTTGACAACTGTGAAGATAGCAACGCGCGAGCGGCGCGCCTAGCTGGGACAGCGCGCCGAGGCGATCGCCCCTTTTTCCTCGCGGACACCGACGGCATAACATCTTCCTAACATTTTGCTGTACTACATTATATGTATTTTTTTAATTAAATATTTAATTAATCTTTTACTTTGTTTTTCTGAGCTCTTATAATATATAGTCACAGAAATACGTGCATACAAATAATTAAGTGAGTATTTAGAAAAAAATAAAAATTACTAACACCTTTGTGCACCATATAAACAATTCCCTTCCATAATTATTAGTTCTTTAAGTCTAGACGCCTCCTGTTAGCTAGAACTTCAAACAATCCTGTGAGGCGTGGCTCTTCCTTTTATCTCCAGTTATGACTACTTATGACCTAGTTTCAGGTCTTGGATGGGGGACTTGGCTTGTAAAAGTCAAGTCCTGAACTGAGACATCTTAATAGACCGGTAGAAAGAACGACCCGCAACACATCGTTTCAATAACCAATATTCTATCTATCTATCTCAATCAATCTGCCTAGCCTTTTCCCAACTATGTTGGGGTCGGCTTCCAGTCTAACCGGACGCAGCTGAATACCAGTATTTTACATGGAGCGACTGCCTATCTGACCTCCACAACCCAGTGACTGGGTAATACGTTATCCCTTGGTAAGACTGGTTGTCAGACTTTTGGGCTTCTGACGATCCGTAACGACTCTCAAAGATCCACGAATGACAGCCGGGACCAACGGCTTAACGTGCTTTCCGAGGCACGGAAGAGTCTCGATATGTAAAGATGGTCACCCATCCACGGACCAACCCCGGCAAGCGTAGCTTAACCTGGTGGATCGACCCGTGCGGCTGTTATTATTTAGCCACGAGCTCCTCTATCTATCTATCTATATAAATAAAAATCAATTGGCGAATGTATGTACGCGCATCACTTTAGAACAGTTGCACCTAATTGGCTAGTACTTTTTTGTTGTGTTCAGAATTGTCAGGACAAGGTTTTTATGAAAGAAAATGTTTGGAACTTTCCGGGAAAATTGGGAAATTCGGGAAAACTTAAAGTGCATTTTCTATGGGAATTTTGTTTTAATGATTGAAATTTTGACCGGACTACGTGTGTCGGGTCAGCTAGTTTCATTTCATAATAAATTGCGATACTATTATTGTACCTATTCGCTTATATAGCACAGTCTATACGTCATACAGTCGTCCGACAAAGCCCGAACTGCATACGAAGTTCGGCGAACTACGTAAGCAGTTGGGGCTCTCGTCGGACGACTGTATGATGTAGACTGTGGTTATATAATAGTATGAACATGCCAAAAGGGTAAATTCTGAAACAAATTTTGTATGCTTCGATGGTTTGATCATGTAGAGAGGACGAATGAAACGCGTTTAGCAAATGGTATTTACAAGGCAAACGTGAGTGGAAACGCCGGGAGAGGACCGGTAGGGGACTGGACATAATTTATGTCCTTCTAGAGAGAGGGACATAAATTATGTCCTTGTGAAGAACATCACTACTATGGTCAGTATGTTTAAAGTGACCTTATTGGTGATGTTCTTCAGAAAGGTCAGGGGGCCAACCACCACTTCTTAAAGCAGTATTATTTTAATGTTACTTCAGTGTGAGAAAGAGATGCAGCTATACAGGACGTCTAGCTCCATCTCTTTCCCACACTCATGTAAGATTAAAATAATACTGCTTTAAGAGGTGGTGGTCTAGCTCCAGGTGTGTAGTATTCGCAACCGGCGTGTATGTAAAAAGAATATGTAAGTGTCGTTCTGTAGCCTATCCCAATGGGAAAAAGACGTGCGTTTATGTACGAGTATGTATTATCAAGGCATAACCCTACACCAAACAAGTTACAAGAAGAAAACAAAGTAGTTAGGTATCCACCTACTTAGTTTCTCTAATAAAAGCATGTTGATGACTAAAAAAATTAACTGACAACGTGCCTTCCTGATTTGATAGTCAGTTTACGAATATAAGGGCCAATTTCACGATGTCCGAATAGCCACTACTCACCGAATAAATTCAAAAATGGAACAGAATTTGTATGAAATTATCTGCCAAGTAAATTAATAGGAACTTAATCGTAGGTGGTGAAACAGGCCCTTAGTCAATTTTTAATCGACTTCTAAAAAAGGAGGAGGTTCTCAATTCGGATGTTTGTATTTTTTTTTTTTTTATGTTTGTTCGCGCATAACTCCGTCGCTTGCCAACCGATTTGAAAAATTATTTTTTTGTTGGAAAGGGTATACTTCCCAAATGGTCCCATTTTTGTCAAAATCCAGTTCTGATGATGGGATCCTGGAGAAATCGAAGGAACTCTTCAAATATTATAGGCACACCTATAGCGATTTGGGTATTTTTTATAAAAGCTCGTGCATTTGCTCTCGGAAAGCACCACTTGGTGAAGTGGAACTGATGATGAAGACCACAGATGGCTACCGGAACTACTCAATGATAAATATTTCACGGGTTGCGATTCGATTACTTTAATATGGTTGCTAAGCAATTTCCGCTCGTCACACAATGCGTGTGGTGAGTGGTTGTTGAGGAGTTCTCCTGGTTCTTACCAGCAGAACTCCTCAACAATTAACGTCCCAGCATCGGGAAAAGCAATATTTTGTAACATGTGATGAGCAATTGACATTTAACTATTGAAACTTATACAAATTATAAACAGACCCACTAAAAAGTGAAAAATAAAAACTTTTTCACAAAAAAATACAACCGACTTCCAAAAACAACACTACAAAGTGAAAAATAACTTTAATTTCGGAAGTCGGTGGCAAAAACAAAAATACATTTAATCAGACACCGACTTCCGAAATTAAAGTTATTTTTCACTTTGTAGTGTTGTTTTTGGAAGTCGGTTGTATTTTTTTGTGAAAAAGTTTTTAATCTAATAAATTATAATTACTAATTGATTTCCTCTCCAAAAATGTACCCTAACATGCTCAATAACTTCAATAAATGGGAAAAATACTTCCGTAATAAACTTGCATATTAAATGACAAACAGAATTTGTTGGTCCAGTGATCCGTAAAATGCCAGCATATTATTGTCATAATCATAATCATAATCATAATCATTTATTTGCAATAAGTATTGGTACAGTGAAGGGCCTCTTCTTATACAGAGAAGTCATGAGCAGTAATCAACATGCTTACCCAGTGCGGATTAGGCGGTTTCAAACTCAGATAATTATATCAACAAGGTATAGGGACCTGGTTTCCAAATTCAAAATTATTCACTTAAAATTTTCATTGATTCACACGTCTTATGGATGTTGTTACGAATGGGTAGTCAAATCATTACTTTTTTACAAAAAAAATAACTTTATTAAATAAAATGCTTTGCATTCTTAAAATGTTTTTTGGCCAAATTGTTGATAGATATGCATGGTATGATTCTGAACTACAAATATAATTTTATATAGGTACAGTTTCTCAATAAATAATAAACATACTTTTGTGTATAAAAGTAATGATTTGGCTACCCATTTGTAACAGCGTGCTTAAGGCCCACGTTTATATACGATTAACCTATCACAAACACTTTTCACAAAACAAAAGAATTAATAATATTTACCATTATCTCCCGCAACTTTATGGTCCAATAAATTAAAACAAGTGCACACGTCTCCCTCTCAGTGACTCTGAAGATATCCTGACCAATTGTTATAGGCATAAGCAGTCTATCCTTACGAATGTAACTCTTATCGCGATAAGCACTTTCGACCAATGTACGACTAACATAAATGTAGGTATCGAGTTTCAGCGTTTGATCGAGATAAAAAATCGAGTAGTTTTTTGTGAGAAATCGGAACGATGTAAGGGGATATACTCGTAATATCTACTAGAGATATTTTTTTGCAAGAATTTAGGACGAATATGTTTGGGGTTAGAGTTACTTTGAGGTTAAGAAATAAAAAATATATGATTTTTTGTGAGGCCCTGCTTGAAAAAGTATGATGTGACAAATAAAAAAATCCTTGCAAACTAACTTGGTAAAGTTAGTTTGCAAGGATTTAATAATACGTTATAATTACTAGAAAAATCACCGAATTTTCCAAAAACATAAGTTACCTCACAATCATTTTCCGTGCTTCCAAACACCGAGTCACTATCCAAACAAATGGATTCCATTTCCGATTACACAACAATCGATTAAAAACTTTATTTTCATTAATGTTTTTTCGATTTATCAGAGTAATATCGCGTCTGATAAGGAATAATGTTGATAAACCAACTGCGAGCGTGACTAAGGCAACGTATTTTATACGTTTCTTATAAATTAATGGAATCGGCGGTTTGGCAATTAGGTAACACATAATTAGAAGGCAAAAACGGAATAAATTAAGGTTAATTCAAGCCAACCAACCGTTCAAACGATTACCCAATGGATTATGAACATAAATCTTGGTGCAAACGTTTTAGAATTAATTAAACTCCTTTAAATAGTTATATTATACGTCGATAGATGGCGTTCTATGGTTTATAACAATATCTATTATTGTGATAACCAAGTTGGCAACTTCTTATTGTCAACTATGTTGGGGTCGGCTTCCAGTGTAACCGGATGCAGCTGAATACCAGTATTTTACTGCCTATCTGACCTCCACAACCCATTAACTGGGTAATACGATACCCCTTGGTAACACTGGTTGTCAGACTTTCGGGGGCTCCACTTTACTTTATAACCCGTTGATTTATTGAACTAGTTATTTTTTTTTTTGGTATAATATCCTTTTAAGTGTAATTTAGGGATCCCTGAAATACGAAAATGAAAAAAAAAAAAAATAAACACCAAAAACCATCGCCTAATCAAGCCTTCGGGACCCGGTGGGATGTGGGAGTAATTGGGTGGGGAACACTATGCGACACCTCAAGGACATTAAACTTGACCTCAGGGTCATTGACCTTCGGGTCAAGGTCAAAATTCCAAAAGTCAAGATCCACGATTCTCAGGAGCAGTAACAGGTAAGATCCGTGGTTCTACTAAGGCTGATGGTGAATCATTTGGGTTAGGTTAGGTTAGAACAGTGATCATTAACGCGCGAAAGCGAGCGAGCGAAGCGAGCGTGCCGCGGCAGCGGCCGCCGAGCGCCAGATCCCCTCTATTGTTGGTGAATCATTTGGGTTAGATGAGGCGGTGAATGACTCATATAATATTAGACGATGAAAAATTTACCTTGAGCTCTAAAAAAAAAGAAAAATGTCGCTTTTTTACAGTATCAACTTTTTTTTGGGTAGAATAGACGCTTCATACCTCTGAGGTCAAGGGCATTTTGAAAGTCAATGACCAATTTTTGAGTCAATGTCAATGGTCAAAATCAGCGATTTTTCTAAGGTCACTGACCTTTAGCTAAATGACTGAGATCAAAGTCAATGTCCTTGAGGTACCCCATGGTGTTCCCCACACTATTACTCCCACATCCCACTGGGTCCCGAAGGCTTGATTAGGCGATGGTTTTTCGTGATTTTTTTGTTTTTAATTTTTTTTTTGTTTTTTCTCGATTTCCGTATTTCAGGGATACCAAAATTACACTAAAAAAGTCATTTTATACCAAAAAAAAAATAACTACTATAATAAATCGACGGATTATAAAGTACAGTGCTTCCCTTTCGGGCTTCGACGACCCGTAACGACTGTCAAAGATCCACGAATGACGGCCAATGGCTTAACGTGCTTTCCGAGACAAGGATGAGTCTCAGTATATAAAGATGGTCACCCATCCACGGACCGACCCCGGCAAGTGTAGCTTAACCTGATGGAACTTCTTACTGTATTCACTTTAAACGCTGTTTTAAAAATAGCCGAAGACCCTGTTTGGAGTTGGCGAGAGACCATACTACAGATTCAAGAGAAGCAGGAAGTTTGTATGTCAAGTTACCAAACCTACATTACGTATCCAGCAGGTCGAAGCCACACCGCGAAGAAGCCCTTATTCAGCATTAGATGTTTGCGAAAGAATACTAATATTAGGTGGAGCGAGACCACAGATAATATTAAAGCAGGCCTGTCGATAACTATATACAGTTTAGGGAGACGCATCAATATGTTAGGTTACCAAAACTACATTCATCACCATTCAATCTGATAAAATCTACGCTATCCCTCTTGTTAACCGACTTCAAAAAGGAGGAGGTTCTCAATTCGTCGAAACCTTTTTTTTTTTTTTTTTAATTTTTTTTTTATGAATGTTCCCCGATCACTCGAAGATGGCTGGATCGATTTGGATTTTTTTTGTTTTTTTCGAGAGGGTATACATCACAGTTGGTCCCATATAAAATTGATTAACTTTACTGCGGTAGCTTTTGAGGTAGCTTCAATAATACGTATTTTTCCCTACTTTTATATGGACGATGTTCTAGTTTGTTTTGCAGGTAGTGGTATTAGAATTTGTGTGGGGTAGGTACACAACTAAAAAGTGAAAAATAAAAACTTTTTTACAAAAAAATACAACCGACTTCCAAAAACAACACTACAAAGTGAAAAATAACTTTAATTTCGGAAGTCGGTGGCAAAAAACGAAAATACATTTAACTAGGCACCGCCTTCCGAAATTAAAGTTATTTTTCACTTTGTAGTGTTGTTTTTGGAAGTCGGTTGTATTTTTTTGTAAAAAAGTTTTTTTATAGAACACACTCTCCAAACACATGTGTCAACACACCATGAAAACTCAATAAAAATAAAAGTTGACCTACTTTGTTCATTGTTCAAAAACAATAACACTTTTCACTTCCGCAAATATTATTACAACACCAAACACTACGTCACTTTATGTCCTTATTCCGCCGAGCATTTATACAAACTGACGTTCACCCATCAAAAACTGTCAAATTAATGACGGTTGTGACGAATCACGATCGGGGAACAAAAAAGGCTATTGTAACAAAATAAGTACAAAAAGTCACGCAAATTAGATAGCACACGTAAACCTTTGCTGATGAAAGAACTCTGGCTGCTTAGACGGCTTTGTTTTTTTTTAATGTTCTTACATTTAAGGTAATTTACACACTCTTAATTTGGTGGATTATCGTAATATCACTGTATGTGATTTTGCATCTGATGTTCCTCACGTAAAACGAAGAAAAAGTTGTTTAGTCAGTCATCATTCTTGGTAGGGTTACAGTGACGGGGTTGACCACAAAGCGCAAACGTCAAATATCGTCATTAAAATTTCCGGGTTTTTTGCCAATGAAAGAAAGATAGGCTTATATGAAGTTGGTATCTATGTATAATTAATTTCCTGTTGTAAAAAACTTTTAGTGAGCAGCTAAATATACAAAGAGAAATTAATGACTTTCTAGCCACACATTTATCTTTTTTTCTCCGACTATCTGTCAGAGCTATTAATATGGCTAACTGAAACGGAACTTCTTGAGGAAATTGCGGAAAACTCTCGCACAGGAGTTGTTTGAGAAAATATAAAAATTCAAAGCTAAAACAGATGACTGCAGTCTATCACAGGATGTTGTTGTTTTCTGACTAAATTAATTATGTAAACAATAAACTATCAAACTCTTTTCATACCTACTTTATAACTCGCGGAGCATGATGAAATCAGATTTGTTTTCGTAGAAAGTAAACTTGGCTAAATGTAAAGTGAATATAGATTTTCTCCTAAATCTATTATAAATTAAAGTCAGTTTTCATATTATTATCAGTCTGTGTGACCACGTTGTTTTTCCAAACTCCGCAACGGATTTGATTCTGTTTTAACCATTATTTAGAGAATTTATCTTGGAAAGTATATGAGTACAAAATACAATATACCAACATTAATATTGAACTTACTTATAAAATAGAATTCTCGATGTTTTGTCAAGTCGTTAAAACCGTGCGAAGTAGGGGTGGGTTGCTAGTTTAAAGAAAACAAATGTATTGTCTTTTCATGTACAAAATTAATCCAAAACATCAAAAACTATGCCGCATAAAATGGAACTACTAAATTCAGTTGAGCATGCAACCGGCCTAAGTCACTGGGTCGTGAAGTTAATTGAAACGTCATATTTTGGTCGTTAACCTTAATAATTGTGAGAATGGCAGCCAACTGTCGGGAAATAGGAGGGTTATATACTTATCTCAGTTGAGAATTAGTAGAAACTGCTGTTTAATTGGAGTTATTGGTCTGGTCTAGTTTTAAGATAGAAATTAATACTTTATAAACCAATTTTGTTCATCGTTTTGTGGTCGTTTTCATAGAACTTTACAAGCACTCATAAAATTGATAAACATTCTCCTGTCTTGCCTGTTTACAACATGTTGGGGTCGGCTTCCAGTCTAACCGGATGCAGATGAATACCAGTATTTTACATGAAGCGATTGCCTATCTGACCTCCAAAACTCAGTAACTGGATAACACGATACGCCTTGGTGAGACTAGTTGTCAGACTTTCGGGCTTCTGACGACCCGTAACGACTAACAAAAATTCAAGAATTTCAGCCGGGACCGAGGCACGACCAAGACCCCTCGTCTTGGTATGTAAAGATGGTCACCCAATCACGTGCCGACCGTGCGGCAGCTTAACCTGATCGATCGACACGTGCGGCTGTTATTGCTTAGTCAGGAGCCCCATCATTCTCGTACTACCCTTATTCCAATTTATTTGGGGTCGGTGCTACATGTCTTTTTCTTCCATATCTCTCTACTAGCTGCGCCCCGCGGTGTTGCCCGCGATTTATGAGATACACTAAAACGTGTCTTATTTAATTGGTGTGAAAAATATTCACATTTTTAGAGGCAAAAAATTGCCCATCCCACGTGAACATTACATTTTTTCGGGATATAAAGTAGCCTATCCAGAATATCAGCTACTTTCACACCAAATGTCATCAAAATCGGTCGAGCCGTTTGAGTTTGAAAGAGTAGCAAATCTATTTGAATTTCTTGCTCATCCAACGGGAAGACTACATTTTTTCCGCTAACAAGTAGCCTAAATTAATCCAAGGTATAAGCTATCTACTCGTACATACCAAATTTAATTCAAATCTGTGCAGTCGTTTGAGCGTGAAGAAGTAACAAACGTACAAACTCACACATACATAGGCACTTACAAACTTTTGCCTCTATAATATTAGTGTGATAGTGTGATTAGTCATCATCTTGAGAGTCACTCCCTATCTATCCATATCATCTTTCACACACTCCATCCATCGTTTCTTTGGTATTCCATCACTCTGAGGTCTCATTTACGGACACGCGGGGCGTCGCGTGGCGCGTTGAGCGGCGCGGCCCGCACTAAACTCAAACGTAGGGCGTTCTATGAGAGCGTTGACGGAGATGCGATTTTACACGCGTTTGTTTGAATTGTAGCGTCGCATGTGGCGGGTGAAGCGACGGGCGACGCCGCGGCGGACGCGGCGGATGACGCAGCGGGAGACGCGGCGGGTTTCTTCGGTTTAACTTCTTTATAACATACTTAATGACACCGCTTGCGGCGCCGCGTGCGACACCGCGAGCGCCACCGCTTGCACGGCCGCCTCGCGTGCGTGCCATAAACGGAGAAAACGCTTGATGCCCCGCAGCCCGCCCCGCGCACCATTTTAATTCTGAATGAATATATTTTCGCCTGCCTACATGTTCAAAGTTTTAAAAATTGTAAAAAATTGAAAAAAATAATTTACGCTCCGATGTTTCCTTTTTTTCTCATTGCAGATGGGCTGGTCTAGACCTCGATCTCGCCTGATGGAAAGCAATGGATGTGGTTAACGATAAAACAAGCGCACCCAGAAGATGCACTCTTGCTTCGAAGGCAACAGGCTTCGGGGGTTATAGGTGGAAGGGAACACAGACACTGTCAGAGTGTTACCAAAAAGGCCTACATGAAAACTTATCTTCGCACCACCTACTCATTATAATGTCAAAATAAAATATAATTTGACTTTATCGAGCAGGTTAACCTAAAGTAAGTCAAAATAGCCCTAAGTCATAGTAGCCGGGCAATAATTTTGTACTGAATTTCATTATAACCCGCTGGTCAATAATGTGATTTGAATTTGGAATCCCAACTAAAAATTCGACTGAAAACATTTAAGCACAAAAAAATAAAAACTAATTGATTTTTATTACCTCGCAGGTGTGAAAACTCCTTCTCGTCACCAAATACAGTCGAAACGCGACTGTATGTGGAGATTAATTAAGATTGAATAAAAATCCAAAACAAATGCAACACTTGTGCATTCTCAAAACACTTCTTATCTCACGATAAAGTGGTTGCTACGGCTGTTCACCAGCTGAAAATCTACTGCAGTGGGTTATCAACTTATCATCTTATCAGATAAACAACGATTACATACGTTAGTTTCAAATGATTAGGGTTAGCCAGTAGAGGTTTTAGTAACTGCAAATATATTATAATGACCAATAAAAGTTTGCACGTCATGTAAACCTTGCGAATTTGATTGTATCTGACTTCTAAGTCACAGGATCACCTAGTTTATCCGATTGACCTTTGTTAACCAAGTTAGGTATCCTAGTCTTGAGTAGTGTCAAAGGTTTTTGTATCATTAAAGATTTTTATTATTTATAATTTTTTTATTATTCATTCTTCCAACTCTCGTATCTTATAATGGGTAATTCATTTAAAAGAACCTTTTTTGAAAAGTAAAAAAAAAAAAAAAAAATACCAATTTTATGGGGTCCTTCCTTGCGAATTGAATAAAACCATCTTTTATTTTCTAAGAGAACTTTTTAATTACCCAGTTTTTCATTGCAAAGCTAGTTTTTTCTTCTAAAACAGAAGACGAGTCGAGCTTGTATAAACAGTAATTATAGCCCTGTTCTAATTAATATCATAAATGCATCAGAAAGTTTCTTCCTCCACCATTTTATTAGATTTTCTAGAGGTTGTGTTTTATTAAAAGCGATGGATATAGAATATTGTTAGTAAACTAGCAATATTTTATGTGAACCGAGCTTTTACTGTGAATTGTGTGGAGATTAGAGCACTTGATTAAATCCAGATTCTTTTGGTCTATATATAGCTTCATTCTTCGAACTTGTTGGCAATTTTAGCGATGAATTCGTCGGAAGGATAAAAGGGTATTATGTAGAGTACATATGTACCACCGGCAAACTTTCCGGTGAACCACTTCTCAATCTTATTGCGTCAGTAATAAGGTCGAAAAGTGGTTCACCGGAAAGTTTGCCGATGGTACACACATGCTAAGCTAAGGTATTTTTAACCGACATCAAAAAGGACGAGATTCTCAATTCGTCGGAACCTTGAAGACGACTAGACCGATTTGGATATTTTTTGTTTTATTCGAAAGTCACAAGTCATCACAGTTGGTCCCATATAAAATTAATTAACTTTGCTTCGGTAGTTTTTGAGATAGCTTCATTAATACGTATTTTTTCCTCACTTTTATATGGATGATGTTCTAGTTTGTTTTGCAGATAGTGGTATTAGAATTTGTGTGGGGTAGGTACACAACTAAAAAGTGAAAAATAAAAACTTTTTTACAAAAAAATATAACCGACTTCCAAAAACAACACCACAAAGTGAAAAATAACTTTAATTTCGGAAGTCGGTGGCAAAAAACGAAAATACATTTAACTAGACACCAACTTTCGAAATTAAAGTTATTTTTCACTTTGTAGTGTTGTTTTTGGAAGTCGGTTGTATTTTTTTGTAAAAAAGTTTTTTTCTTTTTTGGTTTTGAAATCATCAAATGACTTCTCACGCCCTGGGTTGGAGCGGGAGTGCGTGTCAGACTTTTAATGACTAAAACCTACCCACGTTCCTTCAGTTGCCTGTGCTAGAACCACGGTATCTCTTTCGAACAACCCACGGCCCTGGCAGAACCTAAGGTACCTACTACAATGACGAAGGCCGAGCGTTTTAGGGGACTGACTTATGTAATTTTGACATTCAACAAATGCTGATTCTCAGCCTACTTTGATTTTGGTATTGGTTTAGATGCGGGCATTTTAGTTTGAAACAAATGCCGCTAGGTAAGTTACATATTTTTACTGTCCTTTTTTTTTTTTTTTTTTTGTGGATGGGAAATCATCAAATGACTTCTCCCGCTCTGGGCAGAGCGGGAGGGCGTGTCAGACTTTTACTGACTAAAACCCACCCATACTCCTTCAACTGCCCGTGCCAGGGCCACGGTATCTCTTTCGAACTACCCGCGACCCCGGCGGCATCGGCCCAATTGACCCCGTCACTGCTGACATCTCTTTGAGGCGCGCGTGGAGCACAACGCGCCGTCGACCCGGGCCTGTTCCTTACCGGACGGCGAGCTGCCCATTACTCGTCGTCCGCAAGCCCGCGCCTACGGTGGCCGGGAATCAGCAATCGATTCCCGCCGCCCAGGGCGTCTCCTACGGCGGCTAGGGGCGCGAGGGCGCGGCTGTTGCCTCTCCCTCACGCGTTCCGCTTCCTCCTTCGCGAGCATTACTGCTTCGCAGAAGGAGGTGACGGCTTCCCATACACTCTCGCTCCGCACCATGGCCTGGACCAGGTTTGGACGCGAGAGATCGCCGCCGCCGATCGCCTCCGTGAGAACACGGCGGTGCTCCGCCCAAGCCGGGCAGACCTCCACTGTATGCTCCACCGTGTCCTCCGGGTGATCCACACAATGGTGACACCCGGGCGTTTCCTCCCGCCTTATCCGAAACAGGAACCTCCCGAAACAACCGTGTCCGGTGAGGACCTGCGTCAGGCGGAAGGTGAGGACGCCGTGGCGCCTCTCCAACTACTCCTCAAAGAGGGGACTTATCGCCGCAATTGTGGCGTGCCCAGCGCTGGGTTGCGACAATCGCACTCTCCATGTCGCCATGAGATCCCGCCGGAGCTCTGTCCGCTGTACCGTGATTTCTCGCGGCAGCGGAGTTACGCCCCGGCGTTTCGCCTCCTCGCGCCACTCCCACACGTGCGCGAGGACTTTTGCCTCCAGATCCCATGGCGGTAATCCGGCAAGGAGGCATGCCGCCTCACAGGAGACCGTGCGGTATCCCCGGACTAGCCGGATGGCCATGACCCTCTGGGACGCGTTCAACCGGCGGGCTGGTCGCAGCCTCAGGGAACGCGCCCACACCGGTGCCCCGTAAAGGGCCATGGAACGCACGACCCCCGCGTAAAGCCTCCGGCAGGAGGCGTTTGGACCCCCCAGATTGGGCAGGAGCCGCTTCAAGGCAGCCCCGGCCCGCTCCAGTCTGGGAGCCAAACGTCGGAAGTGCTCCACGAAGTTCCACCGGCTGTCGAGGACGAGTCCCAGGTACTTCATCGTCGACTCGACCCCGATGTGAACCCCTCCTACCGTTAATTGGGAACCCGACGGTGGCGCGTTCCGAGGACCATGAAAACACATGACCTCGGACTTGTGCAGGGCCACCTCGAGTCCCAACTGCCGGATCCTCTCTACGATTGTCGCAACCCCGCGTGTCGCTAGTTCGGCCGCCGCCTGGTGCGACCTCCCTTGCGCCAGGACCAGCGTGTCGTCAGCGTAGCATACAACGCTGACGCCGCTAGGGAGGTCGGCGCGCAGCACCCAGTCGTACCCGATGTCCCACAGATGTGGCCCCAGGACAGATCCCTGTGGGACACCGCACGACATCTCTCGCCGGTTCCACTCTCCCTGATGACCGGGGTAGATGACGGTCCTGTCCGTCAAATAGGCCTCGACCACTCGACGGAGGTAGGTTGGCACCCGGTGATACCGGAGTGCCTCCCTGATGCAACTCCAGGGCAGGGTATTGAAGGCATTGGCGATGTCTAGAGACACCGCCAAGACGACCCCACCCCGGGCTACAGCATCCCCCGTCGTGAGGGCTTGCACGCGCATGATGGCGTCCACCGTAGAGCGCCCCCTGCGGAAACCAAACTGGCTCTCCGCCAAATCCGGCCCCTCCTGCACCAGCCACCCAACGAGGCGGTCTGCAATGACTCTTTCAAAGAGCTTGCCCACCTCGTCGAGCAGCACGATGGGCCGGTAAGCGGACGGAGAGTCCGCAGGGCGCCCCGGCTTCTTAATGAGGACCAGTTTCCCTGTCTTCCAACGAAGTGGGAACTGGCCCCTCTCCAAGCATGCGCTTAGGAGCCCCCCTAGTCGAGGCCCGAGATCTCCGCTCGGAGGGCAGTCTTTGCCGCTCTGTACCCCTCATACAGCTCCGCCTGAATGGCTTCCGTATCCGGAGGGCGGATACGGAGCCTGCGGTGCCTGGTGTACCGGTGCCGCGCAACAACGCATGCCTCGCGCAGACATTCAACAAATGCTGATTCTCAGCCTACTTTGATTTTGGTATTGGTTTAGATGCGGGCATTTTAGTTTGAAACAAATGCCGCTAGGTAAGTTACATATTTTTACTGTCCTCAGTTTCAAATCCTTGCCTAATGTCAATTTTGCATCCACTATCTTGCACAGAAAATTTAAAACATTTGATAGTAATGACTAAATTGGGTTTCAAATCATAATCTAAGCGATTGTAATTAATTACATAATACAGGCTAATCGATGCTTAATTAAATCTGCTCAGTTTATCAACTGTCAATTATTGATATTTAGGTAATAGATATTATGATTTATTATAATAATAAGATGATGAAAATGAATCACAATTTACATAACACAGTGATGAATCATCACTGTCTGTCTGTCTGTCAGAAATCGAATCAAAATCAAAAGTCATTTATTCAAATTAGACTGAGAATCAGCACTTTTCAAACGTCAAAATTCTATAAGACAGTCCCCACAGAACGCTCGCTCTTCGCACCTCCTAGTGCTTTAGCTGGGAAGAAGAACTGGCTCAACAAACTCCCCAGCAGCACAGATGCCTGAATAATTCGGGTCGTTGACCCTTCTCTAAATCATTAGACAAAAGTTTGTTCTGCTTCCTCTATGATCATTAGATAAAGCACGTTTGATGATGTTAATTTTTGTCACCCGGAGCAGGAAAACCTGCATCTCTTTTGTGCAGCCTAGTCTCAGTAAGTTATTTGCCCTTGAATAATTTTCTGACACAGTCATTAACAGCTTCTAGTAATCTTATATAGAATTACCAAAAATATTTCAAGAGCAACGTTTGTATCAAATTAATGTGTTACTACAAAGAAACACGGCAGACAATACACACAATACACAAGACAACAAAAGAGGAACAAACAATAGAATATAAGTACAACAATATAAACAACAACAGCAACAACAACAACAAACAAACAACAACAAAACAACAACAACGCACAACAACAAAACAAACAAACCGCAACAACAACAAACAACAACAATAAACAATAACAAACAACAACAACAACAATAAAACTAACAACAATAGAATAGAAGTACAGACAATTTGCATTTTGTTTATTTTTTTTAACTAACTACTTTTCCTTATAATGAGAGATGTAGGTTATCTTCTGTTTAAAGACGAGCAATCCCTCCATTGTTTGGACAAAGGTACTGGTAAATAAATCTTGCTCAAGCATGAACAGCCTTAGTGACCCTCTTATGCGCAGACGCAGCAGTAGAGATAGTGCCAGTTTTATCTTATCTATCGCACCGATCACAATGACCCATATCCCCGAGATTAATTTGAAAGTTTACCTTGTCAATATTGTATGATATCATGCACGTATTTTTTTTTTTATTTGACTCAATAAAATTTTGTTATTGTGGAGTAATTTTGCATAGAGCGCCAAGTCTGCCAAGTCTTGTCCCAACTGTTAGAGTCAGCTTCCAGTCTAACCAGATGCCGCTGAATACCAGTATTTTATTCCACAACCCAGTTACTGGGTAACACGATACCCGTAGCAAGACTAGTTGACAGACTTTCGGGCTTCTGACTACCCGTCACGATTATCAAAGATCCACGAAGGACAACGGGAACCAACGGCTTACCGTGCTTTCCGAGGCGCGGAGGGGTCTGGGTATGTACTGGATGTTCACCCATCCACAGATCGTTGCTTAACCGTGCAGCTGTTATTATTTAGCCACGAATTCATCATAAATTGCAAACTTGATGAAGCTACTTCGTCAGTTGCATGTGTGTTAGGTCCACTTGCACTTTTAGTCGGGTTAAATGAATAAATGTAGAGTTTGTAAACTCGGAGTTAAGTGATTAACATTTTTACTCTTAGTACGCGTTGCGACACATATACACCGAGTTAGTTAATCTGGCATTAGTGTTTTTGGGAGGAGCTCGTGGCTAAATAATAACAGCCGCACGGGTCGATCCATCAGGTTAAGCTGCACTTGCCGGGGTCGTCCGTGGATGGTTGACCATCTTTACATATCGAGACTCCTCCGTGCCTCGGAAAGCATGTTAAGCCGATGGTCCCGGCTGTTATTCGTGGATTTTTGACAGTCGTTACGGGTCGTCTGAAGCCCGAAAGTCTGACAACCAGTTTTACTAGGGAGTCTCGTATTACCCAGTTAATGGGTTGTGGAGGTCAGACAGGCAGTCGCTCCATGTAAAATACTGGTATTCAGCTGCATCCGGTTAGACTGGAAGCCGACTTCAACATATTTGGGAAAAAGGCTAGGCAGATTGAGTTGGGAACATTGCTGTGGAATTACAATGTCTTTGCCCTTATATGTAATCCGATCAAAAATGAATGAACGGAAATTGTATACCAATCTCATTTACGTTACGATACATAATACTTTCTTGTCTTTGAATTTTATAACATGACATTTCATTTTATTTTAATCGTATTGTACTAAATATCCATGGAAACCATATACAATACGTATATAGGTTCCATGGAAATTTAGTTTATTGATTAACGAAAACGTCAGAGGAAAAAATATTTCTAAGTTTTTTATACTTAATTTGAATTTATTTCTAGATGAGTTCATGAATATATTGCCTGCTGATATAGTACAGAATTTTCACTTACTTGGAACAAGATAAAATACAAAAGTTATCAGGTTTCTCTTACGTCAATTTATTTTGAATTACTTTCACTAACCCAGAGTTTAGCGACTTAACTATCCCACATCGGTGGGTTAAATATTTAAAAGTTTACCTCTAACTCTTGGTGGTGCAAGATCAATTATTTTACTAACCCCGAGTTAGCTGTTAAATTCAAGATATTTAGCTTAACCCATGAACGTGCAAGTGGCCCTTAGTGGATCCAAAAAAGAACAAACAATCAATTTGATTTGACATTTTGTGTACTGGTGAAACTGAATTATGTTTCAGCCGATCTATTTTGTAAAAAATCTCACCGAAGGTGAAGTAAGAGCTTTACCTTACACTTTTACTTAGCAGAGGACACCGTGGAGTTTTGGTGGGTTAGAGTCCCACATAACTGCACTATCTCCCCGTGGAGTATTTTTCCACGATAAAAAAAAAAAATTGGGAGCTTGAAGTGATCTGCCATTCCACCTGATGCTAGGCATTGACACTATTGACTACACTTAACCTCAGTTTTCACAGAGAGATAGAGAGAGAGAGATAGAGAGTGAGAAATAGAGAGTAGAGAGAGAGAGAGAGTAGTTTAGTTTAGAGATTTTTGCAGAATACATCGGCCGTATTCTTAGTCCCGTATTACATAAAACTAATCATTACATAAAACTAGTTTGAACCAATCAAATGGCTTGAATCTAGTTTTAAGTAGGTACCTAATGCTTGAGTATTGAGTGACGTTCTGTAATATGGATCTTAGATTCTACTAAATGGTTCGCATCTATGGTTCGGCAATACCTACAGCCCTACAACTACCAGACTGATTTATTTATTTATTTCATTTGGGAAAACAAACAGTAGTATACTAATCATAAACAGTGTTGTCTTAAAATTAAATTAATTAATTATTAATTAATTTAAAATTATTAATTAAATTAATTATTTTAATTAAATTTAGTCTGTGAAATGCCGTGTGATTCTGTAAGACCTCATTCTAAACTTCGAATCTGAATCCGCTGTGAGTTTCTTGATTGGCATTCTAAAAACTCGGTTGATAATTCGAATTTACACTAGCGCTACCCTTGCGAGCGTGTCAGCGAGATGAGATGACCGTAAGTGGCATTCAGTAAGGTCACTTCGACGCTCACTTCACACTCGAACCCGATTTAAAGTGTCAAATAAAAAGCATCTAAGTATTTTACGAGTGAGAGTGAATAGCGATGAGAGATACGAGTTGTTGTTCGAATTTTACGGAATCGACATAATGGTAGCCGTATTCGGCAAAGATAATCATTGAAGATAGATGGTTATCATTCAAATATGATAAGTGATAAGAAGCAATCGCCAATGTCCAGCAGTGCCCGGATGCAATTAAATTAATACGATGTTCCCACTACTTTTACTACATAATTATTTATTTATTTACAGCCTGTATCATATTTATATTATACATATACACTAAAGATTTCGAATTTGTATTGTGTATTTATTTCTATCTAATTTGATGCTGCCCCGGTTGACGTCATCTGGTCAACGCCGGCTGCCGCTCAAAACAGCGCTGTGGCTATGTCTCGTAAAGGGTCTCAGTATTATGCTGAGCAATGACCGGTTTGCGCGAATGTATGTATTTTTGGGGTAAAATATGACGCAAAGAAAAAACACAAACAAAAGAACTAGTTGGACGTAAATACGCATATTTAGCCCCAACTTGTTCTTTTGTTTGTGTATGTGTGTTTTGATTGTGTCATATTTTACTCCGAAAATACGTAGTATTTTTCATTCATTAACCTCGATTGATATGAAAACTATGATAGAAAATTTCATAAGTTTTAAAGCAATTGCATTTATTACTATATATTTACTTTACCGAGCAATATTTTTTCAGTTGTTACCTACTACTACACCAGCTTTAAATAGGCACACAATTTTTTATTTCACGATGTTATTGAAATGAAACATTGTTATTTTGCACGATTGTAGTGCAAAGTCAATTTGTTTTCTATAACGTAGTTTTTTTTGGAGAATTATTTACATCAACACAGTAGGTATTTCTTAGTATTTTTTTAATGTTACAGGATTTGTGTTACTGCTATATTTTAATAAAGATACAAAAATTTTAATATTCGTTGCCTAAATTATTTTATTCCTGTAACTAGATTTGTACAAATACTCTTACAAGTCAATCATAGATTAAAAACTAGATGATTTCGGCGGTTCCTATCTGACTACTATGAGAAGAAAGAAATGCCGAAACAAATCAAGTGTAAAGTATGTTTTAAAGTCCAGATATAATTAGTATTATATTTAGTATGTATGTATTTATGTATCTATTATTTAGGTTATGTATGTATCTATTTTAGTATAATATTGTAAGTAGGCACTTATTATTTGCACCAAAGACAGCCCCATTTCATATCCAGGCAAATCACTGTCCATTCTAAGGTTGCCTGGAAGAGATTGCAGAAAGCGATAAGGCCGCCCATTGTTTATTTTGTAGTGTTTGATTATGTCTTTTTTTGTTATGTATTTTTGTGGTGTACAGTAAAGTATATATAAATAAATAAATAAATATAATCTTGGTCAGATCATGTGAGGACCATGTAGATTCCATGTCTGAAATGGTATTTTAAGAAAAGAACCACACATTATTAGAGTGGGCCTATTCTGTCAGTATAAGCCTGTTCGTATTTGTAATCTCATTCACTATCAAGTAATTTAACATCACTTACATTCTTGTACAAATAACTTTAAAAATTACACATTATACACAATCCTCTTTTGTTTTACACACTCAATATGACATTCAAAACAATGCTACCAAATATGATTAAATAATTTCACATACCTAACCTAAAATTAAAAATATCTGATAATTAAAAAGATTATTAAATTAAAACTCACGATAGCAGAACATCCAGGTAAAATGCAAGGCGTCTTCATTATAACACAAAACAATAGTATTTTTAAACTGTATGTAAATATGTTTGTGCCGCCCACATCCAAAATTGATAGCTCTTTTTTGATTAAATTTACACTGAACTACATCCCGCGTCTGCGCTGATACAGTGCGATATTGTATTTGGAGATAAGTGACGTCAGGCGGTTGGTGTAAAGAAGGAGAGATTAGCGAGTTGGCACAAGCGGAAGCGGGAGCGTTCTTGTCGAAGATATTTTTTTTAAATTACGGTAATGGACGAGATTTTCATAAATGAAATGTCAAATAATTAAAAAAGTAGTTTTTTAACACGTTCCGGAGCGCTATACGGCTTCAGTCACAATAATAAAACTTCTATTGTGTTTCGTTTATCGCGCGTGAATCCTGAATGATTACTGGAAAAATAATAATAAACATAACGGCGGAGGTCAGATAGGCAGTCACTCCAAGTAAAATAAAGTTATTCAGCTGTATCCGGTTAGACCGGAAGCCGACCCCAACATAGTTGGGAAAAGGCTATAGGCAGATGTGATGATGACAGCGCAGGATAGCCTTTACCAGAATTGGTCATTGCATCAGTGGTTCAGCAGCTTTATCATCAGGATTGTGCCGGAATATACCTGTTTGTCATGGACGTGGTACGACAGCGGCTCCCTGGCATCATCTATCATCAGAAGACAACCACCACGCAACCATCGATGCGCTGGTCTGCTAGAGTGACAGTCACCAGCCAGTGTCACTCTTAAGGCCTGTTTCTCCACCTACAATTAAGTTCCTATTACTTGGCAGATAATTTCATACAAATTCTCTTTTTGAATTTATTCGGTAAGGAGTGGCTATTCGGACACCGTGAAATAGGCCCTTATGGCCTGTCCACATCTCCACGTCACGACGTCATCAACGTGGAACGGTGCGGTGTCGCGGCACGGTGCGTTACCGCGTCGTGCTAGTGCACGGTACGGAAACGTCGCCGTGGAACGGCACGTTTAGCAGGTAAATTTCCATATAAATAAACTATGAGTGGCTATAAACATAATTTCAAATTATTTTTTGAAAAAAAAAATACCTCTTATCGTAGAACGAACCACATAAGAGGCTGGTTATTTATATTTTAGTTAATTGCCAACTAAATGCTCCAATATCGCTATTAAAATATTTACAGAATTCATTCATGACGTGCATTTTTACGATACGGTAACGTAAATTTGCACGTTATGTCTACGCACCGTGCCGCGACACCGCACCGCTACAGTCCGTTACTCGACTTCTTCGGTGACTTCTAGTGACTTCGTAACAAAACAAGACGGGTAGCGGACGCCACTTGCTGCGCCGCCATCATACATATAGCTAAGATACAGCTGTTACCTACTGACTCAAATTGTTTCGCTGTGTTGATGCTCACGTCAGCAAACATGTTTATACCTCTAACGCTTGTGTTCTGTGCTGAGTTGAGAAAAAGTTTTGCTGAGACAGTTCTTGTAATTATATTTGACTAGCTTTTACCAGCGGCTTCATCCGCGTGAATGTCGGAAATTATCCCACGGAAACCGTGCATTTTTCCGGGATAAAAAGTAACCTATGTGCTATTCTAAATTAATCTATCTCTGTGCCAAATTTTATTTAGATCCGTTCAGCCGTTCTGGCGTGATTGAGTAACAAACGTCCATCTATCCATCCAAACTTTCGCAGTTATAATAATAGTAAGAAGTAAGATTACTGGTTTATTTATTTATAAGCATAAAAAATATGTAATAAGCATGTTGAAACTGCTTGTATTTTCCGTTACTTGTCCCAAAAGGCTCATTAGAAAACCAGTGTCAGCTAACGTCTGTCTGGCATTAATTAATGCTGAAATTAATCTTTTTTGTGCAGACGTGAGGCACACACTATTTTCGTTAAAACATTATTTTCACTTTTTTTTTTTGTTATTTGAGTTTTGTGTTTCACGAAATATGGTCCTAATTAAAGGTATGGTACAGACACACATCACATCATCACAACATCATCTTCGCATCATCATCATCTGAACATCTTTCTCCATGGGACCAATATCGCAATCGCGAAAAAAATATCAATTACTGTATTCAAAATCGCTTATTCTCATGACTTGCTTCTCTTTCTTATCAACAACACCTATAAATACGTAGTTAAGAACGTTTACACTTCTTGGGGATTTACATAATATACGAGATAAGTTATGCCGCCTACCGCCATAGTACGCATAGTTTGATGAAGCCATTTGTATCAACATTCATTAAGATGGATTAAGTAGGAAAATGTGAAATAGACTTTCATTCTTCATAAATGCTGCTCTCTCTCTCTCTCACTTTGTTTGGTACATCATACGAAAACGAGCGCGTACAATTCCATGAACAGACATTTGGGCGTATAGGTATTATGAAAACTGGCCAAGTGCGAATCGCACTCGCGCACGAAGGGTTCCGTACCATTATCTATAAAAACGGCAAAAAAATCACGTTTGTTGTATGGGAGCCCCCTTTAGTATTTATTTTATTTTGTTTTTTAGCATTTGTTGTTATAGTGGCAACAGAAATACATCATCTGTGAAAATTTCAACTGTCTAACTATCACGGTTCACGAAATACAGCCTAGTGACAGACGGACAGACGGACGGACAGCGGAGTCTTAGTAATAGGGTCCCGTTTTACCCTTTGGGTAGGGAACCCTAAAAACTACTACATGTATTTATTCAAAATAAAGTTATTTGAATGTTTGAGTAAATTATCTATCCCTGTACTTTAACAATTTTCCCATTTTCATACTCCGGGAGCTATTTATTTACGCCCAAAGATGCCTTAAAATTTGTGTTGAAATATGGAAGTTTCGACGCTCATAAATTCCAAACCAATAATTTTTTTCTGATTCAGCTTCCATACAGGGCTAGATAATGACGAGAAAAATTTAAATAATTTTTAGTTTTAAACGTACAAACAGACGAGTAATCACCATACTACGTTTGTATGGAAGAATGAGCGACTAGAGCGTGCCCACAAAGTCTGACATGAATTCACAAGTTTTAGTTAGATGGTGCCGATTCTGTTGTGCACAAACTAAACTTAATTTAGGCTATTGCTAACTTTTTCTCTCTATTATGACAAGAAAGGGACAAAAGTAAATTAGAGCGGTCAAATTAGTTAGAACTAATTTTTCCATAGACATTTAGACGACACGTAAAAACATGTCGACTAAAAACACGGTGAATCGCAAGGCGTGAACTAGTTTGACATCTCCAACTTAGTTCATAGCCGTCCTTTTCTCGCGCTGCCTGTTAGTAAAAGATAGCAATTCTCTAATTTTAGTTTAGTGCGTTCACAAGAGAATCGGCACCACTGTCTGAATGTGATGAGACGTTCACGAGTTCACAGGGCTCGGAACATCGGGAAACACATACATGTGAGTTAATAGTTCACCTCGCGACTAGTCGCAACCGTTTGGTTCACTTGCCAAAAATGGAATATTCAAATTCCAAGCCTAAGCTCCCCCCGCCCCCGTGACCACGGTTCGGCACAAAAAATGTGTGCCCGCCTGAACACGTCTGCCTAAGTAGTTATTTCTAAAAACTAAATACCTATGAGAGGTAATAAAGATGTTAGATTTATGGCTAGTTTATAAAGTGCTGTGGGAAAGGAACAAATGATCGTCTCACCAGTTTAACTAATTGACAAATTATAACCAATAAAACATTATAAGATTTATGATAACGTTTACTCTAAATCAAATATTGGTGGATTTTACAAAGTAGAGATAGCATGTGAGTAATGGCCATGCTTAAAAATGTACTGCAGACGTGTTTAGGCTACGGTAATTCGCGCCCTGGCCTGGCGGCGACAGATATAAGCCGACGTACGAACGGACGTAAAAATATCGCGGCGGGATTTTATCGCGCTCTGGATTTTCAAATCTCGATGTTGAGCCGAGCGTTGAGAATTCAACTTAACAATAACAGAGTTCATTCTAGCGCGTCGAAAAAACATACTGTTGAATTTCCACTCTCGGCGCTAAGCAGAGCGTTGAATCCAGTACGCGACAAAAATCGCCGCGATATTTTTACGTCCGTGCGAACGTCGACTAACAGACAAAGAATAAATGTTTCGGTAAATTTTTCCTACTCCTCATTAATTTTATCCAACTATGTCATTACCAACATTTTGAATGAAAATGACAATTTGAAAAGGTGTGTGGAAAAAAAATTGTTTGACAACCGCTGAACATTATCGCTGCTTGACCGTACGTACGTGTACACGAGGAGCTTGTGGCTAAATAATAACAGCCGCACAGGTCGATCCATCAGGTTAAGCTACGCTTGCCGGGGTTGTCCGTGGATGGGTGACCATCTTTACATACCAAGACTCCTTCGTGTCTCGGAAAGCAAGTGAAGCCGTCCCGGCTGTCATTCGTGGATTTTTGACAGACGTTACGGGTCATCAGAAGCCCAAAAGTCTGACAACCAATCTTACCAAGGGGTATCGTATTACCCAGTTACTGGGTTGTGGAGGTCAGATAGGCAGTCGCTCCATCCCCCCCGAAGGGTTCCCGCATTGTCGAGGCGGGGGGGCTCAGTAGCCGTGGCTTGGTCACCCACGGTGAAGCGAAGAGGAACCCATGCGGGGGCCGCTCGTCAGGGCTTTTGCCGATAAGCCGACGACGTAGCGGCCAGCGGGTAGGTTGCGGTGGCCGTATGGGCGACACCGCAACTGAGGCGGGCCGCGGTGTCTTATGGGAGGCATCGCGGCTGAGGATTGGAGGCCGCGGCGGGAGAGGAGTGCCGGTATTGCGGTGCGCCGCTCTCCCTACCTTCCGCGGCCTTGACGGGGCCGCCACCGTTTGATGGCGGACGCGGTGGGGCCGCAGGGGAAGAGGAGTGTCGGTATGACGTCGGCCGCTCTCCCTATCCTCTGCGGCCGAAATGGCGGCGGAGCGCGCGCGGGAGGACGACCCTCACGCGGCGCCGCTCCGAAGGCGGAGGAGGGGTCGGAGCAGACGACTCCTCCCAGGTGGGGGCCAGCAGGCAACGGGTGTGGGGGCATCCTTGCCTGTATTGCACAGGCCCCCACCAGTGTCGGACGGGAATGGCCAGGTGTTCCCGGTCATTCCCGTAGCCCCCCATCCGGGGGGGCACGCGGGGCCCGCCAGCTAGGCGGGCATGCGCCGGGAGGGTTGTGGACGTAAAGGCTGTGCCGGTTTCCCATGGCCCTCCCATCACGGCGATGTGGGAACACTGCTGAGTTTTAGTGGGTATACTGTCATTCCGACAGGAGTCCCACATACCCCGTCTCGTCCCCCACGAGCGGGGATGCATAAAGCATTTCTCAGCGTCAAAAAAAAAAAAAAAAAAAAAAAGGCAGTCGCTCCATGTAAAATACTGGTGTTCAGCTGCATCCGGTTAGACTGGAAGCCGACCCCAACATAGTTGGGAAAAGGTTAGGCAGATTGATTGACCGTACCTGTACGCAATATTCGCCTATATCATTTCTGACCTGAAAACAAAGAGAAGTTAAAGCGAACAAGAATGAAGTCATCAGTATACAATTCAATTGAACATTTATTTCTCTCCACCATCCGTTCATCACAGATAAGCCTTATGAAGATTTTAACTGCAAATAAATTCACGTTTTCGTAATAGATACCTAATACCAAGCGAGCTCCTAAAACCATTCTGCCGTCAAACGTCAAAGATAAAACAGTTATTTATGCTATCGTCTCTTTCTTTCTTTTGCCAAAATATCCCTGTCTCGTTCCCTCATGGCGTGACAAACGGTCGTTGTAGTAAGTTACCGGGAGTTTTGTGATTGAACGAATTTCATGAGTATACTTCGTTGTGAAATGGGGTATTTTATGCGAATTCCCTGTGTATTAGCTCCTGTTTGTTATTGTTGATAGATCGGATTTTTATGGAGTTTGCACCTGATTCTCAAAATACACACAGTTAGCCCTATAGATATTGTTAGGGGCTTTTGGTGAAAAAAAGAATTGATTTATTTAATTATTACGAGTATATGTCGGAACGTCATGATTTACTCAGTTAGATTTAGACAGACATGTGGGCAGAAGATGGGTTTCGTGCAATGAAAACACACTGGGTGCGATACACGGTGTTTAAAATCACAATCTAACACAATCACTAAGCACAACGAATCGAATACAGTTCCGTGGCGTAGTAACCCCGATGTTGCTCCGATGCGATCCAACACTAGACTGTTTTTCTCGCCATGAGGTTAAAACATCACGACTCTGTAGAAGCGCGCTGTAGGCGTGGGCACCTCACGTGATGTCGCCTATGGCGCGCTTGCGATTCGTTACGCGTCCGTACTATTGACCAGATCCGACATATATATTAAGTTATGGAGCCAAAGCAAAGATTGTATCACAAAAACGGAAGTTAACTTTGGTCGTCTAGCCTAGTGTTTATTATTAAATTCCCTTGGCTTAAGTACACTGCAGCCCTTTTAACACTTAATAATTTTTGTGTAACAGTATGAAAGCACACACCACATTGGCCTTTTCAACATAGTATCTTTTGAGAGATTGTGGTTACACTTATTTCCTTTTAGTACACATAAATATATCACTTTTTCAATAATTTGGCAGTAAAATCTCATTTCTCACAAAAACGTACTTTGAAGCTTTTAGCACCATGCCACAGATTATACTCGTAGGTAACGACGAAACACGAAGTAAGACGTTCGAAAATCGTAGTTTTACCTAATGTGCACTTTATAATTTATAACGTGACAATAATATCGTGAACGTCCACAGCATCACGATAACACAGGGAACTAAAATGTATGGAAATATATAAAGACGGTTCCCGTCCATGATAACGTCATGACGTGCACGTATTTTTTTTATATATTTTATGGACGTGGACGATCATGATAATATCGTCACGTTAGAAATTATAAAACCGGCCAAGTGCGAGTCGGACTCGCGCACGAAGCGTTCCGTACCATTTTACCTATAAAAACGGCAAAAAAATCACGTTTGTCGTATGGTAAATATTTGTTTTATTTTAATTTAATTATTTATTTTTAAAGTGAATATATAAATAAATATTCTGTGAATATTTCAAACGTCTACCTGGTGCCGTTATCAATATTGAGCAAAAACGAACAAAACAATCACGTTTGTTGTATGGGAGCCCCCTTAAATATTTATTTTATTCTGTTTTATAGTATTTGTTGTTATAGCAGCAACAGAAATACATCATCTGTAAAAATTTCAACTATCTAACTATCACGGTTCATGAGATACAGCCTGGTAACAAACGGACAGACAGACGGACCCGTTTTACCCTTTGGGTGCGGAACCCTAAAAACGCACAATAGCTACTATATATTGAGTTGCGTTTGAAAACTTGGTCGATGATATTATCTTTACCTATGAAATTGCCGTTCTGCAGTAGGTACTGGCCATTTCAAATCAAAATAATTTTTGTTTGGCTAAGAATTCTAATTTCAAATTAATTTTATTTTAAAAACATGGATTTGTTTTTCCAAAAGTAGTCATTTCTTTATTGATTAGTGTTACATTTTCATCGCATTTCAATCTTTTTCGTCATCATGGATACGTTAAAAATTCGAGTAATTATGGAATATGAGTACCGTCGTGGCAGCAACGCGGCACAAGCGGCACGCAACATCAACGACGTTTACGGAGCTAACACTACAAACCAACGCACCACTTGTTATTGGTTTGCTCGCTTCCGTTCTGGAAATTTCGACCTGAAAAATGAACCTCGCGGTCGTCCGAAGACTTTGGTCGACAATGACGAATTAAAGGCGATTGTGGAAGCTGATGATACACAATCTACGGCTGAATTAGCAGCAGCTTTCGACGTTAGCGTCAAAACAATATTGGTCCATTTGCGTCAAATTGGCAAGGTAAAAAAGCTTGACATATGGGTGCCCCACGAACTCAATGATCGCCAGCGCGAAGTACGCGTCGAGACGTGCCTTGCACTGCTCAACAGACACACAAATGAAGGAA
Source organism: Cosmia pyralina (assembly GCA_946251885.1). NCBI lineage: Eukaryota > Metazoa > Arthropoda > Insecta > Lepidoptera > Noctuidae > Cosmia > Cosmia pyralina. Next base: position 7,238,976 of record OX276345.1, read on the forward strand.
TTTTGAACCGCATTGTTACCTGTAATGAAAAATGGATTCTGTTTGATAACCGCAAGCGCTCAGCAAGTTGGTTGGATCCTGGTTCAGCACCTAAACAATGCCCTAAACGAAAACTTACCCCTAGAAAAGTGATGGTCACTGTTTGGTGGTCTAGCGCCGGTGTGATTCATCACAGCTTCTTACCAAACGGGGTGAGCATTACTTCAGATGTGTACTGTGAAGAAGTGAACACAATGATTTATTTATTTATAGTTAATTAAAACGGTTATACACCAATTACAATAATTAACCTGAATGATGGAGAAGCTGGCACATCTCCAACCAGCATTGGTCAATCGCTCGTCTCCGCTGCTCCTGCACGACAACGCGCGACCTCATACTGCACAGCAGACGGTCTCCAAGTTGCAAGAACTGGGGTTGGAAGCTCTCCGTCATCCGCCCTACTCACCAGACCTTGCGCCTACAGACTACTACTTTTTCCAGAATTTGGATAACTTCTTGGCGGGAAAAAAATTCAATAGGTACCCGAGAGGCAGTACAAAATGCCTTTGAAGAATTTGTTGCCTCCCGTCCAGCTGATTTCTTTAAGAAGGGCATCAATAAACTGCCACTGCGTTGGCAAAGATGCATTGATTGCATGGGTGATTACTTCGATTAATACAAATAAAAAATGCATGACAAAAATTCGTTTAAATTTTTCATACAAAACGGCAATTTCATAGGTAAAGAGCTATTATATCACGTTTCCTGGTAGTAATATATAATACTTGACCATTTTGACAAATTTTCACTTATCGCCAGTCGCTTGTGAAATACTCGTATAGATGTAGTTGGGATCCTTTCAACAAAACGCTTTTTTAACAACAACACACAAACGTTGTTGTATTGAAACGACGCTATGGTGCTGCTAAGCCCATCAGTCAGTGCACTCCGGAAATTGCTTGTTGTATATTGTAAATCCTATGCGGTGACGCATGTGCCTTCATACAATGTCAAGAAATCGCAAATGTTGGTTTTAATAGCAAACATGTATTGTATCGTTAGTATGTTCCTCCTGTGACTATTAGGCCTCATTTACGGACACGCGCGGCGTCGCGTGGCGCGTTGAGCGGCGCGGCCCGCACTAAATTCAAACATACGGCGTTCTATGCGAGCGTTTACGGAGATGCGATTTTATACGCGTTTGATTGAATTGTAGCATCGCGTCGCATGTGGTGGGTGAAGTGACGGGCGACGCCGCGTGCGACACCGCGAGCGCCACCGCTTGCGCCGCCGCGTGCGTGCCATAAACGGAGAAAACGCTTGACGCCCCGCAGCCCGCCCCGCGCACCGCGCCGCCTGACGCCCCGCGTGTCCGTAAGGCCTCTGCCTCGAATTTCGCGGGCAGCGGGGCGGCTTCGGCGGCGGCGGCGGCGGCGCGTCTCGCATTGTCCCGCCCCGCTTCCGCACCGCTGTTTTTGAGGTCCGGTCCATTTGTTTTTACGCATAAAATCCGGCCGCTCCCACGCCGCCGCCGCTGCCGCCCCGCTGCCCGCAAAATTCGAGGCAGACGCCTAAACGAGGCCTAAGCGGGACACTGTTGCAGCGTGTTGCTCAGATTAAGTGCCTAGGACATGTGGTCACCAAGGACTTATCTGTATCAGTCGTGACACACAGTATGCCTGAGAATTTTTTGACACAATAAAACAAGAGTTCTGATTAAAATTCATTCAGTTCCATTACCAAAAGTCTGATTAGTACTTACCAGTAATATTTTTTTAGCAGAAAACTCGGATTTTTTTGTCAAACACGGTAGGTGCTTAGGTTACATTATATTTATAGATTTGTATGAAGTTAAACGAATTCACGAAATCCGTCTACATATTTTATCGAGTTCAGGGTTACTGGGACCCTCGGAATCGATATGAACACCATTATCTCTGCTATACAGCTACGAATAGGATTGTGGGCACTAAATCGGAGATTATTAAGGATAATTCATTTTTAGGGTTCCGTAGTCAACAAGAGGCCCTTATGGGTAACTGCTATAGTAATTGGCCACGCTATCGTAACTGGGAACTCATAATAAAATCGGCCAAGTGCGTGTCGGATCACGTACGGTGAATGGTTCCGTAGTTGAAAATAATTTATCCCAAATACAAACTTAACATTGTTGTTGAAAAACTAGAAATCCAAAAAAACATTTTTTTATGCGATAAAATTACAAATTACGAATTTGGACTTTTTTCTTTACACCTACTAGTGCCGTGAGACCTTGCTTCATGCCAAATTTCATGATGCTAGGTCAAAGGGAAGTACCCTATAGGTTTTGATTTACTTGCGAGTATCAAAATATTTTGCATAAATGGTCGTATTTTATTATTGCGTTAACTTAACAGCTTAATTTTTTTAGAGCTCCAAGGGACCAAAGACCTACAAAATTTCAACTTGATACCTCCACTCGTTCCTGAGGAAAAGGGTCTTGATAGACTGACAGACGGAGAACGAAGTGATCCTATAAGGGTTCCGTTGTTTTGAGGTACGGAACCCTAAAAAGTGGTAGAAACAAGGTGATGCAAGCAAGCTCATGAGTTTATTGGACAACAATATATCTTTTTTCCTTTTCAATTATGAGCTTGCTTCTTCTCCTTTTTTCTACTTCTTTTTATGAATGGCCAGTTACTATAGCGTGGCCAATTTCTATAGCAGTTACCTTATCTTCGATGTCCACAACGTGACATGACATATATCATCTTGACATGTGTACCATGTCTGTTTGTCTGTCCGCGGCTTTACTCAAAGACTCTTAGTACTAGAAAGCTGTAATTTGGCACATAAAAACTGCACATTGTGTTTGTTGTCCTCGAAAAGGATACGACCGAGTGCCTCGTAAAGTTTTGTGGTGAGCCCAATGTGTACCAGGGAAGTATGTGCAGTATTGTGCAGTTCATTTAAGCGATTTACAGTCGATGCAGTACCCAAGTCCGGTCTACAGTGGGCACTACTGGCAGCTTCAATGTAAGCCCTTCTCTATTAAAATGACGCCCGTCCTTGTCGATTGATATTCGATGTACATACCTTGATTTATATTCGATTTTTTTTGTCCATGTTTTTTGTTGTGATTGTTCTTCTCCATAGGGAGAAGAACGGGCAAGAAAAACATTTCAAAGTGTAGTAGGTTCCTATGAACCAACTACACTTTGAAATGGGCAATTAGCTTCATCTTTCCGATTTTTTTTTCAAATCTTGACAATTCAAAATACAACCGACTTCCAAAAACAACACTACAAAGTGAAAAATAACTTGTCGGTGTCTAGTTAAATGTATTTTCGTTTTTTGCCACCAACTTCCGAAATTGAAGTTATTTTTCACTTTGTAGTGTTTGGAAGTCGGTTGTATTTTTTTGTAAAAAAGTTTTTATTTTTCACTTTTTAGTTGTGTACCTACCCCACACAAATTCTAATACCACTATCTGCAAAACAAACTAGAACATCATCCATATAAAAGTGGGGGAAAAATACGTATTATTGAAGCTAACTCAAAAACTACCGAATCAAAGTTAATCAATTTTATATGGGACCAACTGTGATGTACCCTCTCGAATAAAACAAAAAAATCCAAATCGGTCTAGCCATCTTCGAGTAATCGGGGAACATGGGGGAAAGGTTCCGACGAATTGAGAACCTCCTCCTTTTTGAAGTCGGTTAAAAAGAGCCTGTAATTGGTTTATTTGAAATAAATGATTTCAGTTTGACCTAAGCTGCATTTGGTGATGAGTTGGCGTTTTCTGCCCTTGGACTTTGCGATTGAGCTTAAATTAAGTTTACGGCTGAGCGTCCACTGGTCTGCGCCGGCCGCAACGCAAGCACGGCACGCAACGGATTTTGGTTTATTTGTGTGAAGAGATGAAAATGCGGGCGGTACCAGTAGTAGACGCAGTGCTGTATGAATTCATACAAAACAAACCGAAATCCGTTGAATGCCGTGCGTGCGTTGCGGCTGGCGCGGCTGGCGCGGACCAGTGGACCTTCACCTTAAATGTTCCTATGTCACTCATTCCTTACGGGAAAAATCTACCTATCATGTCAAAGAGTGGTGGTATCAGGGATATACCTAGCCAAAAAGGTAACTGGTAACCGGCCGGAACTAATAAGGCACACTGAATTATAGAATAAAGCTTCGGCCAAACCTGAGCGACGAAAGCGATTGCAAAGCGGGAGCGTCCGGGATGAGTCCGTATTGAAGTAAAAGTACGTTCATAGCATATAATATCGTGTATCTACCTAGGTCAAGGTCAAGGTCAATGTTTTTATTTAGTCTTATTCCAGTCTATTCATATCATGTTAAAATAAACATGATTAAATTAATAAATTTATTTTATTTTATTATCAAGTAACAGTACAGTCAGTCAGTACTCATAGTGTTAATAACAATATACTTACAAACTAGTTAGTACGAGTAAAACATTAATACAGAAACAACTTGTAACATCACTGCTGTAAGGTGACAGGCCCAGCCGATAGTCGCCGCAGGAGACGCCCTGGGCGGCGGGAATCAATCGCCGATTCCCGGCCACCGTAGGCGCGGGATTGCGGACGACGAGTAATGGGCAGCTCGCAGTCCGGTAAGGACCAGGCCCGAGTCGACGGCGCGTTGTGTTCCACGCGCGCCTCAAGGAGATGTCTGCAGTGACTGGCTCCGATAGGGCCGATGCCGCCGGGGTCGCGGGTAGTTCGAAAGAGATACCGTGGCCCTGGCACGGACAACTGAAGGAACACGGGTGGGTTTTAGTCAGTAAAAGTTTGACACGCCCTGCCGCTCCGCCCAGAGCGGGAAAAGTTATTTGATGATTTCCCATCCACAAAAAAAAAAAAAAGCCGATACCTTGCAGCAGAAGTTCACAAACGCACAATCTAGGCTGCTGGATACCATAGACACAAAAAAAAATGCACAAAAAAACTGCAAAAATGCACGTAAATTAAATTTTAAATGGAAGAATGCTTCTTGATCTTGGACTTAAAAATTTGTTATTTCACACAATCTTAGAAGTTGTGTGTACTTAGTACATAAATTAAAATTAATTCATAAGGAGGTATTAAATTTAACACAAAATAGTTTGATGCATGCATGATGCATGTAAGATTTCATGTCTCGCAATCGAAACGACTGAGAGACGAAATATGAGACTGAAATAAAACAACAATTTAGGTGATAAACTAAGCTAGATACGAGCGGCTTCAATGACTATTCACTAAAACTGAAGTTCGCGGTTCGCGCTGTAATCGCGCAGGTGTGCACGAAAAAGTTTCGCGTTATTGACGCTCCCGGTTCGCGTCCCGCGTCCCGCTACTTGATGCGCAGGTTTGGCCGTAGCATTAAGTTCGGTTTTTTAGAGCGTCATGTCGTCTCTCTCTGTCAAATTTTATAATTCTTTTTTATGTAATAATTACCTTCTAAAGCTACATGCGACTTATTAACATCCCAAGCTGTTCAAGGTTGGCATACACTATCATTTTCATAAAAAAAAACCATGTAACTTCCCCGAAAAAAAGTCTCCATTTCTTAGTTGTAGTTCACGTAGATTAATTTGTGTATTTAATCGCTTCTGTAGAGGCTGCACACTGTAAGGTCGTTTCCAGTAGGTACATAACAATATTATATTCATTACCAGATATTATGACTCAATGGAAACGGGAAAATTTCAAGAAATACTAGGAATTGCTCCAATATTTAGCAATAACTGGTATGGAAGGAAATTGGTGACTTATTGATGTTGTTGTTATTTATTGATGTTTGAGTGAGTCGTTGAGATAACATTTCGTAGACCTATGTATTTATAACATTATATCAATTTTATCAAGTTACATTAAAATATCCCTCTCCCACATTTTCTAGCACAAAATTATTTTCCACGCAAAGAAATATCTTAAATATCTTTCGTACTAGTGGCTATATAATAGAGAAGTATGGAATAAAATGGACATGTTGCGCCGACCCCAAATAGATTGGGATAAGGGCAGGAGAATGATGACTAGTGGCTAAGTAAGCCACTAGTACGAAAGCGGCTCTACACAAAAAAATAGTCCATCGTACAGTCTTGCGTACGCGCACCGTGACGTCAGCCGGCATTTCGCACGTGTTTACAAACAATGCCGAAGCGACGATGATTCTTGGAATCTTGTAACGCTCGAGTGTTCTTATGGATGCTAGATAACTGGACTCTATCGTAGTGTATGTTTCGTTTGAATGTATGATCGTATAAAATTCACAAATATAGGTATGTAAAGAGCAAACACAGTTAGTTTCAGATTTCTAGATTCTAGATTTCTAGATTTTCTACAAAGAAAAAACAAGCGATGACCTATATTTTTTTTTGGTTTAAAATGCATGCTGTTTTAATAAGGGCTAATTTGACCAAAGTCGGATACCTTTTACCCGTGGAATAAAATTGACGACTGACAGTTTCTGTATGGAGAAACTGTCAAAAATTAAAAATTTATTCGAAGGTTAAGATTTAATACTGGGTATAAAAGTTCAGTCGAATTCACCCTTATCAGGCGTCACCCTAATCCTAGCTTCCTAATCTTAGAATATAGAATGTCCTAATATTATAAATGCAAAAATGTTTGTTACGCTTTCACGCTAAAACGGTTGAACGAATTTAGATGAAATTTGGAACATGGGTAGACCATGACCTGGATTAGGAAATAGGATAATTTTTATCCCGGTAGTACGTTCCCGTCTAAAAAAAAAAAGCTACTAATTCATATTTTAGACTTAAAAATATTTTTCTTGGCCCTTCGCACGTCTTGTACTCCCCTCTAAATTTTACATTCGACACAATGTCACTTCCCACGCGTCTCACACATTACGCTCATTCAGTACCTACATTTTCACCTTTCTGTGTTCGTTTCACGTTTCTCTGTAACTAATGAACATCTTGTACAGAAATAGCCCTCGCGTTTCACTCCTAAATAAAGCAGGGGAAGCAATTTCACCCCCATTAGGGTGTCGTAATCGCCATCACAGATGTTTTCGAATACATACGATACGACTTACTGCTACTAATGGCCACACGGTGTCAGCAGGCCCATTTAGGACCCAGTTGGCCAAATTGGCCAATTTTTTGACGTAATCTTAATGATTTTGGATTGTTAATGCTTGGAATAGTTTGATTAATTTATTGGATTATTGTGAGATGGGATTGGTTCGTTTTGGCATAACTGGGACCAGTTAAGGCGAAGATAAGACCTTTGATGATTTTGAACTAAAGATACCTTTACTCAAGTAATAGGTATGTAGAATTATCTGTAATATTAGTAATAATACATACTAATAGTTCGTTTATTTTGCAGAATATTGTTACAGAGGTATTATTATTGTAAAATTTAGAAGGCAACTTTTATATCACCACATTTCGCCTGCAAAAACAATCTGGGCATTCCGTCTCAGTGACTCCCATCTTTGTTGCTTATAGCAGGCGATTCTGAAAAATTCAAAATTACTTTTCAAGCAACTGCTTTTGTTGCTGACAGCTTTCATAAAAGCATCATAATAATAGTCTAAGATACTGTTACACAAATACATTATAATATTACTTAACAATAGAATAGCGAACAAAATCGTAATCCGATACTTATGACCAGTGGACAAAAGTCTACGCCTACATAATATGTCATGTCGCATGCGTGATGACAATGCGTGTCTACCAAAAATCACTGACACATAGGATCACAGTTTTTCTATAGCATTTCTTCTGATAGCTTCTCTATATTATCTTTAATCTCTTTGATGTTACATAATGGGGTTGTTAAAACATACACTACTTTATATACACTCATGCAATAGGTAGTTAACTATTTATAAATAAAAAACCAAAGTCAGCAGAAAGTAAACTAACACAATAATGGCTTCGAAACCATCACAAACTATTATAGAGATACAAAAATGGGAAAGAAAACCATCGTGACGTAGATTACGTTACTATGGTTACGAAGCTATCATCGGTCAACCGCGCATGCGCCCTAGCGCGGTCCCCATATACAATGATAAAAATCGAATTGGAAACTCCTTGGCAGATCCGCTAAAGTTATTTTATAGTATTATCTTGTTATAAAATCTGTATTTTAATAATCCTTTTTAATTTTATTTCAGTTGTACATGCATAAAGTCGCGTCACTAGAATACTATTTTTGAATTCATAATCAGAACTTTACGATATGAGTGTAGATAAAATCTATTATAATCTATTTTTATTCGATTAAAGATTAAAATAGAACCTCCCATCATAATCTGCCTAGCCTTTACCCAATTACGTTGGGGTCAGCTTCCAGTCTAACTGGATGCAGCTGAATACCAGTACTTTAAATGAAGTAACTGCTTCCACAACCCAGTTACTAAGATACCCCTTGGCAAGCCTAATTGTCAGACTTTCGGGCTTCTGACTACCCGTAACCACTGTCATACTCGTAGATCTACAAATGACAGCTGGGAACAACGGCTTATCGTGTTTTCCGAGGCGTGGAGGGGTCTCGGTATGTAATGGATGGTCACCCCTCCGTGGAACGACTTCGGCAAGCGTAGCTTAACCTTCGATGGACCCGTGCGGCTGTTATTATTTAGCAACGGGCTCCTCACATAGTAAAAAAATAACTCTACTAGAATAAAAACTGTTTACAAAAAATATAAACGTTAAATGTATTTTCGTTTTTTGCCACCGACTTCCGAAATTAAAGTTATTTTTCGCTTTGTAGTGTTGTTTTTGGAAGTCAGTCGTATTTTTTTGTAAAAAATTTTTATTTTTCACTTTTTAGTTGTGGTACCTACCCCACACAAATCCTAATACCACTACCTGCAAAACAAACTAGAACATCATCCATATAAAAGTGGGGAAAAAATACGTATTATTGAAGCTAACTCAAAAACTACCCAAGCAAAATTAATCAGTTTTATATGGGACCAACTTTGAGGTATACCCTCTCGAATAAAGCAAATTTTTATCAAATCAGACGACTGTAAAAAGTTATGCGTGGTCATACATTAAAAAAAAAAAAAAAAAAAAAAAAACATACGTGTCGAATCAATTGGACACGTATGTTTTTTTATTTTTTTTTAAAAAAAGGAGGTTCTCAAGAACCTCCTTTTTTTTTTCATCGGTTAATATAAAAATAGAACATTTATTTATTTATTTATTTATTTATTTATCACACACGTTTCCTTTGCCATTACAGATATCAATAAATCTAATGCGACAAAGTAAATTAAAATAAAATTTTACTTAACTAGGTATCTATACCTTACACAGTACGTGGCCCTTGTGAACTCACCCAGTGCACAGGTGAATATGTCGATGGCCTCCGCCACCGTGTTGAGAGTGCGCAGCGCGCGAGTCAGCGGTGCGCTCCCCAGCAAGTTGGTGCGCGCACGCGGTACCACCAGCAGCTGCGGCTTGCGCCGCCGCGCCACGTACATATCCGGTAAATTAAACCCTATATCTGATAGTATACCCGAGTTTTGTATACTATCCCTTAAAACTTTGAAAAGATACGTTGCCAGTGCCACTTCACGCCTGATTTCTAATTTGTAGTAGCCCACCATGCCTAGACAGAACAAGGTAGGATACAGTAACGGGTATCCCGGGTATATCCCATACAGCTTTAAATAAATAAATCTAATGAATTTGTTCTGTATCCGTTCGAGCATATTTTTGTATTTGATTTCACTAGGGCTCCAGACAGCCGCAGTTTACTCCAGATGACTCCTCACAAGAGCCTCATACAAAGCCCTCAATGCACTGATGTTCGTGAAGTCATTTGCCTGACGCAGCACAAATCCCATATTCCTGTACGCCTTTTTACAAACGTGTACTACGTGTTTGCGAAACTGTAATATATCATAATATGCAATATCACATAGACTACGTAGGTAGGTATAACTACCCAAGTCAAATGAGTATATTACCCGATATTGTCTTCCTGTTCCCCGGTGTCGGAATTTATTGGTTTTCTCAAGGAAGTTGTAAAACTTGGCCGTAAGGTGATCGGAATCAACATTTTATTGCCGTTACGTCGACGCATTTCGCTGTGTTATGTAACCTGTTTCATTTTAGGTGGGATTTAATAGAAACTGATAATTATTGACGGGAATAAAAATATTATAGGCTCTGCCCTGTTCGATAAAAGACTGACATTAATAAATTATTGTTCTTATAGAGGACTGCCACTGGCATGGCCACCATCATGGATTAAAATTTTGATAACACAAAAAAATTGTCGCTAATTAGTCGAAATTTGTCGCCAAAAATCAGAATTTGTCGGTCACTGGTTCAAAAGTTATAAGGGTTCATAAGTGGCCGGTCTGGAGAGCATCTTCCCAGCTTGGCCACATTTGTATCTCAAAAACTAGGCCACCTAGCGAAGATCTGCTTTCTCCCAAATTAGTCGCTAATTAGTTACAATTTTTCGCCAAGTCACAGATTTAGTCGGATTTTAGTTTAAAAGGTAGAGTGAGTGAGTGAGTGGGTGAGCTCAATTTTTAAGTAAAGTCCAAGAGCTAGATCAAAGATTTTATCATAGTCTTCGTTCTAGCGACTAAATTTAGGAGAAAACAGATCTTCGCTAGGTGGCCTAGTGTTATGATATTTGGCAACAAATTTCGACTAATTGGCGACGAATTTTTTATGTTATCTAAATTAAAATCCCCGATGGTGACCATGCCAGTGTCAGTCGCACGTTATTATAAAGTACTTTACTATAGATATTTCAGCATTATGTAATTCTTACGACATTATGTGTTTTTTGCGGGGGTCGTGCGATCCATGGCCCTTTACGGGGCACCGATGTGGGCACGTTCCCTAGGCTGCGACCGGCATGCCGGTTGAACGCGTCCCAGAGGGTCATGGCCATCCGGCTAGTCCGGGGATACCGCACGGTCTCCTGTGAGGCGGCGAGCCTCCTTGCCGGATTACCGCCATGGGATCTGGAGGCAAAAGTCCTCGCGCACGTGTGGGAGTGGCGCGAGGAGGCGAAACGCCGGGGTGTAACTTCGCTGCCGCGAGAAATCACGGTACAGCGGACAGAGCTCCGGCGAGATCTCATGGCGACATGGAGAGTGCGATTGTCGCAACCCAGCGCTGGTCACGCCACAATTGCGGCGATAAGTCCCCTCTTTGAGTAGTGGTTGGAGAGGAGCCACGGCGTCCTCACCTTCCGCCTGACGCAGGTCCTCACCGGACACGGTTGTTTCGGGAGGTTCCTGTTTCGGATAAGGCCGGAGGAAACGTCCGGGTGTCACCATTATGTGGATCGCCCGGAGAACACGGTGAAGCATACAGTTGGAGGTCTGCCCAGCTTGGGCGGAGCACCGCCGTGTTCTCACGGAGGCGATCGGCGGCGGCGATCTCTCGCGTCAAAACCTGGTCCAGGCCATGGTGCGGAGCGAGAGTGCGTGAGAGGCCGTCACCTCCTTCTGCGAAGCAGTTATGTTCGCGAAGGAGGAAGCGGAACGCGTGAGGGAGAGGCTACAGCCGTGCCCTCGCGCCCCTAGCCGCCGTAGGAGACGCCCTGGGCGGTGGGAATCTATCGCCGATTCCCGGCCACCATAGGCGCGGTATACCGCCGTTTACCCGAATTTTATTTGCCCTAATATCATTTGCCATAATAGTCAACAGCCATAATATCATACGACATAATACTCATTTGCCCTACTCTCATTTGCCATATTAGTCACGTGCCAGAATCATTGTTTCCCATAAAGTCACTTACCGTTACATCATTTGTCATAATCATTGTAAGCCCTAATTATCACATGCCCTAATTATCACATGCCATAATTATGATATGCCATAACATAATTTGCCATCGACATCGGGTGTGTAACGGTTGTTTATATCAAGAGAAATTGGATGCAATTGGGACTTTAGGGCACCCCGACTCGGACAAGTTAGATTAGAAGGGGATGGCGGGGTCTATTCGCTCGCTTCGCTCGCTCACACGACCCCGCCATCCCCTTCGTGGTTATTTTTTCATAAACCACACAGAAGTAGGAGCCCCGCGAAGCGGGGCTCCGTCGACCTAGCCCACCATCAACCATGCACAGAATAAATAAGTTTATTCTTATTATACCAAACATTGCGCACCCATCGACATCGACAGCCAGAAAGCTAATAAGTAGGTAAGTATTAGAATTAAAAACAAGTTTAATAATCAAACTATATAATTATATTAAATATTTGTCTAATACTTATTATGCCATTTAAATATTATGTCTAATAATTATTATGGCACATAAAAATAAGGCAAACAATACTTATGGCATTCGTATCTTATGGTATCTAAAATTCGGGCAATTAAAAGTATGTCATTATGTCTTTTAGGGCAAATGAAACATTCGGGCAAATGAAATTCGGGTAAATGAAATTCGGGAAAATGATGATTATGGCATATAATCTTCGGGCAAACAATAGACAACCCATAGGCGCGGGCTTGCGGACGACGAGGAATGGGCAGCTCGCCGTCCGGTAAGGACCAGGCCCGTGTTGACGGCGCGTTGTGTTCCACGCGCGCCTCAAAGAGATGTCAGTAGTGACGGGGTCAATTGGGCCGATGCCGCCGGGGTCGCGGGTAGTTCGAAAGAGATACCGTGGCCCTGGCACGGGCAACTGAAGGAACACGGGTGGGTTTTAATCAGTAAAAGTCTGACACGCCCTCCCGCTCTGCCCAGAGCGAGAGAAGTCATTTGATGATTTCCCATCCACAAAAAAAAAAGGCATACCACTTTTGAAACTTTCGCGATTTGCACACATTATAAACAAAACCAAAAACGGGTCTTCTCGCGATATTCCTTTTTACGAGGTAAACAGGTACCTACTTGTTTCCCGACGTTACCCCGACGTTACCCGAGGTACTTGTTTACCTCGTAAAAAGGAATATCGCGAGAAGGCCCGTTTTTGGTTTTGTTTATAACCTAGGCATACCTTCTCATATTATTTGTTCTGGGTTATTATTATATCCGTGTCTATTGCTCCTGGAAAATTAAAATTAATTCCTTAGTCACAGGGCAGTTTGGAATTGGAATATTGTATAGTAGGTTCCTTTGGAGAAGATCGCGGTGAAGGTGGCCACCCACGTGACTGCAAGCATGACAAGCCTGCATGAACGATCATTTTGTGCAACCATCTTGCTTGTACAAGCGACATGAAGATCAATAGAAATTTCATTATGCGGCTTGAAGAAGTCACGCTTGTGCAAGCATATTTGAACATGTGTATGCAGGTTAAGCTTGCGCAATCATACGCTCGCCAGTTGTACATAATGCAGCTAAGGCAAGCGCGTCGTCGTCGTCCATCGCTCAATCAATAACTGATGCTGTTCCATCTTGCTTGTACATTGGATAGCCTATAGGGAAATTGTGCATTTTTGCACAAAATGCTTGCAGTTATGTGTGACCAGTGGCGAGACTCTATTAAAACAAAAGTTGTTACAAATGATTGGTTACATCGTTCTTCATCTTTAGTTATTAGGTACCTAATAATATATAAAGTCTTTCATAACCCTAATATAAGATTTTTAAATAAAAGCGTTCTTAAATGGGTAGTCTGACTAACGCCATTTGTTGTTCAGTAAAAACACTCTCAACAAAAAAATTACATCATCACCTTTTCTAAGAACCAGAAATTGCTTCAAATGAAAAAAAGATAATGTAAAAAAGCCTACCTTTTACCAACGCGAAAGAACCTTAATGTAAGTTTTATTTTAACACCCACGGAACATAACTCTTCTTTTGACTTGGGGCATTGAAATGGGAACAATAAAAAAAGTTGAATGTAAATATAATATAAATAAAAGCAATTTCTACGATAAATAAGACGTTAAAATGTACTATATTTCGTTCATTGATACAAAAACGTGATTGATTGCTTTATTTATGGGTTTCGGCACTAGATGTTTGTCTGGGTTTGCCTGGGTTTTTATAGGAAGGAATACGTTATATGTAATACTTGTTTCTGCCTGCGACTTCACCCCCGGGATGTTTTTTTAAACGTAAAACATATCCTATGGCATCGCATCACCCGCCCGTGCTATTACTTCGTTTTCTCTTAGCGTTCTTTCTGACTTTTATTCTTTTTGGTCGGCTCCTAAGTCGTAGCGTGATGTTAATAATGATATTTTTGTATTTTCTCTCATTTGGATGTGAAATTAAACGAGGAGATGAAGAGGTAAAATTGGGTGTCTTTATTTCAATGTCCTTTAACACTAAACATAGACCATACACACACGACTACAATTGAACCGATCTAGGAGAGTACTGGCGATTCCCCGAGCGGAGCGGCAACTTGTCCAGTCACACAAAATGCCGCGTAGGCGAAAATACAACATTGTGTCACTACAATATTAATGATAAAATAGGTTTTTAATTGTTACTAGATATTGTACGCCCTAATGGTATGTTACAGCGATCAATATTTATAATGGTAATAACTGCTTTTTAACCTGTAACAAACAATAAATTAATTTGAATTAAAGTAGTCTTTAACCTTCCTCAGGAATTAGGCTATCAAATGCAAAAAAGAATTTCTCAAATCCGACTAGTAGTTCCAGATATTAGAGCGTTAAAAGAAACAAACTCTTTTGTTTTATTATATTAGTTTCGATAATAGTCGAGCTCGTAATTGCTGCACACAGCACTTTTGTCAACATACTTCCAGTTAATTGAAACTTCACTAAGATTGAAACTATCGAACAGTGACATTGGTCTTGAAGAACAATAGACCTTGAAGTTTTATGACGTTTAGTGACATTCAACCTCATAACCCGTTTACATTCAGCCATTGCCATAATTCCCTAAAATTGCTGTGGCAACGTCAAGGGAAATGAGTGTTTACATTGCCGCGTCACATGTCTTTCCAACAATACAGAACGTAGAAATTCGATAGCAAGTGAGCAATACCTACATAAACATCATCATTCGCGCCGGCCTTTGATGTCCGCCAATTTGGGGATCGAGGCAAGGCAAGCGGCAACGGCAACGGAATCGACCTGTTTACACATTCGCGTTGTCCATTTTATTTCTCATATCCTTGCAAGTTGCCGTGGAAATTGGCTGAATGTAAACGGGGTTTTACACTGTTTGTCTACCGCATCGGGAACGAGACATCAACGAAAAAACAGATGACGGTGCCAAAGTACTATGGTCGAATAATCTCGTTTCTCGTTGACGTCCCTTTCCGGTGTGATGGAAAAACAGCTTTAGAGTGGTAAAAAAAAATACGAGGTTGGTTGAGCTATCAAGAAAGTATAATGAGGACTAGATAACTTGACTGCCTCGTTGATGTATAGTGGTCGTAAGTACTACTGCTGAGTATGAGGTCCTGAGTTGAATCCCGGGTCGGGCAAAGTGCAATTGGGTTTCTCCATCTGGAATTTCGCCGTAGCTCCCCGGAGTCTGAATTTGTACCCGGTGCACGGTAGATGGGAATAGGCTCACCCCCTATTACGTGGGACTAAAACATAAATAGGGAAATGTGGGTGTACTATATAATGTACGAGTACACCTCAACGTAACCCTTCGGGAATTACTGGTGTGATGTTATGTTAAACAGATAGCCTTTAATGACATTTAACTTTTTAACATACACACACACAAACACTTATTTTTTTCGAAAATGTGAATTGTCTTTAATACATAGTTAGTTAGTTTAGACATATTATTCCTAAGCAGATATAAATTTAAAACTGATATTGTTAAGATTCTCAAGGATCGGCTGTAGGCTCCATAGGCACACAATCATTATTAATAGGCTAGGGACCTGTATTGTATGTCACGCATGAATTTATTTGTTTGTTACATCTTTTAGAACTTCTTTTTCACTAAGGTAGCCCTGCTACAGTCAACGTTTGCTAATAGCTTGTTTTTACTATATAATGTAGTAATCTGTGAAAAATGTTGTGGGTAGTATATTTGTAAAGTTCTAATTTTAAGAAAACACTGTTTATGATTATTATATTACTGTTTGTTTTCCCAAATGAAATAAATAAATAAATAGTTAATACGGGCTATTAACCGCAACTCCACGTTAATGCGCGTATTTTGCGTGTGCTCTTCCTGTAGTCTATGGTAGTAAATAGATTTTGTATTTATTTCGAGTAACTGTCCCTAACAACCTGGTTAGCTTTGATTGATAATCTTTCACTTTGTTTATGTTTTCCTCCGAAGTCAAAGTTTTTCTTTGTCAACAATCTTTTTAGACAAGCGATCCTTTACTGTTTATCAGAACTTTTTTGTTTTTGTTCAAATTTTGTTTTTTTTGTTGGTATAACCTTTTCTTTATTGAAAAGTCTTTACATACTACTTAAATTGGTTGATGTTAGGATGTTTTAACGATGTATATTTTTGCTAATGACACATCCTACTATCCTATTAACTCTTTGCACGTCGACTGTATACATGAGGGTACATAAGGAAAAATCCTTTATATAATAGGTATATAAGCTTATATCATATATATATAAACGTAAAAAAACATCATGCGATGGAATAAAATCATCATCAGTAGTTGTGAACCTATGGGGTTCGCAACTAAACCCCCCCCCCCCCCCCTCCCCTGGGGTTCATAAATTAGTACATAATTTACAGTCAAAATGTGAAAGTTTGTATGTTTAGATGTTTGGATGTAATTTGGCCGGTATTAGGTTCCCGTGCGATAATATCCGATATCCACGCGGGCGAAGCCGCGGGGCAAAAGCTAGTATTCTATATCGAGAAACTGATGAAATGATAATAAAGGCAACTTTATAAAACTAATTTAATAAGATTTAGTTACAACTATATCGGATAATGTTAGCACATTGACAATGACAGATAGAACCATACGAGACATGTGACACGACTTTTTTTGGGGCAACATCCGACTACTCCTAACTTCTAAAACCGGGTGAGTTGCGTCCTGTCCCGTTTGAAATATTGACATATGGGGCCAGCCCACTATCACTTCAGCTTGCTGACTTTGTGATCTGGGTGACTACGGTTTTACTCCGGTAAATATCACTGCGGTTTGTATCCTTAAAAAGAAAACTTCTAACATGGTTTACAGAGTTATTAATAGTTATTCTTCTATCAGTAAACTGCAATGGTACCTAAGAGCGTAACTTAACTCATGTACTCAACAACTATAATACGCGATCTATGACTGCCGGCAAATTCAAGGTACCCGGAGTCGCACCAATTACTATGGTGGCAGAACTCTAAAAAAACCGGTCAAGAGCGTGTTGGACTCGCGCACCGAGGGTTACGTTCCAATTTCTGAAAAAGTTTGCTATTTAGAGACATTGTTTTATTTTTCCTGTAATCTTTACATAAACTTCTACCACATTAAATAATCCCAGATTTTTCTCTATGCAAACTACGGAGATAAGGGGAGGGGGAACGGTATTTTTATGGAAATGGCATGCGTGTAAACACTTGAATGCAAATCTTGAATGGCAATCAAATTGAACGTGCTTAAGGGCGTTGGCTCCGTATGGTATTTCATACAAACTTTCAAGTCCTTTTTTAACGAAATGAATAAACCGATTTTAATGAAACTTCATACGCTTAAGCAGGATACATAGGTCTAAAAAATTTGTTAAGAAAATTTTCGAAAAATAGTGTTGCAGCTAAATTCGACCGATTTTAAATATTCCATAGAAGCAGAGATTTTCATTTTTTTTTAAACTAGCTGACCCGACAGACGTTGTCCTGTCCAAATTTCAATAAATCATACAAAATTACCATAGAAAATTCACTTTCAGTTTTCCCGATTTTTCCAATTTTCCCGGCAAGTTTTCCAATTTTCCTCATCACAAAAACCTTCTCCTGATAATAATAAACACAACAAAAAAAGAATTAGCGAAATTGGTGCATCCGATCACGCGTGATGCGATGACCAAGGGAAATAGGGATTTTTTTTGTATATATAGATAGATAAGACATTTCAAAAATGTTCTTAACTCACTTTTTAGACCTATGTATCCTGCTTATGCGTATGAAGTTTCATTTAAATCGGTTCATTTATTTCGATATAAAAGGACCTGAAAATTTGTATGAAATGCCGTACGGAGCCAACGCTCTTCTCATGAACGTTCCAGAAACGTTGTACCGTGTTTCCTAGAAGAGCTGTGCCGCCCACAGAACAGAAAAAAAACAGGTGCCGCCACATAACGGCTGCAGTGACGGCCATCATGAAAATGATGACACGGGGGTTTGACTTTGCAGTGTCAAAGAACGCTCTGGAAAAATCACCAACTTACTTCCATGAATAACGTTTGAGTGACGTGGTAAATAGCGGACGCCATGTGGCGTTCACCAGTCTTAGGAAACCCTAGCTTTTGTTTTTTTTTTACAATAAATCATTTTGTCTTTCGTTTCTTCTATTTCTACTGCGATCGTGTTACAGTGTAAATACCGTGTAGTGGAGCAGTTCCGAGCATCTTGACAGGCATCAAGTATCATTGCAGATTGTTAAAAGGAACATTTAAAAATACACATACATAAAATTCATATTGTTCCAATTTTTCGTAGCCTCAAAAACCTTGCAAAACACACGGGGTTAATTTGTGCCGCGCTGCCCATTTTCCCGTGCATACAGCACGGAACAATACAGATCGTTAGAAAGGCAGTAATGGTAGGAAATTACCTGTACCATGATTTATAACCCTGTGCTTTGTTGGGCTCTACAATGTGGACCGCTGACCCCAATAGATAGAGGTTTAATCTTTTTTAGAAGCGACCGCGGCGAATGTGTATCGAGCACGGAAAGGAAACGGCGCTGTGATTGATTTTTATATTATTTTTCGGTGCAGCATTATAGGCTAGTTCGAATAGTAAGGGAAAGATGTGACATTTTGCTATACCTACACCGTGTTTTTTAGGGTTCCGTACCCCAAAAGGAAAAAACGGAACATTTATAGGATCACTTCGTTGTCCGTCTGTCTGTCTGTCTATCTGTCTCTCTGTCTATCTGTCAGTCTGTCAAGACCCTTTTTCTCAGGAACGCGTAGAGGTATCAAGTTGAAATTAATATCCAATACGTAAGTCTATGTCCTCTTAGAGTCCTAAAAAACTCAAGCTTCTAAGTCAACGCAATAAAAACATACGGCCATATATGCGACATATTTTGATACTCGAAAGTAAATCAAAACCTATAGGGTACTTCCCGTTGTCCTAGAATCATGAAATTTGGCAAGAAGCAAGATCTTACAACACAAAAAAATAAAAAATTCCGAAAATTTTTAATTTGTAATTCTATCATATAAAAAAAAATCAAGTCTGTCAGTCTTACATGACCCTTTTTCTCAGAGACGCGTGCAGATATCAAGTTTAAAATAATATCAAATACGTAAATCTATGGTCCCTTAGAGTTCTGAAAAAATCAACAACAAGCTCAAACTCAAGCTCAAGCTTCTAAGTCAACGCAATAAAAACATACGGCCATTTTACGACACATTTTGATATTCGCAACTGTCGCAAGTAAATCAAAACCTATAGGGTACTTCCCGTTGATCTAGAATAATGAAATTTGGCAAAAAGCAAGGTCTCCCAGCACAAGTAAAGGAAAAAGTCCGAAAATAGTTAATTTGTAGTTTTATGACATAAAAAAATTTTTTTTTGGGATCCATTGATAAGTTTGTTTTTTAACCGACTTTATTAACCGACTTAAAAAAAGGAGGTTCTGTATTCAACTCGTATGTATGTATGTAAGTATTTATGTTTGTTGGTCCGCGATTTTCTCAACAACTAATGAACCAGTTTTGATGATTCTTTCACTGACGTGATCTACATGCTTTCAGGAAGGATTTAGTAGATAATACATTATGTAATTAGTCTTATATACAAAGTTATATGCATAAATATACTGTATCTCCGGCATTTCTAAGTCGATTTTGATGATTTTTCTTTTCGTTCGTCTTGGGCTTACTTATTTAATGTAATTGAATATTCAACTAAAATGGAAAAATAAATTTACTTTAAAAAAAGTAAAAACCAACTTCAAAAACCTAAAATGAATAAAATAACTTTCTTCAAACATTTAACAGCTTCTGAAGACGGTGTCTTTAGTCCTTCAATGCACTTAAGCTTGGCACCGACTTCAGAAGCTGTTAAGTTTTTTAAGAAAGTTATTTTAATCATTTTTGATTTTTGAAGTCGGTTTTCACTTTTTTTATTGGGATAAATTCTTTTCAATTACGGAACCCTTCATTGTGCGTGTTCCGACACGCACTTGGCCGGTTTTTATTTTATTTGCGTTAACTCCCAGGGATCCTTCTTCAGGTATAATTAAGTAATAATAACAAAACAAATGAGCCTCTTAGGGTCAGTCTCTACCAAACGGATAGATCCTCGCGAATGCTCGAGCACTTTTTAAACACTGAATAAGTAACTGTATCAATATTCACTTTAAGTATAAAATTCAATGCAGACATCAAGCGTGATGTCTGGTGAATCATGCCATTCCTCTGACCACTGAGCTGCCGTGTAGAATAAAGATACAAAGAAAAACATAAATTAATTTGAACCAGGTTAAGACCACATACCACGCAAAAAACAGAAAAACTTATAGTTTTACCAGTATTGCGGTAGACACACTTCCTGTAAGATAATTTTTGCAATACTACAATCATTACGTTAGCTAAGCGAGTTGTTCAAGGTCTACAACTCCTAAGTTGCGGCCGTTAGTTACCACTGGGCCATCATTGCTCTATTGGGTTTTGCCATCCGGAATTTGTTATAACATGGGTCTACTGGCGAAAAGTGCGTGTACAAGTGTGTAAAATTTCAATTTATTTTTTCTTAATACCCGAGTAAAGAGGAAAATAAAATTAAAAAAAAATATATCAAATTCGTCAAGCCGTTTTTGAGTTATAGCGAGACTAACAGACAGCAATTGATTTTTATTAAAAAAATAGGCACATGGAATGCACTTTTGAAAGTTCATTATTTACAAAAATAATGAATTGATTCTACAGGATTACAAGCCGTTAAAGTAGTACTACTCGTATTAACACAATTAAGTGACATTATTAAACGGGTAAATTGATCTGTAATAAACGAGCCTTTAGTTATTAGAGAGATTTAGTTAGTTGGAGTATATAACACGTTATACCAGCACAAAATATCAATATAAAAACTAGAAAACTTTTTTACAAAAACAAATAACCGACTTCCAAAAAAAATAATCTTCAGTTTTATATTTTCATTTTTTGCCCACGACTTCAGAAATTAAAGTTTGTTTTTATAAAAAAGTTTTCATTTTTCACTTTTTAGTACTGGTAGGTACCACTACCTGCAAAAGCAATTAGAACATCATCCACATAAAAAGTGGGAAAAAATACGTATTATTGAAGCTAATTCAAAAAGCCCAAGCAAATTTAATAAATTTTACATGGTTTCCTGTTCCGTTTGACCTTTGTTAACCAAGTTATGTATCCTAGTCTTAAGCAATGCCAAAGGTTTTGTAACATTAAAGATTTTTATTATTATCTATGTCGGATCCGGTCAATAGTACGGACGCGTAACGAATCGCAAGCGCGCCACTGGCGACATCACGTGAGGTGCCCACGCCTACAGCGCGCTTCTACAGAGTCATGGTGTTCTAACCTGATGGCGAGCAGGACAGTCTAGTGTTGGATCGCATCGGAGCAACATCGGGGTTACTACGCCACGGAACTGTATTCGATTCGTTGTGCTTAGTGATTGTGTTAGATTGTGATTTTAAACACCATGTATCGCACCCAGTGTGTTTTCATTGCACGAAACCCATCTTCTGCCCACATGTCTGTCTAAATCTAACTGAGTAAATCCTGACGTTCCGACATCTATGTATATTACCAACTTCGAGATATAGAACAAGAATCATTCAAATCGGACAATTCTGTACAAAGTTATACGTGGTCATACAAAAACAAAAAAAAAATACGTGTCGACTTGAGACCCTCCTCCTTTTTTGCGTTGGTTAAAAAAGGACTCTACTCTCTCTACTTGCCCGTGATAATAAATGCGGTGATAATATTTCTCCGGACGAGAAATTCGTAAGGAGCTCAACTTAATACTTAGTTAATTACAAAACAACTCGCTTTCAGTAAACTAAACAAGAATTTCCGTTAAATACTCTATATTTGTTTATTTGTTTTGGTTTCATAGAAACTGTGAGAGCGCTACTCGTGAAATTGTGTTAATCACAAGCGCTGAAAACCACAATGTTTACGTTTCACAGTAATAATAGCAGCCATTTTAGTTACGATATATTATCTGAAATTCTTAAAATTCTTCCTAAAAAAAAAATAAAAAAAAAAATTCAAAAAAAAAAAAATTTTTAAAATTCTTTCTTTATTCTGAATTCATGAGTTTGTTTGATGTTTATATTTTTAACACGTTGGCTACCATGGGGGGGTCAAAATGACCGGCACAAGTAAGGTGAATTTGAACACCGTTTGCTCGCCGACGGCCATGCATGTAACGCAAAATACCATTACAAGTGGCCGGCGCGACCCCAAAAAATATTTTAGATGACTTGGCCTCAAAACATTCTTATTTATTTTAGTTGTATGGATGTTTTTGTAGCAAGTCGAATTAAATATGATGAAAGTACCTATACTTTTAACAATATTTTTGACCAAAAACAATCGCAGACGAAGTCGCGAGCAACAGCCAGTACCATATTTTTTTTATTTTTCTCACCACAGTGTCCTTATAAAATAGTAACAGATAACAGTATTGTCCAGTGTCAGACTGGTGCCTAAGCTAAGCCGAACCCTGTACTTCAGGCCACCAGGTCCCCACCCCATGTATATTTATTATGGTCTCCTGTAAACTAAAACTAGACAGTAATTTACATTTGTCTTACTTATATGAAGGAGTGATCGTGTGGGGTGTGTGGGTGTGCGAGTGTGTGGGAGTGTGAGTGTGTGGGTGTGGGCGATGGCACAGAATACATAATAGTACAAGTACAGAACATTCACTTCGCAAAATAATTTAAATAAATAGCGACTCTTGCTACGACACAATAAAGTGCAATTCAAGTCGCACAGCGTTAATTACCTAGTTATATTCGCCTAGAAGTTGCCTCTCTTTCTGTCGCGTAACTCTTATACCCTCTGACTCGTTAGGATTGTCTTCTTTTACGACGCGGCGCGTGAGTGAGTATCGAAATAACGTGCGAGCCGGCCGGTGCGCGGCAGCCCACACTGAATTACCTCGACAAGTCGAGCCCGCCGCATACTTGAAGCTTCATACCTAAAATGCGGAGTGCGCCTGGCCTGGCGATGGAAAAGTTGGTATAAGTCAAGTCCTAAGAGCCTGTAATTTACGAGGCAGGTGGTAGCCAGTTGAGGTTACCGCTTAACACCAGGTGGGCAAACTGCCAGATCTGTCATAAATAAGTTCTCAAATATACAATACAAGTATACTGCAAAGATTCTTCATTTTAGCGACCCGACAAAGATGGTTTTTACGACTTGAAAAAAAAGTAGACGTCTTTAATACAATATTGTTATGTCATAAACTTTCCAGAATAAATTTTCATATTGATCCTGAAAACTGCATCAAACTCCTTTGCGTAGTTTAGAAGAACAACGCGGTTAGATACAGATAGACTCGAAAAGCAACTTTAATTTATAATATGACTAGCTGCGCCCCGCGGTGTTACCCGCGATTTATGAGATACACTAAAACTTGTATTACTTAATCGGTGAGAAAAGTATTCACAAAAAAATTGCTCATCCTACGGGAACACTACATTTTTTCAGGATGTAAAGTAGTCTATGTGTGCTATGTGAATACAGGGTGTCTGCTAATTCCACACCAAATTTCTTCCTATGCGAGTCACAATAAATACTTTTTCTTTCTTTCTTTCATTCTTTATATTTTTCGGGATAAAAAGTAGCCTATGTGTTAATCCAGAGTGTCAGCTACTTCCACACCAAATTTCATCAAAATCGGTCAAGCCGTTTGAGTTTGAAAGAGTAGCAAATATATTTGAATTCCTTGCTCATCCCACGAGAGTACTACATTTCTTCGGGATAAAAAGTAGCTTTTGTGTTAAACCAGGGTATAAGCTGTCTACATACCGAATTTCATCCAAATCGGTCTAGCCGTTTGAGCGTGAAGAAGTAACAAACATACACACACATACACTCACAAACTTTCGCCTTTATAATATTAGTGTGATAGTGTGATAGGTATATAGATAAAACGTCCCTACCATCACTCAGAACAATATTTTTACGAGTAGTTCAATAACCCCTCCAATATTTTTTAATAATTCTAAAAATAAATCCACCACGTAGGTATACAACGCAGGTTTAAATAAAAATAACATTAATCCAGACAGTGGTGCAGTGTTGTAGCTTTGCGGACGGCCGACCGGACAGCTGGTGTCCGGACGGCGAATGTAACGCAAATAGAGGAGGTTTTATTGTTAGCACATTAATTTATTTTACGTAGACGTGGATAGAACGCCTGACAAAACCTTTATAAACGTGATTAATATGAATATTAAAATGCAATGCGAATTTAAGAGCTGTCCCATTTGTCACCTCTCTCGCTCAAACGGTACTAAATTTATAAGAATGTTAGTGCCTCGGGGATGTTTGCCCAATCGAGTACAGATGGGTTCCATGCTATCATCAGGAAAAAGATGGCATCGTTTGTGGGGAGGATTCGAGGGAGTAGCAATAGCATCCTGAAAGTCGTGGCTGAGGACCCGAGAGCTCCTGTACTGAGGCAGCTCATGCGGAATCACTGTCCGCATGAAGTGCCTCGTAGGAACATGACTCATTATCTTGTTTTTATTCATAAATTTGTTACTAATCCTAGTGTATAAGTTGTATCTAAGGTGTTTACTAACAAAAATGGTTCCTATGTTGTCCCACATAAAATAATTTGAATATATGAAAAGATCCTTTTTTGTAAAACGTAATCAATTGACGAACGAATAAATAATATTAATTTGATAGGTAATTATTAAAAACACTTTTTTATTGTGGCATTTAATTAGCTCGTCTCACAAACAGATCATAATGCTTATTGAGCTGAGTTTATTAGAGAATACAATTGAAATGTTTTTAATAATTACCTATTTAATTAATATTACCTATACCGGATGACTTTTTTTACCGTCTCGAAAAAAATAGGGCATAATAGGTAAACGGAGTAGATGCCTATGGCACAGAATTTTTTATTTTTTTATTTTTCTAGAACAAACAAAGAAATTGATCTATCAATAAATATTACACATTTGAAGTAAACTTTTAATACTAGAACAATAAAAACAGAAATCTAAAAAAATAATAATAAATCGGTATAATAGTTCGCCAATTGTTTACATTCTTCAAAAAAGCATCTTCATATTTAACACTCACAGAAATTTGGTCCCGTGTGAGCGAGAGAGGTGACAAAATGCGACAGTCCTCTTATATAGTACGTACGGTTTTCGAAAACCATACGTACGTCGTCGTACGTTTTTCGAAAACCGTACGTACGTCGTCGTACGTCGATTCTGTAAAATTCAAACAACAACTCGCATCTCACATCGCTATTCACTCTCACTCGTAAAATAGATGCTTTTTATTTGACACTTTGAATCGGGTTTGAGTGCGAAGTGAGCGTCGCAGTGACGGGAGAATTGCCTTACTGAATGCCACTTCTTACGTCATCTCATACTTTATCTGTCAAAATCTTACGGTCAATTTAGTTGAACTCGCTGACACGCTGGCAAGGGTGTCAGCGAGTGTAAATTCGAATTATCAACCGAGTTTTTAGAATGCCAATCAAGAAACTCACAGTGGATTCAGATTCGAAGTTTAGAATGAGGTGTTACAGAATCACACGGGATGGTAAATAACTCTTTTGGAAAATATTTACCTCAGAAGTCCACTAAGAAAAGATTTTTTGAAAATCTGAAAGCTTTTGTAAATTATAATTTGGACGGTTTGGAAAGTGGTTACGCATAAAATACTTGAAATACAAAGTTAAAAATTATCGTAACTCAACGGCCATCGCATTTTGGAGCTGGCCATCTTGTCTCTGATTTCCTTGTAGTTCATTGCAGTTATACCTACTAATACCACATCCAAGCAGTATTAGGTTGTTCTCAGTTCCCTCTCACATACTTCAAACAGGCAGACCATATATAATCCTCCAATGTTTTCAATTTTCAAATCAAATCAAATCAAATCAATCTTTATTTGTGAACATAAGTACAAAAAGGTGTTATTTATACATTTTAGCTGATCTGTCTGTTCGGCCAATAATCGGCATACAAATATAATATTAGTAAGCAGGTTATTTTTACTATCATAATTAATAAAGTCTAGGATAAAAGAAATGAAGCAATTGAAAAATGTCAGGAGCCGCATAAAATAAAGTAATTGAATTATATTATTAATTATTTAGAATGTCAAAGAAAATTTATATTGAGGAGGGTTCGTGAAAAAGGAAAAATTATTGAAACAATACATCTATGTCGTTAAACGGAATTTTATTATATTTTATTAGATTTTAGTTCACATGCTTCACTTATCATAATATAAGATAACATGACGCCTGTAATTCCCGAAGGGTTGGGCAGAGGTGTATCTACAGCACACCCACATTTCGCCAGTTATTTTTGAGTCCCATATAATAGAGGGCGCGCCTATTGTCATCAACCGGGCACAAATCCAGACTCCGGGCTGCTGCTGAGAAAATCCTAATGGGTAAACTCAATAACACTTTGTTCGACCTGGGATTCGAACCCAGGGGCTGTTAGCATACTTTTGGCACGAAACCATAGCAGCGAAACTGCAGTAGTGTATTTCAACTGACTCACATGATGTTTCACTACTCGAGTAGCGGAAGGAAGTTGAGGAGCTCGTGGCTAAGTAATAACAGCCGCACGGGTCGATCCATCAGGTTCAGCTACGCTTGCCGGGGTCGGTCCGTGGATGGATGACCATATTTACATACTGAGACTCCTCCGTGCCTCGGAAAGCACGTTAAACCGTTGGTCCCGGCTGTCATTCGTGGATCTTTGACAGTCGTTACGGGTCGTCAGTAGCCCGAAAGTCTGACAATCAGTCTTACCAAGGGGTATCGTATTACCCAGTTAATGGGTTGTGGAGGTCAGATAGGCAGTCGCTCCATGTAAAATACTGGTATTCAGCTGCATCCGGTTTGACTGGAAGCCGACCCCAACATAGTTGGGAAAAGGTTAGGCAGATTGAGTAGAGGAAGTAAGTTTGTTTTTGGGATAAATTCATCCCAACTACGGAACCCTTCATTGTGTGTGGTTGGCCAGTTTTTTTAAACAGTCCACCCCTATTGCAAGTTTTGAAACCATCAAAATGTGTGCCCAGCAAGATAAGGCAGGAGTCAGTTCGCGTATGTTAGTTTCGAATTAATTTCGTAAAAATAATAAATACACTCACATACTTAAACTCACGCCCGAGAGTTCTGTATGTGTCTTCTTCTTTGGCCTCGTCTTTTACCGTTAGGCGGGGTTGGCTTTCCCAATCATGCGTCGCCATTTATTTCTCTTCTTGTGCATCATCTTTCGTATGTCCCATCAACTCAACTCAACTCAAAGCATTTATTTCAAATAAACCAATTACAGGCACTTTTGAATTGTCAATGGGTCAGTCAGTCAGAAAGATGAAGCTAGTTGCCCATTCCAAAGCGTAGTAGATCCCAATGGAGAAGAACGGGCAAGAAACTCCACGGACACTCTTTTAAATCATAATATTTTTACAAAATATTGGTTACATCGTTCATGTTGAAAATATACATGTGAGAACAATGTAGAAAGACGTGCACGTTAAAAAGCGTCCGTAATAAAAAGATAAAAACTAAAACAACAAAATTAAATAATAAAATTAAAAATAAGCCATGGCAGCTAAGAGACGACCAGTCCCAACTGACGGCGCCCATTCACGAACATGACGCATGGATCAGCACCAATGTCCAGCACCATCTCCTTCATGTCCTTTTCGACCTTCGTCAACCACGATGTGGTTTAGGTTTTCCTCTTCCCCTCTTCTTTGTAGCCATGGAACAGCACTTTTTTACGTTTTCAGCTCCGAAGGAGTGTATTTATTAATTTTATGTATAGGGTACCATAGGGGTATGCAAAAAACTACAGAACACCACCTGCTACGATCCTTACAGACACCTTTTGCTTCGTAAATTATTACTTATATTAGCAATCAGTTTGATTTTGTCGAGACTCTCCTATGGAGCAGGACCAACATATTTCCATAAAAAAATCATCGCCAGTCAACACACAGGAACACAATTTTATGACACAACTATAGTTCAAAGCTGTGAATACAGCCATAAAATGAAATAAACAAGGCTATAAATATAAATTGCTACTAAGACAGGTCTAGACGAGATTTTCAGTACAACTAAAAAAATATTCATTGACAAAATTTCAATGTGTGTTTATTTATGTATCGTTTTATTTATAGTCTGCCTTCTTTTTGGTAGTTGATGAATAATGTTGATTTACCTCCCGTTCCAAAAAGATGGCTTCAAAACATATTTTTAAGAGTAAAGTCTTCTTCAGAAAGGTTTAGGGGAAGTTTTTGTTGTTCAGAAAGGTCAGGTGCGTAGTATTCGCAACTGGCGTGTGTGTACGACCAGATGTATGAACGTAAACGAAGCAAGTTTTCCTAGTTCATGAATTACATTTGGTTGAAATGATCACGCGTGCTTCCTGCGTGATAGCAACCAGACTTTTATGTCCAGGTTTTCTCACAACGATCATGTTTTTGAGAAGGACGTGACGAGGAGGATGTTTTTGACGAGGAGCTCGTGGCTATGTAACAGCCGCACGGTTCGATCAATCAGGTTAAGTTACGTTTGCTGGGGTTGGTCCGTGGATGGGTGACCATCTTCATACCGAGACTCCTCCGTGCCTCGGAAAGCATGTTAAGCCGTTGGTCCCAGCTGTCATTCGTGGATCTTTGACAGTCGCTACGGGTCATCAGAAGCCCGAAAGTCTGACAACCAGTCTTACCAATGGGTATCGTATTACCCAGTCGCTGGCAGTCGCTCTAAGTAAAATACTGGTATTCAGCTGCATCCGGTTAGACTGGAAGCCGACCGCAACTACTCGTATATTGGGAAAAGGCTAGGTAGATTGATTGATTGATCATGTTTTTGTCATTCCTCATGCAGTCTTAGGCGAAGTTAATAGGAAAGATCATGTAAGTAATTTGAATTTTAATATCAATCAACGTCTGTCTGCATAGCCTTTTCCCAAATATGGGTCGGGTCGGCTTCTAGTCTAACCGGATGGAGCAGAGTACCATCATCATACATGGACCGACATTCAATATGTATCAATCAACGTAAGGCATGCTATTTGTGTAAATAAACACATAACTTTCAATCACCCTTTATTTTTTATTATTGTATGGCCGCCAACAAAAATAAACTCGTTTATACAATTATAGGACATTTTGTACTCATCAATATTATCAGTAAAGCTGTCAGTTATGTGTGAACTATAGGTACCTTTTCCAACGTAACACGTGTAACACACATGTAATTAGGTCAGCTGTGTCCTTACCAACCAACCCAACCAACTAACGTTTACCCCCCCATGACATGTATAGAATAGAAATAAAGGAACTTATGTGTTTGCTAAGGATTAATATGATTAAAAAGTTATTCCATTTCCCTTAAACTTAAGGGAAGATATATAAAACAATGGTTAGACCTGCTGTCTTGTATGGATCGGAATGTTGGGCCACAAAAAGGATCAATGAAAAGCAATTGAGATGAGAATGTTAAGAGGGATGTGTGGTGTTACACAAATGGATAGAATAAGAAATGAGTACATAAGAGGAAGTCTGAAAGTGGCACCGGTGACTGAAAAGTTGTGCGGAAATCGGTTGTCATTGTATGTGTGATGCGGAGGAGAGAGGAAAATGTCGTGACGAAAGTTTTGAGTATGAATGTCGACGGCTATAAGAGTTGGGGAAGACCAAAGAAACGATGGATGGATTGTGTGAAAGATGACATGGCTAGAAAGGGGGTGACTACCGAGATGACGAATGATAGAGAAGTATGGAAAAAAGGACATGTTGCGCCGACCCCAAATAGATTAGGATAAGGGCAGGAGAATGATGAATGATAATATGATTAAAAATGTATCCAAGTCTTTATAAAATATCCAAATCCAAATTTTTTTCTTGATCTCAGCTTTTGAATTTCTAATGGCCTTCTGCAAGTTCTTTGATTTAGAAGTTAATTTTACTTTTAACTCTTTAACCGCTTACGTCGGATTAATCCGACAAATATTTTCGTGTCCATTTCGCCAGGGTCGTATATTTACGATCAAACACCACAGCACCTATTTTAATCTGCTTTTTTATTTCAGCTGTATTTTAACAAAAATATTTTTCAATTTACTGTGCCGGGCGCTGGGGGCTCGACAACTGATATCAAGTCGGGCGGTTAAAAGGTCTAAAAGGTACTCTTTTATCTATATAATAAAATGAGAAGTCCTGACTGACTGATTGACTGACTCATCAACGTCCAGCCCAAACCCTTGAACCTAGACAACTGAAATTTTGCACAGAGGTTCCCTTTATATTATAATATAGACAAGGAATAAGGAAGGAATTCCCGGCAGTACGTTCCCGTGGGATATTTGCCGACAAAAGCTGTTTGTCAAAAGCTAGTACTAATATAAAAAGACTAAGCTTCCAGATTAGACACGACAAAAAACTTTTTTACAAAAAAATACAACCGACTTCCAAAAACAACACTACAAAGTGAAAAATAACTTGAATTTCGGAAGTCGGTGTCTAGTTAAATGTATTTTCGTTTTTTGCCACCGACTTCCGAAATTAAAGTTATTTTTCACTTTGTAGTGTTGTTTTTGGAAGTCGGTTGTATTTTTTTGTAAAAAAGTTTTTATTTTTCACTTTTTAGTTGTGGTACCTACCCCACCCAAATTCTAATACCTAGGTACTTGCAAAATAAACTAGAACATCATCCATATAAAAGTGGGGGAAAAATACGTATTATTGAAGCTAACTCAAAAACTACCGAAGCAAAGTTAATCAATTTTATATGGGACCAACTGTGATGTATACCCTCTCGAACAAAACAAATAAAACCAAATCGGTCCAGCCATCTTCGAGTAATCAGGGAACATACATAAAAAAAAAATAAAAAAAAAAAGGTTCCGACTAATTGAGAACCTCCTCCTTTTTGAAGTCGGTTAATTAAAATATTACATAATATGACATCACGCCAGTAATCTCTGAAATGTTAGGCACAGGTGTACTTATAGTATCATCCACATTTCGCCAGTTACGTTGGTCCGTGGGGATAGGTACCATCTTTACAAACCGAGACTCCTTTATGCTGAGATGGGAGCCTTTTTTAAAGGAGGAGGTTCTCAATTCGTCGGAACCTTTTTTTTTTTTTTTTTTTTTTATGTATGTTCCCCGATTACTCGAAGATGGCTGGACCGATTTGGATTTTTTTTTTGTTTTTTAGTCTGAATTTTTATTTAATTTGTTTTTTTTTGTTTTTTAATGTTTATTTTGTTACTTTTATATGCTCCTTTTTAACTGTATTTTCTGTGCGTGTCCCAAATGAAATATTTTTCTTTCTTTCTTTTCTTTCTGTGCCTCGGAAAGCACCTTAAGCCGTTGGTCCCGGCTGTCATCCGTGGGTCTTTGACAGTCGTTACGGGTCGTCAGAAGCCCGAAAGTCTTACCAAGGGGTATCGTATTACCCAGTTTAATGGGTTGTGGAGGTCAGATAGGCAGTCGTCCCATGTAAAATACTGGTATTCAGCTGCATCCGGTTAGACTGGGAGCCAACCCCAACATAGTTGAGAAAAGGCTAGGCAGATTGATTGTATAAGTTGAGGCGAGCCTATTGCAATCACCCGGACACAAATCCAGACTCCGTATTGCTACTGAGACATACCTGATGGAAAAACACAATAACACTTTGCCTGACTTGGGAATCGAACCCAGGACCTCATGCTGAGCAATAGCGCTTGCGAACACTAAACCAACGAGACAGTCAAAAAGCAGTAGTAAAATATTAGTTGCATCATTACATTGCATCATTACAACCGATTCCTTTTAGATACCCAAAATAATACGAATTATAGGAATCAGCTTTAGTGATACTATATTGGGTCCTTACCTAAGAAATTACCAAGTTTTGACACTGGCTAGTGTGAAGATCAATTATCTTTCATTATACTTAGAATTCCAAATTTAATTTAATTTTATAATATAACATGACATAAAAAAAAAACAGTCGTTCATTTGTTTTCTCGCCTTTCAATGTTTCTGTAACCAAAGGAAAATCGAAATTGCGCGCTATTTTCGAATACGAGTTCCGTCATGGCACCAACGCAGCAGAGACAGCACGCAATATTAACGACGTGTATGGACAAGGTGAACGCACGGTGCGGTTTAGGTTTGATCGCTTTCGTTCTGAAAATTTCAAATCCAAGGAGGCGGTGGAAAACGCACACATTAACTGCTGAATCATTATTAGCGAAATGTATGGTCATGCTATTAAGCTATCTATGAATTGTATAGACGCGCATACGCGCCGCCAGCACATGGTAAAAGTACACAGACGCACATGCACTTTGCCGTAGAATTCGTTGATTCCCGTCTCTAGGATATCTATAGCAGAGGCATCAACAAACTTTCATTAAAATGGTAAAAGTGCATCGACAATATTTAAAAAAAAAATTGTTTGATTTTTTCTATGTAAAACGGCAATAGATCATTGATACAACAACACAAAAAAAAACAACAACAAACAACAACAACAAACAACAACAACAAAAAACAACAACAAACAAGACAACAACGACGACGACGACGACGACAACTACGAACAATGACGTGTTTTTTTACAACATAAAATTGATACAAGTGGTTTTCAATCTAACGGGTCAAGAATTAAAAGAACTTCTAGTAGGCTATAAACCTGGTGAAGAAATTACCAATGTTTCCAGAAAAGCAATCAGCGATACCATTATTTCAATCACGTGCCCGAATAATTTAATTTTAATTATAAAGTTGGGTTGGAGAATTAGTTGTTTTTCCAAAGTGTTTGTCGTGGAAACTTCAAACAAGTTTTAATGGTATTACTGCTACATTTGTGTAAAAAACTCTCAATTTACATTTTAACTTTATGATCCTCTTAGAGAAGGAACTTTATAGAAACTCCTTTCTTTGAGTCCAATTATGTTGCGATTTACAAGGGTCGTGAACCTTCTGACATTATACATTAAAAGATACCTTAGGAATGGGAACGATTTTAATGTTTGTTTATACAAAAGATTCTTTATACAGGATAATTTTTTAAGCAGTGCGAAAATTTTCACAGGGTTTTCACCCATGAATATGAACAACTTTCATTATGGGACTAACTTTGAAATCACGAAAAAAAATCAACTGTTCAGTACATTTATCTACACCAAACTCGTCAAAATGTAGGGAGCAGCTGATTTCTTTTTCGCTATTTCAGGTTTGGTCCCATAGTAAAAGTTATTTATATTCATCGGTAGAACACCCTGTAAAAAATTGCGCACTGCGTAAAAACTTATCCTGTATAAGGATGCAATTCATCACACAACTGAACTATAAATTCGCACATTTCTTTCAAGCGTCAGCACTTACTTCAAAGGTATCATGAAGTGTTATTTGCAAAAAAAAAATAAGCAGGAGAAAAATCACTAGTCAACTACACTTCTGGACACATCTTTTGGCCCACCTTGTATTTTCAGTTTCGTTTGGTCCTAGCTAAAATTTTATATTAGGTCGAGCAAAAAGTTTTTATGCAGTTTTGAACCTGGCACATTCACAATTTCATTCAATAGTCTTTTTTTGAATTTCGAACACAGAATTTAAAGAACAATTTGGAGCCTGTTTGTTGATATCAAACAATCGAATACTAAGAAAACTTGGTTTTATTGGTTTACTTGGATTTAATTCTTGAAAAAGTGATTGATATCTTTGGTTTTGCAACAAACATTACTTATTCTTAACATTAAGGTGAGGTTCTATCAATAATCTATGGATACCTCACCTGAAGTCGCCGCCCAAGCTGTGGCACTTATTCAGGCCGGACACAGCCAAAGAAACGTGAGTGCTCAACTTAATTTAAGTCGATCTGCGATCCGAAATGTTTATCGGAGGTACCTAGAGACTGGCGGCTTTGTTCGTCGCCAAGGAAGGCCACGATCTCGGGTCACAACTGAAAGGCAGGATCGATTCATCGTGACGACCAGCTTGAGAAATCGTCACCTTACCTCCATTGAGATACAAAACCAACTTCGCGACTTCCACGGAGTATCTGTGAGCGCTCGAACTGTTCGGAGAAGGTTAAAAGAACGCGATATGGTACCACACAAGCCAGCTAATGGCCCCAAACTAACGCGAGCCCACCGAACAGCGCGCCTTCATTTCGCACGCAGTCGTTTAAATTGGACACAGCAAGATTGGAGCCGTGTACTCTTTTCTGATGAGTCTAAAATTGTGTTACATGGCAATGATGGAAGGAAGAAGGTCTACCGACGTAAGGGAGAGCGTTTCGCACAATGCTGCTTTGAAGAGAGGGTTGCTTATGGCGGTGGCTCATGGACTGTCTGGGGCGGTATATCCGCGAGCGGCAAAACTCAACTTGAGGTTGTTACAGGACCACGGCTGCCAACATTAAATGCTGAAAGGTACATTCGTGAGTGCTTAGAACCTCACGTGATACCATACGCGGACTATGTGGGCCCAAATTTCCTTTTTATGCATGATAATGCAAGAGCCCATGCGGCCGGCATCGTCAGGGAATATCTACGGGATGTGAACATCACAGTTATGGACTGGCCAGCCAGAAGCCCAGACATGAACCCCATTGAGCACATGTGGGACGAGCTAAAAAGACGTGTTAGGGCTCGTCAGCCAGTTGCCCAGACGATGCAGGAGTTGAAAACTGCCATAGAAGAGGAATGGGAGATGATCCCTCAAAATTTCATAGAGCGGTTGATAAACTCTATGCCTAATCGTATGAGAGCTGTGGTAGATGCCCATGGAGGCAACACGCGTTATTAAATTAAACCTTTATTTGATAAAACATGTTTTTTATTCAAAAATCAATTGCCTTTAACAAGGCGCATATCCGACTTGTTAGGCGTAGCTCCATGTCGTATGGTATTCTGAATTCAAATTTAAAACAATACAATCGAAAAAGATGGTAAAATGTATCAGGTTTAAAACTGCATCAACAGTTTTTGTTCAATCTAGCAATCATATTTCGGTAGGGGCCATCGAAACCTAAACTCTAAGGTGGGCCAATAGATGTGTCCAGAAGTGTAGTTAGTTTTTAATTTTACATGGGACCAACTTTGAGATTCCCCCGAATAAAAAAAGAATAATTCAAATCGGACTACTTTGTAAAAATTTGTGCGTGGTCATAAATAAAAAAAAATATATATACGCGTCGATTTGAGAACCTCCTCTTATTTTTTTCGTCGGTTAAAAGTACTAATATACTTTAAGGCTATAACATTCTCAGCGATTCCCCTTTATTTGGCAAATATAAAATAATCACCTCGTGGAATTGCTTTTCAAACTCTCTTGTAAACTTCTAATTTTCTACTTAGGCTTTTATTTCCCCCATTGTGCAATAAAATCTCCGATGTACTTTTAGAAGACCAATTTTCAAGTCACAAAATCCATTTAAAAAGTCCAAATGATTGGCCGCCAAAAGCCTTTGAAGTTAAGCCTCATCTTAACTTGTAAATGACATTTAAGATTAATCAAAACTTTTTGGTAGACGAGTTACCAATTAAAATTGCTACGATTCTCGTAGAGGATTCGTAGCACACGTAGCGCGTAGCTTCTTGAATTCGTAGCAAGTAGCGTGTTCGCATACAAATTATCGTAAGCTCTATTTTTACATGAAAGTGGATGTTTTGTGAATTTATCGCATAATTAAAGACTTGGAATTTTTGTTTTGACTTTTTTAATATTTCTTAGATTTCATATTACAGTTACAGGTGATTTTAAACACAGTATTATTAAAATGGTTTTATTGAAATAATTCATTTACATAAATCCTTACAAAATAGGAACTTAAACTATAGGTCTAAAGTAATTAGATTCTCCCTTAACAAATATCAAAGGTTCCTTAAAAAAATTGTTAATAACCCATTATCCAAAATAAATTGGGATAATGGGTTGTTATTTGTATCAAATCTCCACATATTTAGTACAGTAGTGTTAGTAAATTGACTCTGTAACAATGAACTGTGTAGAAGTTTATTTCATACAAACCTTGTCCTGACAATTACAAATACAACAAAAAAGAATTAGCCAAATAGGTGCATCCTTTCTGAAGTGATGCGCGTACATAAATTCGGCAATTGATTTTTATTTTAGAATACTACACAGCTGACCCGCCATACGTCCTATCAAAATTTCAATAAATCGAACGGCAGGAGAACAAATGAACAACTGATTATAAAATGAATTTGAATTTGGAATTCTAAAGAAAATTAAAGATTCCCGACAGACATTGCCCTGCCCAAATTTCATGTACCTATAAGAAAATTAATTTTCTTCATATTTTTGTTCTTCGTCAATTTTCCAATTTTTTAAACAGTTATTCTGCTATTCAGGACGCAGACAAATACAACAAATCAAAAACCATAAAAATCGGTCCCGCCGATCTCGAGTTATAAGTGTGCGAACAAACCCGACTTAGTTTTATATATTAAGGACGCTGTTACAAATGGGTAGTCAAATCATTACTTTTTTACACAAAAGTATGTCTATATTAAATAAAATACTTTGCATTCTTAAAATGTTTTTTGGCCGAATTGTTGATAGATGTGCAAGGTACGATTCTGAACTACAAAAATAATTTTAGGTTTGATTTTCTCAATAAATGTACCGAAGTAAAAATTTTCACTTCGGTACATTTATTGAGAAATTGTTTCTTAAAAAAATTATATTTATAGTTCAGAATCGTACCTCGCACATTTACCAACAATTCGGCCAAAAAAACATTTTAAGAATGCAAAGTGTTTTATTTAATAAACATACTTTTGCGTAAAAAAGTAATGATTTGACTACCCATTTGTAACAGCGTCCTTAAGCTAAAATCGGTCTTTTAAATAGACCAGAGTAAGACACGTTCCCAAGGCACGTGTTTCAAACAACCTACACATGTATTGTGAGCTTTACGTTCTTTTTACACGCGTTGTGTTACGTTCTTTTTAATACGGATGTGAGCCCACACGTGCCTTCGTATACCGGCTATTGGCTATCAATAATATGATAATGTTCTATGTTATAGGATTTAGTTTCCACACTTAGTCCTTCATATGGATCATTGTGCATGATATAAATAATACAATATTATATATACTATTTTCTATATTTTTAAATGTTTTTATACTTTTTATATTTTAACATTTAAAAATGTCATTTATATGTACGAGTATATGCTGATGAAATAAAGGAAATAATATAACTGAATACCAGCATTTATTTTTTCTCTAGGTTTATTGATACTTTTCTCTTTTCTTTATTCCTTTTTTAGGCACAGGCAAAGAATCACTTGCGGGCCTTGACTACAAAGTCAAAAACTGCTTCCATGAGTAGTACGTTCAACTTACTCTAGATTGGATTCATCCATTTGCCTAGACTTTTCCCAACGATGTTGGGGTCGGCTTCCAGTCTAGGCGGATTTTACAAGGACTACTTCCTGTCTGACTTCCACAATCCAGTTACTGGGTAATACGATACCCCTATGATAGACTGGTTGTCTGACTTTCGGGTTTCTGACGAACTCTACCGACTGTCAAAGATCCAAGAATGACAACCGGGACCAACGGCTTAACGTACTTTCCGAGGCATGGGGGGTCTCAGTTTATAAAGATAGTCATGCATCCACGGATCGACCGCGGCAAATATTATCAACTGTGCGGCTTATATAAAAGAAAAAAAAATGTTTGAGAATGTGCAAACAGCGTTCTTTCATATGATACGGACCCCACAATGCCGCAGTGGCCCCATTTCGAATTTTTAAGACCCTCTTGCAAAAAAAAAAAAATTTCTTTCTTATTAAAATATTTGGGCGAACGTCATCTAAAACTGTTCCAAATTTCAAGTCGATAGCATTACTAGTTCTTGAGATATCCAGCTGAGACAGACGGACCGACAAACAGACAGACTGAGTCGCACCATAAGGGTTTCCTTTTTACCATTTTGGTACGGAATACGTGCAAAATTTACTTATACACAGACGTGTCTTACAGCTCAAGTCGTGCTAGTTGTAAGGTTCCACCGACGGAAACGTCCTATCACGGCATAAGTTGGCTTTGAGCCAGCGATTTATCACCACTTACGATTAATAGCCTCGCATACGATCAATGTACTCGTATTATAGTTTCACGGTTATTGGATACTTGCTGCTCACGTTGTCGTCTATAGAATGTATGTTCATTTAATCGGTATTAAAATGGCAAATAATCTGTTTTGTGAAGATTGTTAAGGATGGCAGGGACATCGACGCACAACCTGTTGTGGATGGGAAATCATCAAATGACTTCTCCCGCTCTGGGCAGAGCGGGAGGGCCTGTCAGACTTTTACTAACTAAAACCCACCCATGTTCCTTCAGTTGCCCGTGCCAGGGCCACGGTATCTCTTTCGAACTACCCGCGACCCCGGCGGCATCGGCCCAATTGACCCCGTCACTGCTGACATCTCTTTGAGGCGCGCGTGGAACACAACGCGCCGTCGACCCGGGCC
Organism: Cosmia pyralina; assembly: GCA_946251885.1. Lineage (NCBI taxonomy): Eukaryota > Metazoa > Arthropoda > Insecta > Lepidoptera > Noctuidae > Cosmia > Cosmia pyralina. The sequence continues at coordinate 7,277,772 of OX276345.1, forward strand.
TGGTCCGTACCGGACGGCGAGCTGCCCATTACTCGTCGTCCGCAAGCCCGCGCCTACGGTGGCCGGTAATCGGCAATCGATTCCCGGGCGTCTCCTACGGCGGCTAGGGGCGCGAGGGCGCGGCTGTTGCCTCTCCCTCACGCGTTCCGCTTGCTCCTTCGCGAGCATTACTGCTTCGCAGAAGGAGGTGACGGCTTCCCATGCACTCTCGCTCCGCACCATGGCCTGGACCAGGTTTGGACGCGAGAGATCGCCGCCGCCGATCGCCTCCGTGAGAACACGGCGGTGCTCCGCCCAAGCCGGGCAGACCTCCACTGTATGCTCCACCGTGTCCTCCGGGACCTGTCACCTACCATGGATTCGGCATATGATACCGGAGCCCTCTGAGTTGAAATTTTTCGTCGGTTTTAAAAAAAATATGCTGTTTCCAACAAAAGTGCAATAACTACGCGGTCAAAATGTCTAAAATAGTGTTACGAGCTGGGGTTTAGGATAAATAAATTTATGCTAATTTACACCAAAAACACACTATATTTAAATAATCACAAATACAGTAATCAGAAACTTTAAGCAGAATCACTTGTAGCTCACTGTTAGTTCACTGTTGGTTCACTGTTGTTCAGCGTATCGCATTTCTAGCTGAACTGCCATACACCGCTGGCTACCCTCTATTTATATGACGAGTGTAAGCTTTTCGAAAGTTCGAGGCCACAATTCGAGGACATTCTAGTACTTACAGGAATGATCTAGAATGCTGCAAAACGACACTTAACCATCTAGAACATTCTGGAAGGGTTTAGAATCATCTGCCTAGCCTTTTCCCAACTATATTGGGGTCGGCTTCCAGTCTAACCGGATGCAGCTGAATACCAGTATTTTACATGGAGCGACTGCCTATCTGACCTCCACAACCCATTAACTGGGTAATACGATACCGCTTCGTAAGACTGGTTGTCAGACTTTCGGGCTTCTGACGACCCGTAACGACTGTCAAAGATCCACGAATGACAGCCGGGACCAACGGCTTAACGTGCTTTCCGAGGCACGGAGGAGTCTCGGTATGTAAAGATGGTCACCCATCCACGGACCAACCCCGGCAAGCGTAGCTTAACCTGGTCAATCGACCTATGCGGCTGTTATTACTTAGCCACGAGCTCCTCCCTCTGGAAGGGTTTAGAATGTTCCATAAAAATCTGTCACGAATCGACGTATCGTGTAGTTTTGCTTTTAACAGGTGGTGTTAGCTTCTGCGTAACAATAGCAATTTTTTTTAAATAAAATGTCTACGCAGGGGATCCAGAATCCCATCTACTGAATCCATGGTAACAGATTGCGTGTCGATGTCCCTGCCACCCTTTGAGCAAGATTTGATTTAGAGATTTGATTGTCGAGCAAGCGTTACGTCGTGAGAGTAAAATGAAGTGAGGAAAGTTTTAAGTATGAATGTGGATGGCTATAAGAGTAGGAGAATCGGGATGGATGAACTGTGTGAAAGAAGATATGGCTAGAAAGGGGGTGACTACCGAGATGACAACTAATAGAGAAGTATGGAAGAAAAAGACATGTTGCGGCGACTCCAAAAAAATTGGAATAGGGTAGGATAATGATGACGAATGTAACGTTAGATTCAGGGTTCGTTTCGGAGCTTGGAAAAAAAAAAACGAAAGAATTACCAAAATGTGACCTTAAAATAATAAAATTCAATTACTTTTTCAAAGCAACTGTAACTTTTGGAAAACTTATGGACTGACGTAGTTACATATTTATGAAATTGTTTTCAAAGTAAAGACGGCGTTAACATAAATTATTGTTTTTGAACAAACAGAAGTTTAGTGACGTTTCAGAAATAATCGGAACTTTTAAAGGGCAAAAAACAAAAGTGTACCTTCTGCTGGGTGGCTTGATACTTAGAAAACTGTCCCACCACCGGCGATTAATCAAAAGCAAGTAGAGCTAGCAACTAAAAACTAGTTAGCAAGCAACGAGTAGCGAGCGGTTGCTCGCTGCTATGCGTATGTTGCAAACTACTTAGTGCTTCAGCTAATATTCTGCCCACCAAGCGAGCATCGCTAATAACTGTTGTCGCTTTGACAACCTTGTTCTCGCGAACACGTTTGTCAAAGCGTGTGTGATGTACAGTCAGTTTTTTTTTCTTTTTGGCAACTGAGCCGATGTCGACTATTCTGCCAGCGTCATGTGGAGACAGCAATACAGCAAGATGAGCCGTCAAACTTTTCGCTTTGTGGTAGTTGTTATTTGAAGTTAGGACTGCGAGGACAAGACAAGTTTTGTTAGTGACGTTAGTTTTTTGTTTTTTTTTTTTTTTGGCAACTGAGCCGATGTCGACTATTCTGCCAACGTCATATGGAGACAGCAATACAGCATGATGAGCCGTCAAACTTTTCGCTTTGTGGTAGTTGTTATTTGATGTTAGGACTGCGAGGACAAGACAAGTTTTGTTAATTACGTTAGTTTTTTCTTTTTTTTTCTTTTTGGCAACTGAGCCGATGTCGACTATTCTGCCAACGTCATATGGAGACAGCAATACAGCAAGATGAGCCGTCAAACTTTTCGCTTTGTGGTAGTTGTTATTTGATGTTAGGACTGCGAGGACAAGACAAGTTTTGTTAGTGACGTTAGTTTTTTGTTTTCTTTTTGGCAACTGAGCCGATGTCGACTATTCTGCCAGCGTCATGTGGAGACAGCAATACAGCAAGATGAGCCGTCAAACTTTTCGCATTGTGGTAGTTGTTATTTGATGTTAGGACTGCGAGGACAAGACAAGTTTTGTTAGTGACGTTAGTTTTTTGTTTTTTTTTTTTTTTGGCAACTGAGCCGATGTCGACTATTCTGCCAACGTCATATGGAGACAGCAATACAGCATGATGAGCCGTCAAACTTTTCGCTTTGTGGTAGTTGTTATTTGATGTTAGGACTGCGAGGACAAGACAAGTTTTGTTAATTACGTTAGTTTTTTCTTTTTTTTTCTTTTTGGCAACTGAGCCGATGTCGACTATTCTGCTAGCGTCATGTGGAGACAGCAATACAGCAAGATGAGCCGTCAATCTTTACGCTTTGTGGTAGTTGTTATTTGTTAAATGCTAGTAGCTGCGAGGACAAGACAAGTTTTGTTAGTTAAGTTATTTTTTTTTTTTTTGTTAGCATAAATTATTATTCTACTACAAAATAACACAGATATTTACAAAGTTATGATTACAACAATTATACACACCCACCACCAGACTACATTTTTAAATCATTGTCATTTGAAAATATTGCTAGGACTTAGATTAGTGATAGACATGAGAAGAAAATATGGTCCAGAGTACCCTCGTCAAGTCGGCATTCGCACAAGGGTATAGTCAGTTATCAACTATTAATATGTGTTGGAACGTCAAGACTGATCCGGAAACGTGTCAAGTAGTGTAGGTACCTAATTGGGTGATGCCAATATAGAAAGTGGCAACACTGGGTTGTTGGCTGTCAGTTGTCGGTTGACACTTGATATTTTTGAAGTTTGTGTAAGTGAAGGTTAGAAGTCAAAGTTGATGCCGTTTCATCACTTTTGATGGAAGCGCTTGCGAGAGAACGTTTTTGCCATCCCATATTTAATTCACCACGTTTCCATATTGTAATCTGATTGCATCGGCCCAACCAAGCGATATTTTTGTTATCAGTGAAACATTAATAGGCGTAGGTACTTTCGTTTTTTTACTGTTATTTCGGTAACCCTACATATCCGACTATTCTGCTATCAATGAAATCGAAATGTCATCGTTATCAACAATCTATTGCCGCAATCTATTGTACGTTTCTTGAGAAAGCTAAGAGGGATGTGTGGTGTTATGCGAATGGATAGAATAAGAAATGAGTACGTAAGAGGAAGTTTGAAAACCCGCCCGCCCGCGCAGTGCGAGTGGCTATAAAAAAACCGTCCCTAATAATAATAACAATCAGATGCTAGAAGTCCCCACTTGCTCAGTAACCAGTAGCGCCCTAAGCCTAGGTTCGAGTCCCACTATGGGACGCCCTTAGCTGTGCTACTTAAATTTTAACACGGCGAGAGGCCCTTCTAGCCCCGCCAATGCCCGGTTAAGTAATCAAGGCTTTTCAGAGCCAATTGCGAAAAGGCCCGTTCCGACAAAAAAAAATGACACCGGTGACTGAAAAGTTGTGCGGAAATCGATTGTCATGGTATGGGAATGTGATGTAGAGGAATGAGGAAAATGGCGTCAGGAAAGTTTTTAGTATGAATGTAAGACCAAACAAACGATGGATGGACTGTGTGAAAGATGATATGGCTAGAAAGGGGGTACCTACCGAGATGTTGACTAACAGAGCAGTATGGAAGATAAATTTACTTTAAAAAACCGGCCAAGTGCGTGTCGGACCACGCACAAATATAGGTTTTCCTGTAAACTACAGATAAATATCTATTTTCTGTATTTTTTTCAAAATTTTAGGCTCAGTAGTATCGGAGATAAGGGGGGGGATGGTCGATTTTCGTCTATTTTCTCAAATAACTTTAAAACAATTTATATTAAAATTATAAAAAAATATATTTGAGACCGTCACAGTAAGTCCTTTCATTTGATATGTAATACGGTATAGTACCTATGCAAAACTTTTTTTTTAATTTTCTTATTTACCTCCCAAAAATGACCCCCATATTCAATATTCATTTATTTACTTTACCTGTCCGTGTTTGGGCTACAGAAATTCATAAGTGTACCAAATTTCAACTTAATCGGTCCATTAGATTCGGAGCAAATTGGCTGTGACAGACGGACAGACAGACAGACAGACAGACAGACAGCCAGACAGACAGATACACGAGTGATCCTATAAGGGTTCCGTTTTTTCCTTTTGAGGTACGGAACCTTAAAAACGTAAAAACCGACTTCAAAACCAAAAACAAATAAAATAACTTTCATAAAACACTTAACAGCTTCTGAAGTCGATGTCAAGCTATAGTGCTATAAGAATTTAAGACACCGACTTCAGAAGCTGTTAAGTGTTTTATGAAAGTTATTTTATTTGTTTTTGGTTTTGAAGTCGGTTTTTACTTTTTTTAAAGTAAATTTATTTTTGCATTTTTAGTTGAATATACAATTGCATAATTAGGTAAGCCCAAGTCGAACTAAAAGAAGAATCATCAAAATCCACTTAGAAATGCCGGAGATACAGTGCATTTATGCATATAACTTCGTACATAAGAATAATTACATAATGTATTACATACTAAAACCTTCCTGAAAGTATGTAAATCACGTTCGTGAAAGAATTATCAAAATTGGTTCATTCGTTTTTGAGAAAATCGCGGACAGACAAACTTACATACATACATACGGGTCGAATACAGAACCTCCTTTTTTGAAGTCGGTTGAAAAAGACATGTTGCGCCGACCCCAAAAAAATTGGTATAAGGGCAGGAGAATGATGATGATATTGTACGGTTCTTGAGCAAGAAAATCGTTGTGAACTAGTCGATGCCTCGTGGGCGGTGGAACAGGTGCCTTAACACAGCTGTGAAACTTGAGCTGTAACTAGACTTGCCCTTTTATGCAAACCCAATTGACTTTGAAATGTTGTCAAAAGAATATGATGTTTGTTATTCAAATAAAGCGAATAGTTTAGAATAATATTGTTGCTTAACTTTTGTAGAATTAACATCTTACAAGTTTGTGAAAGAATAAAAGCTTGCTAGAATGTGGCTGTCTCTTTAAAAAGTGCAGAGATACAACTTTAATTGATTGTAAAATAATGCAATATATATAACATAGCTAGCTGCGCCCCACGGTTGCACCCGCGTAGACCGGGACATAACTAGCCCATATGTTATTCCAGGGTACAAGCTATCTACATACCAAATTTCATACAAATCGGTCTAGCCGTTTGAGCATGAAGAAGTAACAAACGTACGTTGTCCCGGTGTATGGCAAAGACCTCTTCTCATACAGAGAAGGATTGGTAATTTTAGACGTAAATTAATTAAGTCCAGATTTCCTCACGATGTTTTCCTTCACCGAGGTCAGTGATGTCCGACATTATGCAGTGAACTTAGGTAGTAACAGATGAATCGAAGAAGTCATATGACTATGATATTCTGCTAATATTGTATTAGCAAAAATAATACTTTACTGTTTGACTTTTTTGACCTAACACGCTTAGTTGACAATTCAATATTTTTTTGTAACAATACGACACAATGACTTTTCTTATGAAATATGACACAAGAACTGTTTTTTTTGTCACACACTCAGAATAATGGAAATCTATTTTTTTTTTAAATTACTAATGTACCTACTTCGCGTATTTTAAATAGATTAATCAGGGGCCGTACTATGAAGTGAAAAAGGATCATGGATCCATTATGGTTCCGTTGAGAAAAAAGGATGGTGGTCGTATATAGCTCCGTCTCTCTCTCACATTGGAACCATGATGGATCCATGATCTTTTTTCACGCCATAGTACGGCCCTAGTCCGTAATTATTTATTTATTTAAGGACAACCAACAAAGCATACACAAAAAAATACGAGGTATTTCACTTAGTTCACCGATTTGAACGGCACTTCCTCGAAAGGCACCTAAGCACTTCCGCTAACGTCACTGAAAAAAAAATTTTGTAAAGTGCCGTTCGGTGGAACAGTTTATTGATATTATGAGGTATTCTTGAACGGCACCTAAGCACTTCCGCTAACGTCACTGAAACAAAATTTAGTAAAGTGCCGTTCGGTGGAACAGTTTATTGATATTATGAGGTATTCTTGAACGGCACCTAAGCACTTCCGCTAACGTCACTGAAACAAAATTTAGTAAAGTGCCGTTCGGTGGAACAGTTTATTGATATTATGAGGTATTCTTGAACGGCACCTAAGCACTTCCGCTAACGTCACTGAAACAAAATTTAGTAAAGTGCCGTTCGGTGGAACAGTTTATTGATATTACTTTCAGTCCCCGAACGGCACTTACATTTTTTAGACAGTATGTTTGTACAGCTGGGATGTATGTACCTACTCTTTGTTCAGGACATTACCGACTATAACATATCCATACGCCAAGTGTGTGTTGAACCACGCTCAGGGCTCCCATGTCGTACGTAATGAATAGGTTAAATGTTTAGGTTTACGTAAGCAATTTTCAAATCACTGGGTTAATGGGGTAGACAACTGTCAAAATGGCGCTTTCGATTTTTAATTCGACGGAATGACATTTCAGAAGTGTTACCAGTAATAAAACGGTCCTACTAAAAACGGAACGCATTTATGCGAAATTAAAAAAAAATCTTTCTTGAATGTAAGGTTTCAATTAGAAAAACTAAAACTTAAAAATTGACTGATAATTTTAAAATGGTAGGTAATCAGACTTTTTATTATCAAATTATTGAAGTTACAATAATTAGTAAGGTAATTATTTTTCTTTCACAGGAATCCCTGTCCACTAATCCATAGGTTACAAACCTTTTTTAGGAATATCTTTTTGATATTTAAAATACCCATGTTATTTCACATTAATCTATCATTTATCTGTTTTTTTTTTTATTTATCTTATTCCTATTATATTACCAATATTATATATTCGGAACTTTCTACCAGGAATTCCTTCCTTATTCCTTGTCTACATTATAAAGGAAACCTCTGTGCAAAATTTCAGCTTTCTAGGTTCAAGGGTTTGGACTGGGCGTTGATGAGTCAGTCAGTCAGTCAATCAGGACGATTCTGTTTATTTATATAGATTAAGAGTCGATTTTTCAATCGACAGATAACTTTTATCTGAGGCATATGTTTTGACATTTTGACAAATTTTGTATAGAAAAAATTAGGTGTATTTTGGAACTATCAAGTAATATTTATCCTAACATCGAAATAACAAAAGTGATCTTTTACAGACTTGTTAAACAGTAGTGATGGTCCCGCTATGGGTTTTGCCGATCTTTGATTAGCTATAGTGACTACAATATCTATCTATATAAATAAAAAGAGAAGTCCTGACTGGCTGACTGACTGATTGACTGACTCATCAACGCCCAGCCCAATCCCTTGGACCTAGAAAGCTGAAATGCACAGAGGTTCCCTTTATAATGTAGACAAGGAATAAGGAAGGATTTTCGTTCCCGTGGGATATTTTCCGACGTCCACGCGTGCGGAGCCGCGGGCCAAAGCTAATCTTCTATATAAAGAAAAGGAGAAGTCCTTACTGACTGACTGACTCATCAATGCCTAACCCAAATCCTTAGACCTAGAAAGCTGAAATTTTGCACAGAGTTCCCCTTTATAATGCAGACAAGGAATAAGGAAGGATTTCTCGGTAGTACGTTCCTGTGGGATATTGCCCGACATCCACACGGGCGAAGCCGCGGGCAAAAGCTAGTTGGATGTATGTGGTTGAATTTTTAAATCAAAGTCAAATTCAAATTATTTATTTCAAATAGGCAGAAGGCACTTTTAAACGTCAAAGGCACTTTTAAACGTCAATCGTATGCAGAATGGAACGTCATAAAATTTGGCACACGGGTAAACCATGACCTGAAAAAGGACGTAAGTTACTTTTCATCGACATATCGGCGGAAGCTAGTACGATAATAAATTAAACTTCGTAATATACGAAGTTCTAAAAAAAAAACTAAACTCACTTTCGCATTTATAATATTAGGATTAGGATAGAATTGTCATCTCCACTTTGTATACGGTCACAATCTGTTATTGTAGCATTCTCTTTCGTTTCCGAGAAAGAAACCTGCAACATTAATACTAGGTACCATTCAATATCCTAATAGACCTTTAATAAACACCCTTAAAGGGCCATCCAATAGCCAGGAAGTTCCTTAAATAACTTAGTGGAATGTTACTCTTACCTACGCACTTGAAGAAAGTAGTTAAGTACCTAGAACTATTTCCTTCAAGTTTTTCCCTCGGGGGCGAAATGGCGGAGAGAATTTATTCGATAGGGGTGAAATAGAGCGAGGCCTATTACGGAAGTCTTTGAGTTTTATTAAAATGTTGTGTGAACTGTGAATGTAAATTGAGCAGAAATGATGGAATACTTTAAGAAAATTGTAGAAGTAAGATTTATAATAGTAATGTTCTATTGCACTGGGATTTCTTGTGCATCTGTCACAAAAAGTGAGAATCATAAAAATGTCCATTTCAAAATGTGGTTCTCAATGCATAAATTTGGTAAGAAAATTACTGGATACCTAGGTACTCTTAAATAAATGTGTATATTCTTACGAATTGATTAATTTTACCCGTTTTAAGTTCTCAGCTGTACCCATAGCTATTTCATTTGATCGAAAAACAAATCAGCCAGCATCAAAAACCTATAAAGGGGTACCATAAACCTCAATAAAGCGATGATCCACTCGGCTTAGATTTATGGTCATTCTACCTTATCCACTGCCCACCGTTATTCGCTGAAAAAATCGAACGACCGCCCGTTTATCAAACTACCCTCGTAGTGTGTGACAAAAATACTAATAATAAAAAGTTATAGATCTGGGTTTTGTGTCAGCGTTTTGTCAAAGTCAAATCATTTATTTCAAATAGGCACATAAAAGGCACTTTTGATAGTCAAAAATTACAAAATTTGATTCTAGTTGCCCCTTCCAAAAGGTCGTTTCATATGTAGAAGAATGGGTAAGAAATTCCACCGTTACTCTTTTAAAATTGTTTTACAATATTTTGTATAGAAGACTATGCACCTAGAATAAAATTACTATACCACAATAGGTAAAAATAATTAAAAATGAAGCAATGACAAATTGAAGAACACCGACTTCAGAAACTGTTAAATTTAACAATTAAGAAAGTTATTTTATTCGTTTTAGGTTTTTGAAGTCAGTTTTTACTTTTTTTAAAGTAATTTTTTAAGAAAATCGTCCACTTTTTCAATGTTTGTAAATATGTGAGCACCATGTATCTATCACATTCAGTAAGGGCGGGTTACTTTGACTCAAGGGCATAACTTTGGCCCAAATCGAGACAACTGTATAAACTGCCCGAAGTGTCACGACCACACAACCGAACGTCGTATGTCCTTCGGTAACTATTAGATGGTGATATAGACGCGTACTTGCGGAACCTTGTGTGGATTTAATGACAGTAAACATCTGTCTCGATTTGGGCCAAAGTTATGACCTAGAGTCAAAGTAACCCGCACTTACGGTAATTAATTTATCGAGAAAATTACTTTAAAAAAAAGTAAAAACTGACTTCAAAAACCTAAAACGACTAAAATAACTTTCTTAATTAATACACTTAACAGTTTCTAAAGTCAGTGTTTTCTATTCTTCAATGCAAGGTGCATTGTTTGTGATTTTTGTTCGCTGTAACAAAATGTATTAAAAGTTAAGACTCCTTCAAATTGGCGCGGCACGCGATTTAATTACGCGCGATTATATCGCGTGTCGCACCTGTTTGCAGGAGCCTTTGAGTTCGCTTAGGTAGAAGTGATCGCTAAAATTCCTTTTCTTAACTTTTTCTATATTTTTGGAAATAAATACCTTTTTGTTTGCTGTAACAAAATGTATTACAAGTTAAGACTCTTTCAAATTGGCGCGACACGCGACTTAATCGCGCGCGAAACAAAGGCACCGCGTGTCACGCGCGATTATATCGCGTGTCGCACCTGTTTGCAGGAGCCTTTGAGTTCGCTTAGGTAGTTATATGATCTCTAATTCTTTAATTGATCTCATTTGTCTTTCCTCTCGAAGAACCTCAACCTACGCAGCAGGTCCTTCAACCCACCTTCACACATTACACACAATGTACCTGACATTTAGCGCTGGATGATGGTTTCTTATTACAACCAACATAAAATTCGTTTATACGAGGCGGCTTTCTCGCCCGTCATGACAATGTCCATGCGAGACTCGCGCCAGGCAATTATCATACTTACGTGTCATAACAGACTCGTCACGTGATTTTCTGGAACTGTTATTCAAAAACTAATGATACGATTTTGTGTTTGTCATGGAGGCTTCCATTTTTTATCCCAGCTTTTCGATATGCGGGCATCGCACGGGCTGTTTACACGAGTCAACTTTTCTATCTCCTTTTGATGTTCTCACATTTGACGCGAAGTGCTCTGCTTATGTAATGAGCTTTCAACACCTACTATCCGAAGTTAATTACTTTACTTATATAATTAAGCCAATAACGACTGCTTTGTGGTGTTAATTGTGTCCATTAGTGAACACAGAAGTTCTTGTTGCATAAGATAACATGTAGCACCCACGCAGTAAGCGTATCTTAAGTTATAGTACAGAATAATAAAGCTGCAGTAGTTTATCTGAGCAGTGACCTTGATATCTCATGTCACTCTCATCACTCTAATGTCTCGCTGCTGGTGGCGCGTGTTGGATCATTTAGCTAATCCATGCGTCAGGTTCGTGAACAAGCGCTGTCAGTGAAGGCTGGTCATACCTTAGCGGCCACGGCTTATTTTAATTTAATTTAAATATTTGAATTGTTTTTTTTTTTAAAGTCGATTTTAACGTTCTGCATCGTTCTCACTTGTAAAATTTCAACATGAATGATGTAACCATTATTTTGTAACCATATCTTGATTTAAAAGAGTGTCCGTGGAGTTTCTTGCCCGTTCTTCTCCATAAGTACCTACTATGCTTTGGAATGGGCGCCTAGCTTCATCTTTCTGACTGACCGACCCCTTGACAATTCAAAAGTGCCTGTAATTGGTTTAATTGAAATAAATGCTTTGAGTTTGAGTTTGAGTATAATTAATTACCTACGGCCGCTCGGTAGATAAATACGCGTCCGTCCGTGCGTAACTGCCGAGCGCTCGAACTGTTGCGTACTGATGTATACTGAGATTTGAAACGCGTCGTTTCGGCCGTTTTCTATGAACGTAAACTACTGTAACATTATTTTACTGTGGTAAGAGAATTTTAAGTTGCAGTGTAATTATTGTTTAGTATTAGTACTGAGGAGGCTTAGAGGTTGATGGACAGGATTTTCAGGTGCGAGGTATAAACTTCGACCAGCCACTAGTTTGATTTTTAGGTTCCGTACCCAAATAAAACGGGACCCTATTACTAAGACTCGGCTGTCTATCCGTCTGTCTGTCCGTCTGTCACCAGGCACCGAACAGTTGAAATTTTCACAGATGATGTACCTATTTCTGTTGCCGCTATAACAACAAATACTAAAAAACAGAATAAAATGAATATTTCAGAGGGCTCCCATACAACAAACGTGATTTTTAGCCATTATTATAGATAATGGTACGTTCCGTACCATTATCTATATATACCTTCGTGCGCGAGTTCGACTGGCACTTGGCCGGTTTTTTCACAATGTTAGTTTGATATCTTAGTTAATGTCAGACATAACTGGAAGAAAACCAACACCACATTTGCATAATACACTCTTCTGGATCAAAAGCCTAACTAAAAAAAAAAACACAAAACGGCCTACAACTATTTATTTAAATTTAGAAAAACCGTTACAAGAAAATAGTTCAATATGATCACTAGTACATGTCCGTCCGCAACAAAAGTGACCGAGGTGAGTGAGTGAGCACGCGGCTCATGGTGTGTCACCCCCTCGACTGACAGCGTCATCACAGTGACGTGATGTCCCCGCCTTCTCAGCTGTCAAATATTCTAAGAACACTTTCTTTCACAATCTGAAGGATTTTGAAGAATATTCCTAATCCCTCCTAATCCAATGCTTCTTATTATGTTTGAAAAATTCGTCGGCTTGAAAACGTACATAACGAAATTAATCAAAATCAATCAAAATTTCTTTATTCGGACAACAAAATGATGAAATATTGTTGTAATTAAATACATAAATACCTTAAAGCTAGTGTTAGTAAGTAATATTATTATTACTAACTTTTGCCTGCGGCTTCGCTCGCGTTAATTTAGAATTTGGCAATCAATGCAGATTGTTCTCTGCTTGTAATAATATAATTCAATCAATGCGGTACTGGACTGATAGGACCAAATATGCTGCTACGTCCGATACGTACGTACGTACGTACGTGCGATATCTACGACGTTGCTGTATGTGTCCCGACTGCATCACTCCACGAAGGTTGAGGAGATCGTGGAGTACACGAAGGTGAAGACCAACTGGACCTTGAGGGTCGACAAGTTGGAGCCCTGTCACAACACCAACTTCAAGTCGTTTGTGGTGCGGGTTCCGATACACCATCTCGACACGTTCCTAAAGGAAGAGTTTTGGCCGAAGGGTGTAGTCTACCGACGTTTTCGCGGCAGGCTATGCGACACCGCGCAGCGTAACACGACGCCGTCACCTCGTGTGTCTTAGTTTATTTTATAAGTTGTATTTTATATTATGTAATAGTATATCATTTTTGTTATGTTGTAATATTTTTTGTTTGTATTTGTGTATTGTATTTTGTATGGGCCACAACTGCCTGAAATAAAGGAAGAAATTATAAAAATAATAATAATAATTCAATCATGATTCGAAAGACACGCGCCGCTATCTATTATCATAAGAACGTTATTGTTGTTTTCCTCGGGAACAGTACTTTTTTCCGGGATGAAAGGCACTATAAGTCCGTTTCTGTAAACCTGACAACGTAAATGTAAAATTTCAGGATGACCGGTTCAGTGGTTTAGGCGTGAAAAGGTTACAAACAAAGAAACTTATTTTAGCATTTATAATATTAGTTGGGATTTGAGTTTGAAGCATTTAGCACAGAAGATGACCAAGTAAGGTACAAGTGTCTCCACAAGATGCCTCGAAATGGAAGAATAGAAACTCTGTCACTGTTTTCAGAATGCTGTTGCTACTGCCCCGGATTCAGTTAATAACGATGCGATTTTTTCTCGAATGATCGCATGAAAGCCTTCTTTTTGATTCTTGCAAACATTTCCGACGTATTACAGAAACGGGGCAGTCTCAAAAGCATTCTGAAAATATTACATAGTAATGAATGTTGGCGAATTCTGACTGACCGACCCCTTGACAATTCAAAAGTACCCGTAATTAGTTTATTTGTAACTAGCTTTTGCCCGCGGCTTCGGCCGCGTTTATGTCAAGAAATATCCCACGGGAACGTACTACCGGGAATTCCTTCCTTATTCCTTGTGTACTTGTTAAAATTTCAGCTTTCTATTATTAAAGTCCGCCTGGTAGTTCCAGAGATTAGCGCGTTCAAACAAACAAAAAAAGTGTGTGTCTCAGCTCCGATGCAGACTGGAGTTTACTCCTGTTTTTTGTGTCGACTTTCTATTTTTCGGTCATTTCTGTCAGGCAGGGTTTCTTCAATGCATCAATGCTATACAAAAAGCAACTTTAAGGTATAATGGCACGGATCATACAGTGGAGGTCTGCCTGGCTTGGGTGGAGTACCGCCGTGTTCTCACGGAGGCGATCGGCGGCGGCGATCTCTCGCGTCCAAACCTGGTCCAGGCCATAGTGCGGAGCGAGAGTGCATGGGAGGCCGTCACCTCCTTTTGCGAAGCAGTATTGCTCGCGAAGGAGGAGACGGAACGCGTGAGGGAGAGGCAACAGCCGCGCCCTCGCGCCCCTAGCCGCCGCAGGAGACGCCTTGGGCGGCGGTAATCTATCGCCGATTCCCGGCCACCGTAGGTGCGGGCTTGCGGACGATGAGTAATGTACAGCTCGCCGTCCGGTAAGGACTAAGCCCGGGTCGACGGCGCGTTGTGTTCCACGCGCGCCTCAAAGAGATATCAGCAGTGACGGGGTCCAATAGGGCCGATGCCGCCGGGGTCGCGGGTAGTTCAAAAGAGATACCATGGCCCTGGCACGGGCAACTGAAGGAACACGGGTGGGTTTTAGTCGGTCAAAGTCTGACACGCCCTCCCGCTCCGCCCAGAGCGGGAGAAGTCATTTGATGATTTCCCATCCACAAAAAAAAAGGCAAAAAGGCACTGGTCATCCCTCCCCGTCTCCCTCTAAGACCCCTCTCAACCCTCTTCCTCTCCCTCTAATGCTCCTCTCACCCCCCTCCTCTTATCTCCCCTCTCACCCTCCTCTATTATCCCCCGCCACCCCCACCCCACCCCATCCCCTTCCCGCTATCCTCCCCCTCCCTTTTTTATCCCCTTCCACCCCTCTTCTACCTCTTATTCTCCTCTCACCCCCCTCTCACCCTCTCACCCCCCTCTCACCCTCTCACCCACCCCATCCCCTCTCACTCTCACCCCCTCACATACCCCATCCCCTCTCCCTCTCACCTCCTCACCACATCCCCTTTCTACTAACCTCCCCCTCTTACCCCCCTCACGGAAGCGGGTGTGCCCCTTCCCGCTTACCTCCCCTTCACCAATTTCCTCTCTTCCTCTACCCTCAACAACTCCTCTTCTCTCCCTCTTCCCCCTCTCCACCTCCTTCCACCTCACACCCTCATATCCCTCTCCTCCCCTTCTCCCTTCTCACCACACCCTCCCCTGCTCCCCTCACCCTCACCTTTCCCTCGGGAGGAAATCTATGAATAACAAATTTTATTAAATGACTTTGATATTTCATATAAACCATATTCCCTGTTTCACACCCACAAGGGTGGAATTTAAAAAAAACCGCATGGGATATTTCCGTAACTTGACTGAAAGATTATTACCACCAATTTTAGAGTTACTCAAGCCCCACAGTAAAACTTGCCCTGTAAAATTGACTACCCCTCTTCACCCCCTTAGGGGTAAATTTTTGAAAAACCCTAATACACTTTATTCTTTATTTTTAATCTCAAGTCTATATACTGAATTTCGAGTTAAATTGGTCCACGCATTAAAATTAATCCATACAAAGTTTGACACCCCCTATATCCCTTTTTAGGGGGTAGTTTAATAAAACTAAAAATTACGAACTTTATAATTTACTAAAATAAATATTCGTGCCAAGTTTCAAGTCTATTAACTCAAGGAATAAGATTTTTCATACAAACTTTGGACACCCGTTTCACCCCCTTAGAGGGTGAATATTGAAAAATCCTTTCTTAGTGCACCCCTAAACCTCATAAGGAATCTACGTGGCAAATTTGAAATCTCTGGACCCAGCGGTTTGGGCTGTGCGTTGATATATCAGTCAGTCAGTCAGTCAGTTTCTTCTTTTATACAAATATTTAGATAAATGCTTTGAGTTTGAGTTTGAAAAAAATTGTCAAAATGAAAGACATTGCCATTGCATTGTAAGGCCCTGTTTCACCATCTAATAAAAAAAATGTTTATTGGATTTAAACAAACATTTTTTTTTTATGATTAAGTTCCTATCAACTTACTTGGTAGATAATTTCATACAAATTCTGTTCCATTTTTGAATTTATTCGGTAAGTAGTGACTATTCGGACATCGTGAAATAGGCCCTTAGTATGTTACAATATTACCCCGCAGGAATGAAATAGTCCAAACAGAGTCAGCAAGTGATCAATGAATACTTCTCTATACGAGATGAGGTCAAATGACCTCATCTAAAAAAAAACAAAACAAAACTAATACAGTCACAAATGTGACTGTATTAGTTTTGCATTGTTAGCCTTAATGCATAAGTTTTCAATAGTACTTACTCCCGGGAGAGGGCACTGGCTCTTGTAACACAGGTTAACCACCTAGCACAAGTGTCAGGGACTTCACACAATTTGTAATCACTTCCTTATGTAATATAGATTATTATTATTACTGTATTCTGGGCAGTCGACTGCAGGGTGAAATAAAAGACACACAGATGCATCTAGCTCTGGTCACAATAAGGTTAATCAGTGTAGTTTTATTATTACGAAGTCACGTGACTATTCGCGTCATATCGATTACCTCCATACCAGGTACTTGACACAATCGGCGCGAGTCTTTGAGAGTTTCACACGCTCGACGGTAATGGCGCGAGTATGTGCTCGTCTGTAATGAAGCCGGGAAAACTCAACATTTGATGTAACGAGAATCAACATGGTGGTGGTTCATCTAATTTATTTGTGCTCCCAAAGAAATAAATAGTTAACTTATCTCACATAAAGTAGTGTATGCATTGATAGCTTAGTGGTGTGACCGTCGCACTACCAAGTCATAGGTCTCGAGTTCGAACCCAAGGCCTCTATTTTCGGATTCATGTGCGTATTGTATAAGATTACTTGCTTAAAAAACGGTGAAGGAAAACATCGTGAGTGTGATCGTGTGCAGCCTGAGAGATATTTATCGACGCATGTGAAGCCAAGTCAGAGGTCATTATCAAGTATTATACGTTTCCTAGAACCTGACTCATATAAATAATGATATACCTATTGTAAACCGATTTTTGATGTACGAGTCGTGGTAACCAGGCTACTTAATAAATAGTTGTTTTACAAAGAACTTGCTTCTTGAGCTTCTTTATCAACTAAAACCTCCGATTACTTTTTAAAGAGCAAACTCAAACTCAAGCCATTTATTTCAAATAAACAAATTACAGGCACTTTTGAATTGTCAATGGGTCGGTCAGTCATAAAAATAAAGCTAGTTGCTCATTCCAAAGCGCAGTAGGTCCCTATGGAGAAGAGCGTGCAAGAAACTCCACGGACACTCTTTTATATCAAAATATTTTTACTAAATATTGGTTACATCGTTCATGTTGAAAATATACATGTGAGAACAGTGTAGAAAGACGTGCACGTTAGAAAGCGTCCGTAATGAAATGATATAAACTAAAACAACTAAATTAAAAATAAGCCATGGCAGCTAAGAGACGACCAGCCCCAACTGACGGCGCCCGTTCACGAACATGACGCATGGATCAGCTCAAACATTTTGAAGGGAACTTACTGATCCAACACACACGCCACCACCAGCGAGACATTTGAGTGAGCATAGATAAAAGTCCTGGTTTCAATTTTTTTTGTGTGAACCTGCTTTGCCCAGCAGTGGGACAAAAGATCGCACAAAATAGAGATTTTGTACGATCTCTGGCCGCGTTGGCCCCGCAAATATAATCACAATAAATCATAACTCGTTTCCTATATCCATACAAAAATCACCACTAGAAACCAATTGCCATTACGAAGCCTTTGAAAATGACTCAAAGGGCAATTTTACACGTGAACGCTCCTATACATTATAAGGGTTCCTTTGGGCCAAGCTATAAAGAATGTCGTAACGCTGTGTTATTAGAATGTAGCTACACAGTTTCTATTAAAATTGTCGGTATCTAGGAAATAATTATTTAGACACAGTTGCGTATTTTAAGACTCCACTTATTTATAAACTCTAAAAAAGTGGCTCATCACACATAGTTTTTATTCTGTAGCTGAATTCCTCAAAAAAAATATTGCCGTGCTCTGTGTGTAATACCACCTTTTTTTTTTTTTTTTTTTGTGGATGGGAAATCATCAAATGACTTCTCCCGCTCTGGGCAGAGGCGGGAGGGCGTGTCAGACTTTTACTGACTAAAACCCACCCATGTTCCTTCAGCTGCCCGTGCCAGGGCCACGGTATCTCTTTCGAACTACCCGCGACCCCGGCGGCATCGGCCCAATTGACCCCGTCACTGCTGACATCTCTTTGAGGCGCGCGTGGAACACAACGCGCCGTCGACCCGGGCCTGGTCCTTACCGGACGGCGAGCTGCCCATTACTCGTCGTCCGCAAGCCCGCGCCTACGGTGGCCGGGAATCGGCAATCGATTCCCGCCGCCCAGGGCGTCTCCTACGGCGGCTAGGGGCGCGAGGGCGCGGCTGTTGCCTCTCCCTCACGCGTTCTGCTTCCTCCTTCGCGAGCATTACTGCTTCGCAGAAGGAGGTGACGGCTTCCCATGCACTCTCGCTCCGCACCATGGCCTGGACCAGGTTTGGACGCGAGAGATCGCCGCCGCCGATCGCCTCCGTGAGAACACGGCGGTGCTCCGCCCAAGCCGGGCAGACCTCCACTGTATGCTTCACCGTGTCCTCCGGGCGATCCACACAATGGTGACACCCGGGCGTTGTGTAATACCACCTAATCAATCAATCAATTCGGCATATCGCAGTCCACGCTGGACATAGAGGACTCTCCCAGGCTGCGCCACAACACCCTGTCCTCCGCCTTCCGTATCCAGTCTGTCCCAGCCACCTTAATAGATACCACCTGCACTATGAAAATACCTTTGCGAAGCCAATGCTAACGCTGTCAACGCGTCAGTCGTCTTGTCAGTCTTATCATTATAGAAATGCATTGTAGGTAATTGCGTACTGCGTATAACGTTGTGTTTAATATTTTGTTTTTTAATAAAATAACAATAGATACCTATTTTACTTTGCGTCTATTAATTACATTTTAAGTGTTGAATTTATGAAACTTAAAATAATTTATTGCTGAATAATATTGTGTTCATTTGTGTGCAGATTTGGTTAATGAAACTACTTCTTCTTACTTAATATTTGCATACCAATTTATGGCGAAATGTGTCATCGCATTAACAAATTATGCTATGCCTACCATCTTTTGTTTTACAACTGCAGATAAATGACTTTGACTAAGTCCTTTTTACCCGACTACGGTAAAGCCAAAAGGAAGGGTTATGATTTTAGCAGTATGTATGTATGTATTTACGTGTGTTCCACCGTAGCGCCTAAATTGCTGAACCGATTTTAATGAATGAGGTATCAATAAATTCGTAATAATGGTCCGGGTGACATAGGCTATATAAATTCTCCCTAAATTTAATATGGGGACTTAACACGTTAAATTCTGAATACGAAAAAAATTTTAGTGAGATATAATGACATGTTTGGTGTCAAAAGAAAGGTCTTGACGACCACATTACAAATAAATATTGTAAATAAATATGTTTTAATTGTTAAAAATAAGTAAAAGTGTAAGACAAATAATATTAATTTAATTGTTTACAGACCTACCGCGGCGAGCGTGATTTTTCAGCAGTCGGGTTTTAGTTTTTGAACTTACTTTTTATTACTTTCGAGTCTATGGTACTTTTAGGTTAGAAGGGTCAAAGGGGTGGCCACGTTATTATCAGCGTCAGTGGCGTTCATTAGACCCTCAAAGGTGCAGGTCTATGGACACTTGGAATATTCCAGCAAGTGGGTCAGGTTCTAGACAGCACCGCGCTCACATTGGGAATAAGAATCACACTAATATTATAAAGGCGAAAGTTTGTGAGGTGTGTGTGTATGTTTGTTACCTCTTCACGCTCAAAGGGCTGGACGGATTTGGATGAAATTTGGTATGTAGATAGCTTATACCCTAGATTAATACATAGGCTACTTTTTATCCCGGCCTACGCGGGTGAAACCGCGGAGCGCAGCTACTGTTACATAAAACGGAAGATCTCAGAATTATAAAAGAAAATACGCTGAAACAATGAACAAAAACAAAAATGAGTCGGAATCGCGCACCGAGGGTTCCGTTCCGATTTCTGAAATAGTGTGCTATTTAGAGACATCGTTTTATTTTTCCTGTAATCTTTACATAAGCGGCGTTTTTTTTTTTACATTCTTCATCAAAACTCGAAAACTGTGCGACCTAAAAAAAAGGAAAATAATGTTTGAGAATGTGCAAACAGCGCTCTTTCATATGATACCCCACATGCTGTAGTAGCCCCTCCTCGAATTTTTAATAACCCCTTTCAGTCACTGTTGTAAAAAATATAATATATATCTTTCTTATTTGCAAAACAATTGGGCAAACGTCATCTAAAACTGTTCCAAATTTCAAGTTGATGATTGAGATTCTTGAGATATGATAACTGTGACAGACGGACAGACAGACAGAAAGAGTCGCACTATAAGGATTCCTGTTTACCGTTTTGATACGGAACCCTAAAAACTACGCTTTCAAAGCTCCAATGCTGAAATGAGTACCATACTTAGTCTTAGCTGCCAAGAATGCTCTGAGAGACGAAAAGAGCTTAAGACGACCAACAATGAAAAACTCAGCTACCTACTGGTGTTAAATCGCAACAGCTTCTAACAGCCCGATTCATACTTGATGGTTCCTCGTTAACGTAAAGCAGCGAACACAACAGGTGCGGCGCGGCTTTCATTCGGCCATAACCGTCGGATCGGCCGCACGCGCGCTTCGTCCGCTCCGCTACCGAATATAACTTTCCAAATTTAAATAGTGCTTGTGAACGTGACGTATGAAGTGACAGTTATTTTGTTTTTTATTAAATTTTTGAATTCGAAATTTGTGTTTTGAGTGTTTTGTTTTTTTTTTTTCAAATGGACTTGTGTTGAAGGTACGTATTTTTGAAATAGTTTTTGTAAGTACTTTTTTAAATTAATTTAGGTACATAGGTAAGAACTAAGTACATAATTTCACAAAAATATATGGTATTATTCTAAAATTTTTGGGCCATAATTTTTAATATTAGTTGGCCGTTCATTTTTTTTTAAAAACCTGGAAGGTTCTACAAAGCTGTATTTTTACTACACGAAACAATGTGACAAGTTCTTATTAAATAAATGGAAAATTATTTAATCAAAAATTACGTATGATGCAAAATCATTGAAATTAAAATACCTAATAGGTTTTAAATTTTAGGAAAATGGAACATTTAAAAAAAAAAGTTTATACATTAAAGTCCGGAGCATTTAAATGCTTATAACAATATTTATTCAGTGTTCTTATCTATATTTTAATACATTTTCTAGTGACGTCATTAGACTTCGTAGTCAGGTACAATCGTACCTCTCTCGTGTAAGTACTCGGTAATAGTTAATAATTAATTTAATGAAAGATATATATTTATTCAGAATTAAAATGAAATGTACATAAATAACAACTTATACCTACCTAATTAATAAAAATATTAACAAACTAAAATATGGCGTCGAAAAATTCCTCCGCATCGTTATCGACTGGTAATGTACCCAAGAGACTGGCGGCATTGCCACGTTGTATGGCAATGCTCAGCCTGCCAGCCCTTGGGTCACAGGAAGTGTCCCAACCAGCCGTTTGGAGAACCTTAAACATTTGGAGGATTAGGTAGGTAATGGGCATAGTATATTATAGTATAAAAAGTTGTATGTAAAATACGTATAATATATACGATTATTTTGATTTACGGCAATAATTAATGTGCACCTTTATTGAAGCAAGTAATTATTATAGTTACATAACAATTAATGTAGTAACAATAAATGACATTCATTACTATTAAACATTGACTGTTAAAATGTCCATGTCTGTGTTCATATTACTTATTAAAATGTTTTGATTTTAATAAATACAGACAATGGACGTATTTAAAAATAGGTACACAAACATTTTTACGTTGTTATTTAAAGTATAATTTATAAAGACTTCATAAATATAAATAATAGTGATTTGGTTTTGTCAAAAATACAGAATTATTTTACTTAAAATGGCGGTTTTGGAAAAATGTAAATTGGGACGTTCATCCCAATTTTAATTTTTTCCAAAACCGCCATTTTAACACCAAACAATACCAAGACCAAATCTTTTGGGAATTTTAATAACATGAATGAAACGGATATGAAGACTTACGATTAAAAACATTTAAACTTTCCAATGCTTTTAGACCAAGATAAGTGACTAGGTATAACCTAACATCACACCTGTATTTTCCAAAGGGTTCGACAGAGGTGTACCTATAGTACACCCACATGTAATAGGGGGCAAGCCTATTGCCATCAGCCGGGCACAAATCCAGACTCCGGGCTGCTACTCAGTAATTCCAGATGGAAAATCCCAATAATAATTTGCCGACCTGCAAATCAAACCTAGGACCTCATGGTCAGCAGTAGCGCTAGCGACCACTAGACCAACGAGGCAGTGTCAATCATTAGCCTAGCCATTTCCCAATTTTGTTGGGATTGTCTTCCAGTCTAAGCGGATGCAGCTGAATACCAGTATTTTACATGGAGCGACTGCCTATCCGACCTCCACAACCATAGGCCATAGGCCATTTTTGTTTGATAGGTCGTCAAAGACCCACGAATGACAGCCGGGACCAAGGTTTGACGTGCTTTCCGAGACACAGAGGAATCTCGGTAGGTAGATATCGATCTGCCCGGCTCTTATTACTAAGCCAGGAGCACCAACGAGGTCTATAGTCAAAAAAAGCTTTTTCTTCAGTCAACTTATAGATGATACCTACAGTAACTCAAGTCAAATTATTTTACGACTTAACAAAAAAGCCAAAAAAATTGGTAAGTATTTCAATTGTAATGTGGGCGACATTACAATTGAAATATTGACCATTTATGTATTTTCTTAGCGTAGCAATTTGAATCGTTGTTGCTTCATTCCAAGCGAAGTTGTCTTATGAAGGTATTTTAATGATTTTATTAAAAATATTTAAGTAATTTTGTTTTAATGATTGCGCCTTTTTTGTGAACCTCAAATAATTACTATTTTCGGGTCCTAAAAATAATAAATATATGTAGACTGATCTAACCTAACCGAACCCGTCGGGGTACTCTGCTTAGTTACTGCGAACAAAGTAAGTAAAGAAAGGTCAGAAAATTGAAAGGAGGCTCAATTACTAAAAAAAGTGTGCATCATTAGAAGCGCAAAAAGATTTTTGAAGTTCATTAATTTAAAAAGAAACTGGCCAAGTGCGAGTCGGACTCACAGAAGGTTTCCGTAGCACCGTACAATATTTAAAAAAATACTTCACTTTAAAAAGACACGTTTCTTATGGGGACTCCCTGTATGTAATTTTTAACTTTATTTTATTTTTATTATTTGTTGGTTTGGCAAAAGAAATACACAGTCTGTGAAAATTTCAACTGTCCACCTATTATGGTTCATGAGATACAGCCCGCTGACACGCTGACAGACAGACGGGTGAACAGCGGAGGCTTAGTAATATAATATAATATGTTTATTGTTCAACAAGGACTAGATTACATGGCATAGTAAGTAATGTATAAAGCACAAGCATAGTTACTTAATCTAGTTAGTGGGTGTCGTACTGTTCTCCTAGATAGGTTACAGTATAACCAGTGTTAATAGGGTTCTGTTTGGCACCGTTCGCGTAGGGAACCCTATAAAGTGTCGATCATTAGAAAGTCTTTAACTTTTTAGAGGATCAGTTAAGTACCTACCTTTTCAAGAAGAGTGGATGAAATCTCACTTTTCAAACAATCATAGTGAAATCAACAATTTTAAAAATTATATTGTCAGTACTGGAAATTTTAAAATCGTGGAATTATATAATACAGCTCACTAAGAAAGAAAGAAAGAAGAAGAAAATACATTTATTTAGCACATACACAGCACATAAAAAAGTGTAAAGTATGATGTAAGAAATTACCAGGAAAGTGTGCCTCAAGCTGCGTCAAAAAGTCCCCTAATTCAGCAAAAATGCCAGACAACCTGTCGCTGGTTTTCAACTGGAACTGAAGACAGTGTGAGGGGACTGATGTAAATCAGTTTTATACTTCAATATGTGTATGCATACTTGAATAAAATACATTTGAGTCAAATAAAAATTATAACGAATATTATTATACTATACTCGTACTTAAATAGTGTGTCATCTATCTATACATTTAAAAATCAATTAGCTAATTCTTTTTTCTGTTGTGTTTGTAACTGTCAGTACAAGGTTAGTATGAAAAAAAAATGTTTGAAAATTTACGGAAAATTGCAAAATTCGGGAAAACTGAAAGTGCATTTTTATGGGAATTTTGTATGAATTATTTGAAAGTACCTGGGCAACCGTACTCTGCTCGGGTGAAAATAGAAAAAACGAATTTTCCCAGAAATGAAACCTAGCTAGATCGATTTTTCGCCCCCGCAAACCTCAATTTATGCAACTTTTATCGAAATCGTTAGAGCCGTTTTCGAGAACGTATAACAAATACATACTTATACAAATATTGCTCATTTTGACAGGACAATGTTTGTCGGATCAGTTAGTTTTGAATAAAATTGCAAAACAAAACCATAAAAGACTGATAAATAAAAGAGACGGACGCATAATTAGACCTTCGTTATTATGTAAATAAAGAAATCCTGTGAAACGAGTCGGAACAAAAACCTGTTTTAAACTAAGAATTAATGTTGAAATGTTATTACGTAAATTATTTGTTTTGAAAGAGAAACAATAGCTGCTTAGTTTGTGTGTCTAAGTTCTTATAATATACAGGGTGGCCGGAACATTGACGTCTAAAAATAAAATTTAGGTCCCTCGTATCGTGGGGTATCTGAATCACCCCCATGTATGTTCCGCGACTTTTCATACTTTCGAGTTATGAATTTTTTCTGATTTTTTGAGAATTTTCGACATGACCAATTTAAAGAAACATCTAAAAAAAAAAGTAGAAGACTTAGTCGAGATTTTGTTTTGCAACTGAATCTTTATGAGTAGTACTTTTATGCATAAAATAATCAGCTTCGTAACTTTGATGAAAGTTATGAAAATGTTGGTTTAAAGTGAAAAATTTACGTTCGGTAAATTAAGACTTAAATTTTCAACTTTAAATAACAAATCTAAAAGGGTGACTTCATGATTCCTAAGTAGGCCTCAACACTGCGCCAAAATCTCAGTTTTTATAATCATAAAAAAAATAGTACGTAATGGGGCTACTTTGGCTAAAATCGGCCTTCGAAGACAGCGAGGAGAAAAAATTCTTAAAATTAGCCATCTGATTAATACAATTTTTTTACCCATTTTCTCGTTCCTAACGTTAATTAATGATATGGTTTTGTTAATAAAACACACGGTTTTGTGAAAAAATGATATATATTTTTAACATTTACAAAAGGTTTTAATAAAATGACCTCACTCACCTTACTCTTAAAGATTCAGTTGCAAAAAAAAATCTTGACTAAGTCTTCTACTTTTTTTTTACATTTTTCTTTAAATTGGTCAGGTCAAAAATTCTCAAAAAATCAGAAAAAAATCATAACTCGAAAACAATGAAAAGACGCGGAACATACATGGGGGAGATTCGGATACCTCACGATACGAGGCACCTAAATTTTATTTTTGGACGTCAATGTTCCGGCCACCCTGTACGTAAGTAAGAGGTACTACAGGTGTAAGTGTAAACAGTGGCAATCTTTTTAGGGGTCATTGTACTCATCATTATGAACAACTTTTACTATGGGACCAAACCTGAACTCGCGAAAAAAAATCTGCTGTTTAGTACATTTATGTTCGCATGATTCGTCAAAATGTAGGGAACAGCAGATTTTTTTTTCGCGACTTCAGGTTTGGTCCCATAGTAAAAGTTGTTCAGTTTGATGGTCTAAAGCACTCCTTAAAGCTTTTAGAATTAATGTTTTAATTTCTTAAATAGGCTACGGTAATAATTTTTGTTTTCCTCGCAAGAGCGTGTGAAATTAACGTAAAGTAAATTCAAACATTTTTTATATGATGAATACAACTAACCTATAGCAAGCTAGTTGCGTCCCGCGATTTAGGCCGGGATAAAAAGTAGCCTATATGTTAATCCAAGGTATAAGCTATCTACATACCAAATTTCATCCAAATCGGTCTAGCCGTTTGAGCGTGAAGAAGTAACAAACATACAAACACACTCACAAACTTTCGCTTTTATAATATTAGTGTGATTGGTTTAATGCGGCAAGCACAATTACTATCACCCATAAATATGAAGAAAGTCTTGAAACTTTAAATTCAATTTTAAAATGGCTCACGTTATGTTTACTCCGCGCATGCGTATATCATGTTGTCATGTTTGCGAACCTGCCACATAATAAAATACAAGAATTATTATGGGTCTGATCACACGTACCACAACTACTCCACATCGCTGCGACAAAATGTGGGTAAGCAGTGGTTACGTGTGAATAGTGTCGCTGCAGCTTATTGTAGTTGCGTTGTGGTAAATACAAAATTTCGATGGGGTGTGGTTTTGTGTGTGGTGGTTTTGTGTGTGTGTGTTTGTGTGTGTTGTGGTTAATAGTTTCGATGTGGTTACGTTGTGGCAAGTTTTGCAGACAGACAGATCGACTAAGGCTTTCGTAGAGGAAGTCATCGACGAAACGTTGTGTTTGCGATGTGGCTGGCCGCTTGTGCGTGATCTCGCTGGTGGTTGCGCTGATGTGGTTGGTTTCGCCCACACGGTTGATTTTGACGCCCAAATGTGGACCGTGCGAATGAACTAGGTTTTCATTTTCATACAAATTAGCGCCTGTCCAAGGGTTTTGGTTGTGGTTAATGGTCCCAAAAGTTGCATTGGTACGATCAACTTACGAAAAAGTTGATGACTTTTGGACTTTGTTATTTTAAACGGGTTAGTCATCAACTGGACACGAGAGACTGGACACACGTGCGTCCAGTTGGTGAAACTCAAAATAAGTATCACTTATTTTTTCGTCATCTGGACACGCCAAGATTTTTACGCGTGTCCACATAGAGAAATTTAATTAAATCACTTTTATGTTTTCGCCAACTGGACATACCCAGTTTTTTTGCAAGGTGCAGTCAAACTAATAATCGCCTTGTTCATTGATTAATGAACGAGACACTAAATAAAATTATCACATGGCTTTAACAAAATAATCTCCTAGTGGATTGCCAGAGAGCGTTGACAGGAAGTGGCTTATCTAGCGGCAAACATCTTGTAAACCTAATGGTGAATCCACACAGCCGGCAGCGGCTATACATATGTGTGGTGTCTGGCGGCAGCCGCCGGCTGCTGTGTGGATCCACCTTAATGTTCCATTTTAAACAATT
This sequence comes from Cosmia pyralina, assembly GCA_946251885.1. NCBI lineage: Eukaryota > Metazoa > Arthropoda > Insecta > Lepidoptera > Noctuidae > Cosmia > Cosmia pyralina. The sequence goes on from OX276345.1 coordinate 7,305,365, forward strand.
TCCTTAAGGTATTTTACTTGTCCATCAGTAAAGTCTAAGTAAAAAGAAAACAAGATTAAAAACATTGGCATCTACCCACGTACTCGTGTTTGAAAAATATTAAATGACAAAGAAAAGAAAACCTCCTAAATGTGTCACTAACTTGTATTAAAATGTCTACAAATAACTCCATAGCGTCGAACACCAACTTGTCAACTTTTTTGTATCTTTTCTTTTACGGGGAAAAGTTAGCAATATTCTCACTAAACAAATACCGAGCTCGACTATGCTGAAAGAAACTTTCCGCCCATAATTCAACTGTTTTGCTTTTAGCTTCGTTTTATTGAAACTATTACGAGTTTTTCTTTCGCATATCGGAACGAAGTTTGTGCCCGAAAAAGTCAGTTTCAAGGTGTCATAAGTTTTTGTTTTTTTTAATACAGAGCCATCTAGTATACATTTTTAGCAAGTAGGTACTAGATAGCTCTGTAATAAAATACAAAAAATTTGAGACTTGAAACATGAGACCAATTCTAGATGGGTGTGTATTAATATGTAATATACCTACAGCGAAATGAACTGTTTTTTCTATGAAAGAAGGTTTTATTTGAATTATCGATCAAATAAGTATCACAAGATTGTATTTATTCTTATAATCTTCCGTGGATTGTAGACATAATATAGTGACCTTTTTGGTGATGTTCTTCAGAATGGTCAGGTGCGTAGTACTCGTAACCGGCGTGCGTGTATGACCAAAACGTTCAAATTCTAGTCACAATCTAATGCCAGCGACCATCAAATGTCAAAAATATAGGTAAAATCAATATCAATTTAAACAATTTTTTTTTTATTATTTATTATTATTTTTTTATTTCATTTTTTTTTTGACATATGATTGTGACCGAGAGAGATTGTAAACGTTGTTAAAAATACGGGAATTGCCCCTCAGATGTATAAACGTAAACGAGGCAAAAGGAATATGTAAGGATCGTAGCAGGTGGCGTTATGTAGTTTCTGCCTACCCCCATGGGAAGAAGGCGTGAGTTTATGTATTTCAACTATGTATTTATTATTTATTTATTAAAACTTTATGCACAAGTAAAAAAAAAAAAACCGTACAAAGGCGGACTTAATGCCTGAGGCATTTTTTTTTTTATTTTTTTTTTTTAAAGGAATGAAATAAATCTTAAAATTTAGCGAATTGAATTGTATATTAATTACGCTTATCAATGTTAAAAGAAACGCAGGATTTTTTTTTAAATTTTTCTTGAGGCTTATTTTACGTCAAGGGTTGTATTTTACTACGTTTTGAACGCATCCCAACTACCTTTTTTTATAACGTTCCATTTTACAAACTGCTACTTGATTTTATTCAACTCTGTTTCTGAGTTTTATACATTATTTTACGTTTTATTTAAACAGTGAGTATTTCTTTATTAGTCTTTGTATAATACAGAATAATTAAAAATAACCTAATAATAATTAAATAAATTAATCATTATTATTATTAGTATGTAATTGAGTTACCACGACTGAAACGGTTTTTTTAAATGTAGTCTTTTTACTTTAGCTAATATACCAGATGACTTTTTTGCCGTCTTGAAAAAAATAGGGTATATTAGGTGAACGGAGTAGAAGCCTATGGCGTACCTAGTTTTTTTTTAATTTTTTTTTTTAATAGTTTAGTCAGAAAAAATTATCTAAGTATCAATAAATACTACAAATTCGATGTAAACTTTTCATTTTAGATCAACAAAAATAGAAATTTTGAAAAAAAATAATAAATCGTTTAAAAATATCGAAATTCAAATCATAATAGGTTGGGGAAAAAGTTTCTTCGCATTTTTTAAGAAAATTCAAAACATTTTTTAATATACATTATTTACATTTATCTAAAGTATGTAGGTACCATTTTGTTCAATAACTTTTTGCCATCTTGTAGGTTGGGACATGATTGCATTGCTATAGAAATTTTGGGACTTCTGATCAAAATACCGCGACTAGTGGTTTTGGCAGTCCTCTCGTGATGTTAACCTGACACTGCCTAAAGAATTCTGAAGAGACCGAAACAGGTGGAAATCTGAAGGTGCAAGCTCAGGACTATACGGCGGATGCATTAACACCTCCCAGCCAAACTCTCTTAATTTTTGCTGAGTGGCTAAAGATGTGTGAGGTCTAGCGTAATCATGATGAAAAACCACACCCCTTCTGTTGATTAATTCCGGCCGCTTTCTCTCAACTTCTTGCTTTAATCTCATCAGTCGTTTGCAGTAGAATTCAGAATCGATGGTCCTGCCTGGTGGTAACAGCTCATAATGAATAATGCCCTTCCAATCCCACTACACAGACAGCATCACCTTGTTGCGAGTCAACCCGGGTTTCGCCACAGTCTGTGAAGCCTGACCGGCCTTTGACCACGACCTTTTTCGCACGTTCTTGTCGTACGTGATCCACTTTTCATCACCAGTTATCAGCTTCTTCAAAAATGGTTCGGTTTCATTATGTCGTAATAACGATCACAAATGAGTACACGGTTCATTAGGTTTCTTTCAGTGAGCTCGTGAGGTACCCAAATATCGAGCTTTTTTGTGTACCCAGTTTTTTTCAAATGCGCCAAAACTGTTTTGTGGTCATTTCCCAGTTCTTCAGCTACGTCGTAAGTACTGATATGGCGATCTTGCTCCACTTTTTCAAAAATGGCATCCATTTTATCCATAATAGGGTGACCAGAGCGACGTGCATCTTTGACATCAAAATTTCCGGATTTAAAACGCTTAAACCAAATTTGTGCTACCCTCACAGACACTGCACTGGGTCCATAAACATCGCAATTTTTTTTCACGGTTTGCGTTGCATTTTTACCTTTTTTGTAGTAAAATTTTAAAATGTATCGAATTTTTTCATTAGATTCACTCATCTTGACAGTACGAAAAACAAATGAAAATCACACATTTTCCTAATTTGAATTTGGAATTATGTTCTTTAAAATTTAAACTTTCAATGATACCAAAACCAGCCAGATACAAATAGTATAGCCAAAGAGATTTTATTTTAAGTTCAAACATACTATAATGCGAAAAGACTTTTTCCCCAAATATTATGCAACGTGCATATGATTTGAATTTAGATTTTTTAAATTTATTTTTTTGAAAAAAAAAAGTTAGGTATGCCATATTCTTCTACTCCGTTCACCTATTATAGCCTATTTTTTTCAAGACGGTAAAAAAGTCATCCAGCATAAACTAGCTATACATAAACTTTAATTACCTGTCAGATTTTTAAATGTACGAGAAGTGGGCATTGTTCTTTACGAACTCATAGCCTTTTGCTTGCTCAGTACAGTCATGCACTAACACAATATGTAACAGTTTTATAGGCTGTAACAATGTAATAGAAATTATGTCCATTACAATGTTCCAGCAAATCACTCCAAACTGCCATGTTGGGTGAGAAATGAACTCACGTACATATCAGGATTCGTGCATAAATACATAATTTCACTTGGAGGGTAGAAATTCCATAGGTACCGTAATTTACTACGATTGTACAGACAACAGCATATCAGCTTTTACCATACTGTCAAATTTCTCCAAATGATTTTAAACCTTAAAATGTTGACGGTTAAGTTTAAAATCGAATGAGAAAATTTGACAGTTTGTGGTAATTTAACCTGCTGCTGTGTGTACCATGCATATGTTAGATAAATGTAGTATTGTGTCTAATATTTAATAATAAATACTTGAGATTACCTTGATTCCGGAAGTTAGTTCGGTTGTGATTAAAATCATCGAATCATTAGAATAACTATTTGTTGGATATTGACAATCTGTCACATTTACGAAGCTTGAGACCAATGTTGAAGTATCTAATTTGATTAGTTATTGTGTTTACAAAATATACCAATCTTAACTTGTCAAAATCGTATAGATGTTATTACTATAAATAATTAAATAATATTTGATAGTAACTGTAGTATATCTTAGAATTTATATTGCTATTTTAATATAACAGGTTGTTTGAAACGATTGATACAATACTGTCAGTTGATGTTTGATGGGAAGGGATAAATGGAAGGGGTGGTAGGATATAAAAAGGATTGTAATGACATTCTTGAGGCAGTTGCTCAGTGGATGTTGAAGTGGCTAGTGCTAGTGCTGTTGTGATGTGAAATATATCTACCAGGTGTCATGTAAGTTACGTAATTTCATATTATACCTTAAATATTGTTATTATGTTGCTATTATTCTGAGTGATAGAATTAACTGTTTGAGATAACTATAAATTGTGGAAATATAAGAAATGTTTTGATAGAATACTATAATATTGTTTCCATGGAGTTTCTTGTCCTTCTTCTCCATGAAGACCTAGTTTTGCGAACGGACAATAGTTTTCTCATTAAAGATGAATAATTATTGACAAGCCTAATTGAAATAATAAATATCTAGTCTTGTCTTTCTGTGCTTTTCTTTATGAAATCCTTCCCTTACACACCATGTTCATAATACTTTCATATACAATAAATAACCATTAACCATTCTGACATTTAAGACTTGCTATTTGCGTAGTAGCTATATATACGCTTATAATTATATTATATCAAATCTAACATCAGAAGTGGGATAGTGCTCAGTCTCACATAACATATTTCTAATGAATTTTATTTTGCTATTTTCATGATCAACGTTGGAGCAATCGTGTTCTGCTGGATGCCATTGGTAACGGCGGGTCGTTGAAACAACCCTCATCATAACATGAAAACGTGCTGAGAATTGTATGGTCGAAAAAAAAAATGCAAGTGTTCACGGAAAGTTAATTTAAAATTGTTAATATTATTGCTCTGTTGATCACAAATTAATTTAAAAACGGTTTTGGAGGAAACTTTACAAAATTGAAGTTGGTCATGTCATAAAGTAAATGAAACATAATTGTATTTTTATAATATGGATGAAATAGCGAATATCACATAACTTGCTAATAATCATACATGACTTGGTTGAAGGTTATTCATAATTAGCTTTATTTTATTATTTTTCACTTTCAAAATGCTTACTAATAGTATTGTTAAAATAAACTTATAGTTTTGTTGGAATTGGTCTGTTTTTTGATAATTTTGTTTTGTTTATTAATTTTAACCTTTTGCTAAAAAGTAAGGTACCAACAGAGTGACCATGTTAAATATTTGCAATTATTTAATAGAAAATGTAAAAAGGATGATCAATACAATTTGCAATGATATTGTCAGGTTGACCGAGCGGTGGTATATTGTTTTGATTACTTATTTAATTAATTCAAAAAGAGCTTGTCTTGACTGTTGTCTGGCATTCACTGACTGCGGGTGATTGAGCTTCACCGACGGCGGGTGTTTGGCCGCATACAGTAAGATGTGATTAAGTTTCACACTATGGCCGTATTAGATAATTACAATTAGTTGACTATGACTATGCCGCTGGTAGACTCCTATTTGGTGTCGAGTCGTCTCACAGACAGCGGATGAATATGTCTAACATGTCTATGTAGTTGGCTTATGTTTATTGACCGCTGGGCGATCGTTTACTTGGTGCTTGTCTATCTCACCAGCAGCGGGTGAATGGGACCAGCATGACGAGGTAACCGATAAAATTTGTTTCCGCTGGTCGGTCATTTGCTTGGTGCAAGTCTATCCCACTAGCAGCGGGTGGAGGGGACTTGACACGTCTAGGCAATTGGCAAAAGAAAAGTAAATTACAATTGTAGAAAGATGGTAACTAATGTACTTCGAGAGCGAAGTACTTGTCAGTTAGGCCGTATTAGATAAATTGGCAAAACAAATGACAATGACAATGACAATGACAAAAGAAAAGTAAATTACAATTGTAGAAAAACGGTATCTAATGTACTTCGAGAGCGAAGTACTTGTCAGTATGGCCGTGTTAGATAAATGTAGTATTGTGTCTAATATTTAATAATAAATACTTGAGATTACCTTGATTCCGGAAGTTAGTTCGGTTGTGATTAAAATCATCGAATCATTAGAATAACTATTTGTTGGATATTGACAATCTGTCACATTTACGAAGCTTGAGACCAATGTTGAAGTATCTAATTTGATTAGTTATTGTGTTTACAAAATATACCAATCTTAACTTGTCAAAATCGTATAGATGTTATTACTATAAATAATTAAATAATATTTGATAGTAACTGTAGTATATCTTAGAATTTATATTGCTATTTTAATATAACAGGTTGTTTGAAACGATTGATACAATACTGTCAGTTGATGTTTGATGGGAAGGGATAAATGGAAGGGGTGGTAGGATATAAAAAGGATTGTAATGACATTCTTGAGGCAGTTGCTCAGTGGATGTTGAAGTGGCTAGTGCTAGTGCTGTTGTGATGTGAAATATATCTACCAGGTGTCATGTAAGTTACGTAATTTCATATTATACCTTAAATATTGTTATTATGTTGCTATTATTCTGAGTGATAGAATTAACTGTTTGAGATAACTATAAATTGTGGAAATATAAGAAATGTTTTGATAGAATACTATAATATTGTTTCCATGGAGTTTCTTGTCCTTCTTCTCCATGAAGACCTAGTTTTGCGAACGGACAATAGTTTTCTCATTAAAGATGAATAATTATTGACAAGCCTAATTGAAATAATAAATATCTAGTCTTGTCTTTCTGTGCTTTTCTTTATGAAATCCTTCCCTTACACACCATGTTCATAATACTTTCATATACAATAAATAACCATTAACCATTCTGACATTTAAGACTTGCTATTTGCGTAGTAGCTATATATACGCTTATAATTATATTATATCAAATCTAACACATACATACATAACATTACGCCTGTATTCCACGCAGGGTTAGGCAGAGGTGCACCTTTAATGCACCCACATTTCGATAGTTATGTTTAAGTTCTATGCAATATGTGGTAAGTCTATTGCCACAACCGGGCACAAATTCGGTCACCGGGCTTCTACTGACAAATTAAAAAAAAAACCTAACAATACTTTGCCCGACCCGGGAATCGAACCCAGGACCTAATGCTCAGCAAAAGCTCTTACGACAATTAGACCAACGGAGGTGGTTGTGGTAGCCTGGAGGCTAATTTAAAACCGACGACTTATTGCCAAGAAAAATAATTATCATAAAATCATATTCTGTAAAAATCTCACCGTGAAACCTTAGAATAAGTGAGCTTGGAGCGAGCTGTCAATAGTTTTGATCCCTAGCATTAGCTTACTTCAAGCTCCAATACCCCTTGGTAAGACTGGTTGTCAGAATTATACTTCTTGGTAAGACTGGTTGCCAGACATACCCCTTGGTAAGACTGGTTGTCAAACTTAAAGGGGTTTGAGGACCCGTATTGACTGTCAAAGATCTACAAATGACAGCCAAGACCAACAGCTTAAAGTGCTTTCCGAGGTACGGAGGAGTCTCGATATTGTAATGGATGGTTACCCATCCACGAACCGACCGTGGCAAGCGTAGCCACCGCACCTTCGATCGACCCGTGCGGCTGTTATCATTTAGTCACGAGCCCCGAGCCAATTTAATGATAGGCTAATCGCTTCATGGCGAAGCGTGCTACATTATTGTGACTATTTTGAGCTTGATTTTGTCTAGACAAAACACTGTTTGATAACGATCTGAATCGATTATAAAATTACCGTTATGGTAAAGTACTGATATTAAAATTTTACTATTGTAATGACTTGTAACTCCAACGGTATGATGAAAATTTAAAATGTACATCAATAAAATTACCACTGATTGGACGATTATTTATGGATCTATTAGGAATTTAAATAAACTACAAAGTACTTATTGACTCTAACGGCTGATTTGCATCTACATTAGTTAAGGCCAGTGTTTAAGGCCTCGCCTCTCATGCACGAGGTTGTGGGTTCAATTGGGCAAGTACCAATGTGACTTTTTCAATTCAAGGAAAACCATGGAAAACATCGTGAGGAAACCTGGATTTTAATAGCTATTATAGGTAAGTCTGAAATCGCCAACCAGTCATATGGAACAATGTTCGTGCCTTCTCTATATGAGAAGCAGCCTTTGCCCTGCAGGTGGGACAATAATTGGCTGTGGAGAGGGCCACTAGGGAAAAAAAACAGAGGAAGACAAGATCAAACACATCGGGAAGACGAGATCAGTAGAACCGCCCCAGCTCAAACTGGAGCCAAGTAGCACAAGACAGAGATAAATGGGCATCTTTGGAGGAAACCTTCATCCAAATTGGGGTTCTTGTGGAAGAAGAGAAAAAAAAAACTAAATTAACCCATTAGAACATAGGTACGTACCTACTAGAAATATGAAAACAGTGTATAATGCATGACATAAAAGGCTTTTTCATTTCATTTCATTATATTATAGTGCCCGCGCAAGCGCTAGTCACCGCCTGAGGTATGTGAGCGGTGACACGGGGGCGGACGCGATTGACAAGATTGGTAGCCTGAGTTAGCTTATGGCCTTTGTCTACCATCCACTTCTCACCACTCCACACCTCTGGCGGTGACTAACACTTGCGCGCGCATTATAGTTAAGTAGCGAGCTTAGTTCAAGTAAAAATTTATGTGTCCAAACATCAGTCCAAAAGTAACAGATTTCATTGTGAAATGTCTTCTTAACTGATTTAAATGTAAATCAGCCTTAACCCTTCGTATCTGGAACGCAGATCTACGCGAGACACCATGATGTTTTAATTGTTTCTCTAATAACAGCGTACGAAAGGTATGCCCGGTTCCTAAATTGACAAAACGGTTCGTTTTACTTACGGACAGTAAAATATTCTACCAGGCGTAATCCTAAAATCCGTTCCTATATAAAAACTTTTTTACAAAAAAATACAACCGACTTCCAAAAACAACACTACAAAGTGAAAAATAACTTTAATTTCGGAAGTCGGTGTCTAGTTAAATGTTTTTTCGTTTTTTGGCACCGACTTCCGAAATTAAAGTTATTTTTCACTTTGTAGTGTTGTTTTTGGAAGTCGGTTGTATTTTTTTGTAAAAATGTTTTTATTTTTCACTTTTTAGTTGTGGTATCTACCCCACACAAATTCTAATACCACTATCTACAAAACAAACTAGAACATCATCCATATAAAAGTGGGGAAAAATTACATATTATTGTAGCTAACTCAAAAACTACCAAAGCAAAGTTAATCAATTTTATATGGGACCAACTGTGATGTATACCCTCTCGAATTAAACAAAAAAAAAAACCAAATCGGTCTAGCCATCTTCGAGTAATTGGGGAACATACATGAAAAAAAAATTTTAAAAAAAAGGTTCCGACGAATTGAGAACCTCCTCCTTTTTGAAGTCGGTTAAAAATACGACTTGTAAGTCATCCTACCGACTGTTTCCTACCAATGCTTGCTCCTATCTGTTGTCAGTCAGTTGACATCAAGTCAACTTAACGTCAAGTACGGGCTATTGCGTAAACTGAACGGATTAGCCGACAAGGATTTTTCTTCCCAAACTCTTGATGAAATGAATAGTCACTAAAAACTTTAATCAATCAATCTGCCTAGCCTATTCGCACCTATGTTGGGGTCGGCTTCTAGTCTAACTGAATGCTGCTGAATACCAATATTTTGCAAGGAGCGTCAGCCTTGGGATTCTCAGTATCCGTTACGACTTTCAAATATCTACGAATGACAGCCTGGATCAACGGCTTAACGTGCGTCTCGTTAAGTAATGGATGGTCACCCATCCACGAGCCGACCGTGGCAAGCGTAGCTTAACCTCGGATCGACCCGTGCGGCTGTTATGACTTAGCCACGAGCCCCTCTATAAATGAAATAGTTAATTAAAACTTTAATATTTTCCATTTATCCAAAGTAATTCCACACCAAATTAATTCATGCGACATTTTCACGAAATAATTAATTATGTTAGCAATATTAATCATTCCGTGCATACACCGCTTTAAGATAAGGCTATAATAGTTTCATGAAGTATGTACTTTGACGTCATATAGCCCGATAAGTTTCAATAGCTCCGGGAATAACATAGCTTTGAAAACAAATAAACGTGCTTGTTACTTTACGGAAACACTCGACGGTTATAGGAATTCGAGTTTTATTATGATAAAAACTTTTTAACAAAAAATAACAACCGACTTTCAAAAAAAACACTGCAAAGTGAAAAATAACTTTAATTTCGGAAGTTGGTGTAAGGGTTTAGTAATTTCGTTTTATGCCACCGACTTCCGAAATTAAAGTTATTTTTCACTTTGTAGTGTTTTTTTTTTTTTTGGAAGTCTGTTGTTATTTTTTTGTAAAAAAGTTTTTATTTTTCACTTTTAAGCTATGGTACTACCCCACACATTCGAATACCACCAACTGCAAAAGAAATTAGAACATCATCCACATAAAAAGTGGAAAATAATACGTATTATTGAAGCTAACTCAAAAACTGCGGGAGCAAATTTAATCAATTTTACGTGGGACTAACTTCGAGGTATACCCTCCCGAATAGAACAAGAATCTTTCAAATCGGACAACTCTGTAATAAGTTATGCGTGGTAATACATAAAAAAAAAGTATAATATACGTGTCGACTTGAACCTCCTCCTTGTTCTTGCGTCAGTTAAGTAGCGACCCGCCCCGGCTTCGTACTTAAAACTCAGCAGCTTAAAAAAATCAAAACAAAAATTAGTTTGTAGGTTTGGATTGTTATTAAGAGTATTATGTACAGTCAACAAAAGAGATATCTAGGCAGGGTATACTAACATATTTTATTTGTATGTGAATTGCTTCATGTTCAATTTTATATATATTACTTTGTTTTTGCAATACTCCTACATTGTAACATACCAACACAAAAATGTATATTTTCACGAAATTGAAGATGAAGCAATTCACATACAAATATGTTAGTCCCTGCCTAGATATCTTTTTTGTTGACTGTACATAGGTATATTTCGTGGAAAATTTTGTTGGGTACAAATTTCGCCATATGCTTTTTTTTATTTATTCCTATATAAAATGTAATGTATCACTGTTTGTGCAACCTAATAAATAAAATAAAATTAAACCCAAACCCGTATGCGATCTCGATCAAATGAGAATGCCCAGTTGCGACTAGCGCGAAAGACAAATTTCGCGCAAATGAATGTCCGCGTTGGCCCAAGTGGATTCGTGCTAATGTCAAGAGTAAGCAGATTCTGCGGGGTAATTGCGTAATGCTCATAAAATAGAAAACGACAGCAATATTTTTCATTTTGATGGTTCAGCCATGTACATTGCGTTATTCAAGTTGAACAGACGAAGTTTTCCAACCTATGAAGCAATCGATGTCAAAATGAAAAGCATTGTGATCGATTGCTATTGAACGAGTAAGTGTGTTACATCCTCCGCTCATCATAGTCTAGCCGTGGATGGATTGATTAATAAAAAAAATTGTTCTTTTTTTTTATACATTTGCAGTTGACGCCAGAAAGCCTTGGCTGCTTATCCGGGCATTGGCGGGGCCAGAACGGCCTCTTGCCGTGTTAAAAAAATTTAAGTAGCATAGCTAAAGGCGTCCCATAATGGGACTCGAACCTAGGCTTAGGGCGCTACTGGTTACTGAGCAAGTGGGGACTTGTATCATCTGATTGTTATTATTATTAGGGACGATGTTTATAGCGCGAAATTCGAGGTAGATCGGGTGGATAGCCAGTAGTTATGTGTTATTCAGAATCTTGCCACAAATATAGTCATATTGAGAAAATCTAATCGGCCCTTTAGGTCTCTGCCTCGAATTTCGCGGGCAACGGGGCGGCAGCGGCGGCGGCGCGGGAGCGGCAGGATTTTATGCATAAAAACAAATGGACCGGACCTCGTAAACAGCGGCGCGGAAGCGGGGCGGGACAATGCGAGACGCGCCGCCGCCGCCGCCGCCCCGCTGCCCGCAAAATTCGAGGCAGAGGCCTTACTCCGCGCGGGCGGGTGGGGTCAAGGGTCAGGGGAAAAAATAATTAAAAGTAAAGTAGTAGTGAGTAAATAATTATTATTGCATCAACCATTCGAGTGAATAAGCCAAGTACTTAAGCCAAGTAGCCTTACTTCCAACATCAGTACTAGATGAGATAACTTTTCTATTGCAATAAACTTGTTCCCAGAAAAGCCTTTAGTATCATTGAGGTGTGTTTTCTTTTTCAATTATTTATTTCCATGAAAATTTCAAGAGTTTCTTTTGAATTTTTAGTATGAACTGGCAGCTGTGAAATCCTTTGTAATTGAATTTCATTCTGTATAAATTGTGCAATTCTAGTAGAACAAAACATAATGAATACGAGTAGATACACTTCAACAATAAGCCGTTGACTGACTCTGAAGTGAAAATGAATATTTTCCATTCAATTCGAGTGTCGTCTGCAGAAGGTTGTGTAGCCAAAATTATATCTTTTAAGAGTTCGTCTTGAGAAAAAAAACGACCAAGTACGTGTCGGGCCACGCACAATGAAGGGTTCCGTAGTTGAAAATAATTTATCCCAAAAACAAACTTAACATTGTAATCTCAATTTTTTTTAAATTGTCGCATTTTTTCCTGCACTTCTTGTCAAATTTCATGATTCTAGGAAAACGAGAAGTTTACTTGCGAGTATCAAAAGCGTATGTCGCTTAAATGGCGTATTTTTTATTGCGTTGAGGTAGAAGCTTGTTTTTTTTCGAACTCCAAGGGACTGGCATTATTTGATATTAATTTCAACTTGATACCTCCCCGCGTTCCTGAGAAAAAGGGTCTTGACAGACTGACAGACAGACAGACGGACAATGAAGTGATCCTATAAGGATTCCGTTTTTTCCTTTTGTGGTACGGAACCCTAAAAAAAAGTTGGAAGGTGTTGTGGGACTCCCGGTTGGAACGAAGTTCTTATCGCTGTATATTATGTAATAAAACACAAAAACAAAAAGTTTCGACAATTGAAATTGACGGCATAATGCTTTTTCGCTACGTCACAATTTCTGCCAGTTTACTCCTACTACAAGTAGCGTAAAGAACTTCGTTCCAAAAAACACTATCAGAGAGTTACTTAGTACTGTGTTTTAAATAAAATTGATTACGTAAATCTATATTCTCGTTTGACTCTTTCATATTTTTGGCTAAGAGGAAACCTAACAGTCTATAACTAAATGATGAATCATTCTCCTGCCTTTATCCCAATCTATTTGGGGTCGGCGCAACATGTCCTTTTTTTTTTTTTTTTTGTCTTTTTTTTTTTTTCTCGGTAGTCACCCCCTTTCTAGCCATGTCATCTTTCACACAATCCATCCATCGTTTCTTTGGTCTTCCCCTACTCTTATAGCCATCAACATTCATACTCAAAACTTTCCTCACGACATTTTCCTCACTCCTCCGCATCACATGCCCATACCATGACAGCCGATTTCCGCACAACTTTTCAGTCACCGGTGCCACTTTTAGACTTCCTCTTATGTACTCATTTCTTATTCTATCCATTCGTGTAACACCACACATCCCTCTTAGCATTCTCATCTCAGCTGCATGCAACTGCTTTTCATTCCTCCCTTTTGTGGCCCAACATTCTGATCCATACAAGACAGCAGGTCTAACCATTGTTTTATATATCTTCCCCTTAAGTTTAAGGGGAATGAATGATAAGTATAAGGGGAAATGATGAATAAATTAATAAATTCTTCTTTTCTTTCCTTGACTTTTCTTCTTCATTCATTTCTGCCGCACCAATTATATTTTTAAGAGGGCTGTTGCATTTTTACGAGAATGTTAAATGAAAAGACACTTTTTTGAAAAATGTAATCATTTGGCGAACTAATAAACAATATTAAATTAATAGGTAGGTACGTAAGTATTAAAAACACATTTCTATTTGTGTTATCTAATAATGAGTTTATTCAATAAGTACAATGATCTGTTTTTGAGATTCAAGTTAAAATAAAAAAAAAAAACACATAAAATAACACATAAATGCCACAATAAAAATGTGCTTTTAATTATTTGTTTATTTATTTATTTAAATTAATATTATTTTATAAGTTCGCCAATTGATTACAATGTTCAAAAAAGCATCTGTTCATTTATCATTCTTAAAAAATTGGTTCCGTGGTAACCAGAGAGGTGACAAAATGCGACAGCTCTCTTAAAGGCAACATGAATTTTAAACCGATAAACATGTAGCCTATAATATAAGCGCGTTTACTAAACCATGTCATGTATAAACCTCACCGTGTTCAGCGCAGGATATATTCAATTTGTCAAAGGATGAAAGGCCGTTAACGCGATCGGAAAGGGAGTGTATGGTGTATGTTCTACACGATATAAGTTATGAACACTTAACAGTATGGTGACATCTTGTTGTGAAGTAAACGGAAGTTGACTGTTTGTTGGCCCTTATTATGGATAAATAACACTAAAACGTCACATCTGTTTTCTGCGAGGGGTTATTTAGTGGTGTACCTCTCCGACAACGCCTCAGTTCTCTGATCCTTAGGGAAAAAATATATTACCCCGAGACTAACACTGGAATGTCACAAGGCACTGGAACGTGTTGCGGTACATTTCATTGGATAAAAGGACGCAGCAGTTCGCTAGGTAACGACGCAGCTGATGAACTAGCTAGGTGAGCATCTGGCAAGTCAATCTGTCCCAATCTTTCGTGCCCATCGCCTTCAACCAGCTACTCAGATGGCTACTCACACATAAGCGAAGAGCTGGTGACAGGCTAACCAGGAGTTTATTACGCCAGGACAGGATCGGCCTGCGCCTGGTGACGAGGACCATCACAGGACACTGCTCACTAAACAAACACATTAGGTATAAAGGACAGTCCTCTGTGTAGGGCTTGCATTGCTCTTTGAATGCACAGGCGTCATCCAGATTAGAACAGAAACCAGACCAGGATTGATAAGGTCAATCAACTTCTGGAGGGAGTTGGGCTGGTTGGAATAACCACCGACGGCCATTATGGCCCACGTAATATGTGATCCACCTAAGTACAGAAACAAAACCCTCTAACTCTATCATACTCGTGCATACGAGTAACATAAAACCACGTACTTTTCAGAGTTTTAAGAAACAAGTACTCCGCCACCGTGACAGTGTTTCTATAAATAAATATTCTATAAATAAATCCGTGGCTAAACAATGCAATTCAGTACAATAAGTGGGCGATAATGTGACTCACGATTTACGAGACTAAGTAGGTATGTTAAAGATTAATGAATTTCTGTAACTTCAGTTGGTTTTTAGACAAATTTTCTGGAAGATTAAAATTAATAAATAAAAAAACTCGTCCATTAATTCAACTAAAATCATTCTTCAAAATCACAAACAGCTAACGCCCATCAGAAATGATAAACGAACGAAGTCGGGTTCTCATAATACTGACCAAAGTTGTAATAAGGGCTAATCTGGCGGCTTAGCCTGCAATCTTCCAGGCCAAGTGGCCCTGCTTAATCTGCCGTCAAA
Organism: Cosmia pyralina; assembly: GCA_946251885.1. Classification (NCBI taxonomy): domain Eukaryota; kingdom Metazoa; phylum Arthropoda; class Insecta; order Lepidoptera; family Noctuidae; genus Cosmia; species Cosmia pyralina. Next base: position 7,320,792 of record OX276345.1, read on the forward strand.
TGATTGTCTAGATATATTTCGGGGTTGCTATGCCAGCGAGAAAACTGCTCAGTAATGCCGATATCAGACGATTCACTCGAAACTTGAATGAATGGTTCACTCGAGTGAAGATTCTATCTTGTTTCATTCCACGTTCACCCAACACCGGCAAAGTTATATATAGGAATGAACAGTTCATGCACTCCTTTCATTTAACTTTTCGATTATTCTGTAGGCGGAAAGATGCGGAGTGCCGAAATCCAACATCATTGGATGAGTTCTAAGATAACTAATAAATTAATTTTTCACTTTTGATTAATTTTGTGTTCAGATGTTCAGTGAACGATGCCGAATGAAAGGCAATCGCAGCAACTGTTATGGGCTTAATAAATACTTTTTGGTTGAAAAGCTGCCGTGTGATTCTGTAAGACCTCATTCTAAACTTCGAATCTGAATCCGCTGTGAGTTACTTGATTGGCATTCTAAAAACTCGGTTGATAATTCGAATTTACACTAGCGCTACCCTTGCGAGCGTGTCAGTGAGTTGAACTAAATTGACCGTGAGATTTTGACAGATAAAGTTTGAGATGACGTAAGTAGTGGCATTCAGTAAGATATTCTCCGTCACTTCGACGCTCACTTCGCACTCGAACCCGGTTCAAAGTGTCAAATAAAAAGCATCTATTTTACGAGTGAGAGTGAACAGCGATGTGAGATGCGAGTTGTTGTTTGAATTTTTCAGAATCGACGTACTGGCTAATTCTATTCTGGTTTCATTTTTGTCTGAAATAGGTCTAGTTTTCGATTCCCCTGTATTTGGGTCGCAGACGTCAGATGACAGTCGCGTCAAGTTATTTTATGTTATTCATCCTCGTTTCTAAATTGGGAGCAGACCTCAATATTTGAAAACATGACTCCCTTTTTGGGCTTAGCTACAGTCGGATAAAAATATCTTGGTGGATGAAAATACACTTCTGGACACATCTTTTGGCCCACCTTGTATTTTCAGTTTCGTTTGGTCCTAGCTAAAATTTTATATTAGGTCGAGCAAAAAGTTTTTATGCAGTTTTGAACCTGGCACATTCACAATTTCATTCAATAGTCTTTTTTTGAATTTCGAACACAGAATTTAAAGAAACAAAAGACAATTTGGAGCCTGTTTGTTGATATCAAACAATCGAATACTAAGAAAACTTGGTTTTATTGGTTTACTTGGATTTAATTCTTGAAAAAGTGATTGATATCTTTGGTTTTGCAACAAACATTACTTATTCTTAACATTAAGGTGAGGTTCTATCAATAATCTATGGATACTTCACCTGAAGTCGCCGCCCAAGCTGTGGCACTTATTCAGGCCGGACACAGCCAAAGAAACGTGAGTGCTCAACTTAATTTAAGTCGATCTGCGGTCCGAAATGTTTATCGGAGGTACCTAGAGACTGGCGGCTTTGTTCTTCGCCAAGGAAGGCCACGATCTCGGGTCACAACTGAAAGGCAGGATCGATTCATCGTGACGACCAGCTTGAGAAATCGTCACCTTACCTCCATTGAGATACAAAACCAACTTCGCGACTTCCACGGAGTATCTGTGAGCGCTCGAACTGTTCGGAGAAGGTTAAAAGAACGCGATATGGTACCACACAAGCCAGCTAATGGCCCCAAACTAATGCGAGCCCACCGAACAGCGCGCCTTCATTTCGCACGCAGTCATTTAAATTGGACACAGCAAGATTGGAGCCGTGTACTCTTTTCTGATGAGTCTAAAATTGTGTTACATGGCAATGATGGAAGGAAGAAGGTCTACCGACGTAAGGGAGAGCGTTTCGCACAATGCTGCTTTGAAGAGAGGGTTGCTTATGGCGGTGGCTCATGGACTGTCTGGGGCGGTATATCCGCGAGCGGCAAAACTCAACTTGAGGTTGTTACAGGACCACGGCTGCCAACATTTAATGCTGAAAGGTACATTCGTGAGTGCTTAGAACCTCACGTGATACCATACGCGGACTATGTGGGCCCAAATTTCCTTTTTATGCATGATAATGCAAGAGCCCATGCGGCCGGCATCGTCAGGGAATATCTTCGGGATGTGAACATCACAGTTATGGACTGGCCAGCCAGAAGCCCAGACATGAACCCCATTGAGCACATGTGGGACGAGCTAAAAAGACGTGTTAGGGCTCGTCAGCCAGTTGCCCAGACGATGCAGGAGTTGAAAACTGCCATAGAAGAGGAATGGGAGATGATCCCTCAAAATTTCATAGAGCGGTTGATAAACTCTATGCCTAATCGTATGAGATCTGTGGTAGATGCCCATGGAGGCAACACGCGTTATTAAATTAAACCTTTATTTGATAAAACATGTTTTTTATTCAAAAATCAATTGCCTTTAACAAGGCGCATATCCGACTTGTTAGGCGTAGCTCCATGTCGTATGGTATTCTGAATTCAAATTTAAAACAATACCATCGAAAAAGATGGTAACATGTATCAGGTTTAAAACTGCATCAACAGTTTTTGTTCAATCTAGCAATCATATTTCGGTAGGGGCCTTCGAAACCTAAACTCTAAGGTGGGCCAATAGATGTGTCCAGAAGTGTACTTTTGTAGCTATTGCATGCAATTTTAAGTTAAAAATTGTTCATGATTACTATATACCTCCTTATTGCTAGGTGACTAATTATTTGCCAGGAGTTCAACAATGACAATAATTAGACATTGCTAAGGCATAACTGCGGAGCTCGTGGCTAAGTAATAACAGCCGTTAAGCTACGCTTGCCGGGGTTGGTCCGTGGATGAGTGACCATCTTTACATACCGAGACTCCTCCGTGCATTGGAAAGCACGTTAAGCCGTTGGTTCCGGCTGGCATTTGTGGATCTCGGACTTTTCAGATTCATGTGCGTATTGTATAAAATTTTAACCTGCTTACAAAACGGTGAAGGAAAACAACGAGAGGTAAAAGGCATGCCTGAGAGATATTTATCGACGGTATGTGAACCAAGGCCCATGGGCGGCATGAAGACTCTGACACCAGGTTAGTCACTAACCACACGAAAAGAGGAAGATCTCACACCAGTTGTCCCAGACGTATGCCACAGGTAGAGCAAAGCACTCAACGTAGATAATCCTCCCTTTCCCATTTTAAACCTTCAATCTAACTAGGTACACACTTAAGCTATACAGCTATCCAAGTATCCATGTCGTTTCATGTTCCATCGTTCGTGAACGTGACTTCGTCACAGAAGTGAAGATTTTGAGCCAAACGCGTTCTGGCTTTTAGAATGTACCTTTTTTCAACTTTATAACTCCTCAGGTATGTACTGATTATTGCTCTCCAGAAGGATTTATAGAATAGGCTTTCAAATTATTAATGTTTTGACTGCTATATTTGAATAAAGATATTTTAAATTGGTGGTGGTAAGGTGGCGGTAATGACCTCGACTTAAGGGTTTGAATCAAGGCAGGCGCTTTACTTTGTGTAAATAATTTCTTCACCATACCAAAGGTGAAGGAGCACAAAGTGAGGAAACCGGTATGTCCTAGAACCAAAATTTATAAGACATGTTGTGACAACTACCAACCCGCACTGGACACACGTGGTATAATCATTACAGACCACTCCCTCTCACGGAGAGGAGGCCTGTGTCCTTTTTTTTTTTTTTTTTTTTTGTGGGTGGGATATCATCAAATGACTTCTCCCGCTCTGGGCAGAGCGGGAGGGCGTGTCAGACTTTTACTGACTAAAACCCACCCATGTTCCTTCAACTGCCTAGCAGTGGGAATGTTATAGGCTGATTATTATGCCAAAAGCTGCAACAGTGAAAAAAGCGCAGCTGTTCTAAAAATAATGATTTGCTTGACTTAGCCGACGTTCGCACGGACGTAGAAATATCGCGGCGGGATTTTATCGCACTGGATTTTCAACTCTCGGTATTGAGCCGAGCATTGGGAATCCAACTTAACAATAACAGAGTGCATTCTAGAGCGCCGAAAATACTGTTGAACTTCCACTCTCGGCGCTAAGCAGAGTGTTGAAAATCCAGTGCGTGAAAAAAATTCGCCGCGATATTTTTACGTCCGTGCGAACATCGACTTACTCCCTAATTCGTAGACGACTTTAACTTCAAGACATTCTTAAAATTCTTTCTATTCCTACATTACACTAAGAAGTGACAGAGACATCTTGAAACTAGACTTAAAAGTGCGTTGAGTTTGAAAATTATTGAATGGTTTAAAATTGTGAGTTTTTCTGATAAAATAAAAATATAAAATTCCAATTTAGGCAATGCTGACCAGCAGTACCTAAATTGGAATTTAGTTAAATGAGTTACCATGAGATTTTGTTCAAAAACCATCCGCTACCAGCAGCACCCTATCTTTACCGCAAAGTCAGTTAATATGTTGCCCGCACGGACAGAAACGATAATCCCTTCGGGAAAGGTTCGCTAAGTTTGTTCGGTTATAATATAAGGCATTCGAAGTTAGTTCCCAAAAGCCGTGCCAAGAAATATGAATAGGGTCGCCCTGTTTGACCTATACAGGGTCAAATTAAATTAGCTAGCGAAACTCTGCAGACATTACGGGTCTCGATATCTAAACATAAAATAAATATATTTGATGATGTTATTTTTTGGGGTCATCAACCGGCCGGTAGTATAGTATAGTCACTTAAAATATCGGTTTTAAAATCAGTTTTTAGGGTTCCGTACCACAATAGACAAAAACGGAACCATTATAGTGTGGCGAATCTACATCGCTACATACGAACTACGCGTCACACTGCCGTCACGCAATCCTGCATCGCGCACTCATAGTTTACCGCGCGACTAGCACATATAAAACGTCCCGACATCAACCGTCGGGCCCACCAGACACGACACCCGTCTGGTCGGAGGATCCTCCCTTTTCTATGGAGGATGAGTGAACTTTACACCCTGTTCCTCATGCCTCTATAATAGGATCACTTCGTTGTCCTTCTGTCTGTCTGGCTGTATGTATGCCTGTCTGTCTGTCAGTCTATCAGTCTGTCAAGACCCTTTTTCTCAGGAACGCGTGGACGTATCAAGTTGAAACTAAAATCAAATACGTAGGTCAACGCGAGAGTAAAATAACGAAAAAAGCTAACCAAAAACAATATACTCATATTATATTCATTCTGCAGAAACCAACACTGAAGCAAGTCAAAACATTCAACATTCTTGGTCTATACTAATTCGAACTCCGTACAATCCCTAAGGAGATTGCCAGGTGCGAGAAAAATGAGAGCAAAATTCTTTCAATATCAATATACAGGGTTAAATTAAATTAGCTAGCGAAACTCTACAGACGCAATGAGTATCGATATCTTAACACGATACAATAAAAATAAAAATAAATCATTGTGAAGTTTTTTTTTTTGGGAGCTCAACAACCGCTGGTTGTGTTGTAACTTGAAGTATGAGTTTTATCTGTGTAGTTAACACAAAAAAACCAGCCAAGTGCGTGTCGCATCAAGCATAATCAAGGGTTCCGTAGAAAAGAATGTATCTCAAAAATAAACATAATATTGTAATCCCAAAAATTTTTTTTTTACGTGATAAAATTGCAAATTAACAATTTTCGGACTTTTCCTTTACTTGTGCTGTGAGACATTGCTTTTTGCCAAATTTTATTATTCTAGGTCAACGGGAAGTACCTATCCTATAGGTTTTGATTTACTTGCAAGTATGAAAATATGTCACATAAATGGCCGTATTTTTTTATTGCGTTAACTTAGAAGCTTGTTTTTTAGAACTCCATGGATCCATATATCTACGTATTTTATATTAATTTAAATTTTTATACCTCCACGCGTTCTTGAGAAAAAGGTCTTGACAGACTGACAGACTTGAAAATATTTTTATATGTGATAGAATTACAAATTAACAATTTTCAGACTGTTTCTTTTACTTGTGCTGTGAGACCTTGCTTCTTGCCAAATCTCATGATTCTAGGTCAACGGGAAGTACCTTTGTAGGTAGGTAAGTAGGCTTTGATTTACTTGCGAGTATCAAAATATGTCGGTAAGATGCCAGTTTTTTTTTGTATTGCGTTGAGGTAGAAGATTGATTTTTTTAGAACTCGTAAGGGACCATAGACCTACGTATTTGATATTAGTTTCAACTTGATAGGTCCACGCGCTCCTGAGAAAAAGGGTCTTGACAGACTGATAGACTGACATACAGACAGACATACATACATACAGACAGACAACGAAGTGATCCTATTATTATTTATTTAACATGTGGAAAACCAACAGTTTAACTTATAAACAATAAATATACTGAAATAAGAAACATGAAGCCAATTACAGGTTTTCACGGCTAGCTATACAGTAATTATAATAAGAGATCTTACACACGACAAGACATCAAGAAAAGATGAGCACCAATCGTTAAATCGGCACCGCCAAACATAAGGAATAGATTTCAAAAAAATAAAATAAAATAAGGAACAGAACTATTATTAACACTAAGAATTAATTTTGAAAAATTCCAGGTTCAGCCTATTGCGTACGGCTTTGTCTATTGTGGTACGGAACCCTAAAAACTGATTTTAAAACCGATATTTTAAGTGACTATACTATAGGTACTACCGGCCGGTTGATGACCCCAAAAAATAACATCATCAAATATATTTATTTTATGTTTAGATATCGAGACCCATAACGTCCGCAGAGTTTCGCTAGCTAATTTGCGTTGACCTACGCAATACTGTTGTGATTCGGTTGTGACCAAATAAAATGGCTGCCGTTCAATAAAAAAAACATCACTGAAAACACTGAAATGATAGTTATTTCATTGTTTTCAGTGGAAAGGTGAACATAAATAGTTTAGTTATAATATTATAACTACGAGTATGTATGTCCAGTGTCCACCATATTTTGCATTATTTTTGCCTCTTTTCGGTTCAACGCTAGCTATTCGATAATTAAAATCATCTACAATCTTACTAACCCTGTTACAAAAAACCGGTAAAGAGCGAGTCGGATTTGCGCACCGAAGGTTCCGTTCCGAGTTCTGAAAAAGTGTGCTATTTAGATGTGTTTAATTTTTCTGTAATCTTTACATAAACTTCTATCACATAGAAAAAAATCAGATTTTTCTCTATGCAAACTTCGGAGATAAGAGGGGAAACGGTATGTTTTTTTTTACATTTTCGAAATTTTAAGACCTCCTTTACCCTGTTGCAAAAAAAAAAGTTTTTTCTTATTTGCGAAATAGTTGGGCAAACGTCATCTAAAACTGTTCCAAATTTTAAGTTGATAGCATTAGCAGTTCTTGAGATATTCAGCTGTGACAGACGGACAAACAGACTGAGTCGCACCAAAAGGGTTCCTTTTTACCAGTTTGATACGGAACCCTAAAAAGTAACATTTTCAGCATAAAATAGTCATTGTAAATTCATTATCGTGAGACTAAAAGTCAGCGAGCAAAAATATGATCCGAGCATTGAAGTAGAACCATGTCACTGCTTATGAGCTTTATGGGGGAATACTACTCCTAATACAGCCTTGATGCTAATATAATTATGTTGTTAATTAATGTTTAATTTGTTTTGCTGAAAACAAATTTAAAATTAATGTACAAATTAGAAAACTCTAAGAGTTTTCTCAACAAATCCTTATTTATAATTGCCTTCTTGATGATCTTAACGTTTACATTATCTTTCTTGCGTTGTACGAAAATTTTAAGCAGATTTCTACTAAGGGTTTACATAAAAAAAGTAAAAGTCAAGGTCAGAACTTTATACAAATAATTTTTTTCGTAAAAATATTTTAAGACTTTGTGTAGAATGTGGATGTTGCACTTTTTAAGATATGTAAAACGCCTGAACTAAGTGTGTGGACCTGTTTCACATTTTTAAAAATGTCTAGCATATGACATCACATAAACGAAACCAGAACGAATATTTAAAAAACAAATGAAATATAACACATAATGATGACTGAACCTCATGACATTTCACCTTAATTTCATTACAAACTGAAACTGCCTCGTCATACCGCTCAATCCAGCCCAAAAGCTCGCAAAATGCAATTTCTTGTTCTCTGTAGGAATGTTCATTAGACGACTGACGACCTTTGTTACGTCACAACCCTGTGTCGGCCATGATAAATGAAGCTAATCCTTTTTAGCTTATGGATTCAAAAATGTACTTGGATGTTATATCTCTTTCACACTTAGCGTTTGTAGGATCTGTGTGTCTCGTTTTAGCGCAAAATTTTGCTTTTGTTTGTTTTTGCTTTTGTAAGGTGAAGAACTTACATAAATCTGTTTCGTAATAATAAATGGGTAGATAGGGAATTGTTAATAATCGATTTTTTGTTGCTTTTGAGTTTTCTGCTGAGAGTTGTCATTTTGATTTTAGAAGCCCAGCTGTGTGATTCTGTAAGACCTCATATTAAACTTCGAATCTGAATCCGCTGTGAGTTTCTTGTTTGACATTCTAAAAACTCGGTTGATAATTTGAATTTACACTAGCGCTACCCTTGCGAGCGTGTCAGCGAGTTGAACTAAATTGACCGTAAGATTTTGACAAATAAAGTATGAGATGACTTAAGAAATGGCATTCAGTAAGGTTAATTTGACGCTCACTTCGCACTCGAACCCGATTCAAAGTGTCAAATAAAAAGCATCTATTTTACGAGTGAGAGTGAATAGCGATGTGAGATGCGAGTTGTTGTTTGAATTTTACAGAATTGACGTTTAGGCTGTTACAATAATAGGGTATTAAATTTTTAATGGTCAACCAACAATTGTTTACACCATGACAATTTTAAAATAATGTTTTACTTAAGGCGATTAGAGCATTGAAAGTTTCGAGTATGAATATGAATGGCTATACGAGCAGGGGAAGAAACCAAAGAAACGATGGATGGTCTGTGTAAAAGATGATATGGCTAGAAAGGGAGTAACTACCGAGATGACATCATCATGTATAGTTAAAATCTCGCTGCAGTCTCGGTCATAAATCATTCGAGTGTTTCGCTTTCTTTCCCACTCACGGGCCTTATGGGCAGGCCACGCCCACACGTAGTCCTGTGCATTACTTTTGCAGTCGATGAGTGATATCGATAGTTTTATATATTTATAAATAGGTGATAGAAATAAATACACATTTTTTTTTACCAAATTTACTACTAAACAAAAGAACGTATATATAAAACTAAAAATAGAAAATTAAAATTCTTCGTCTGAGTCATCGTCATCACCATCGAGTCACCATCACCGTAGAGGGGTATTCGCCAGCTGAGTAAAACGATGTCACGATTTGTTTGATCACACTTTTGTCAAAATCATCTAATGCAGTTACTGGAGAAGGCTTGCAGATTGATTCTGTTATCGATAATGGCTTTGAGCGCGCGCAGCTAGCGCACATCCCTACTCCGATTATGATTTATGACCGAGTCTGCAGCGAGATTTTAACTATACTATAAGGGCCAAGCCACACGATGCGGTGCGGCGCCGCACCGGCAAGATTTCGTCGTACATTGGCGGTCACGTGTTGGCGGCATTTGTACGGCGAAATCTTGCCGGTGCGGCGCCGCACCGCACCGTGTGGAACGGTTGTAATAGAAGAGTATAGAAGAAAAGACATGTTGCGCCAACGTCAAATAAATTGGGATAATGAGTTAGTATTTGCCAAGTTTTGAACGCACATCGTCACGCTTGAGAAAACCATTTATCAAGAACTCTCTAATTCTTAAACGCATAAAACAAAACAAAAATTAATATTATTATTATACGTTTGTTAGTCGTTAAAAAGTAGTGGTTGTTGGTCTACGATAACAGGCTTTTAATGGTTTTATGATAATTAGCACGTCTTAACGAGTAATGTTAATGATTAGGAAAAAATATATGTTAAATCAGAGCATTTTCCTTATAAATATTACATAATATTACATATTATTATTGTAATTAATTTGAAAACTTATGTCTAACTCGGATAAAAAACTGAGAATCACGCAAAAACTATCAAGCGTATATTTTGAAACCTTCATTATTTTAAATGTAATTTAATTATTTATCATTAAATATACGTGTTTTATTATAATACCTACTTTTTATTGTATCTAGACTTATTATAAAATACAATCGCTTTTCGTGTCTGTCTGTGTGGCCGCGTTGTTCTTCTAAACTATGCAACGGATTTTGATGCGGTTTACACTATCATTTAGACAATTTATTCCGAAATGTATAATACATAATATTTAACTTATATATAATATAGAAACCTTCATGTCTTGTCAAGTCGTAAAAACCGTGTGAATCAGGGCCGGGTCGCTAGTGAATAATAAATTAATAATACATCTAATTTGGGACATCGCTTCTTGATGGGTAACATCAAGAACAGGCTAGGCTAGGTAGGCTGGCTGGCTGGTACGACGCTCTGCGTGAGCTCAGCACAGAACACGCAAGCTAACCACTCAAGACCATTGACAGATATCTGCGCCTTAAATAGTTTTTTTTTTCTGTGAGATCCTGAACGCAGCTTTACTTTAACTCTTAAAATGTCGATTGTACACCATGTGTACAGATAACAATAGAATTTCAATTGTGTCTGCTAATTGGCGCGCGACGGGTTAAAGGTGCGTTCGCACTAATATTGCTTTCTCTTTCTCACAAAATGTCAGACAGTGGAGGTGGGCGTAATAAACTGAATCTGTTCCTGATTTCTCTCCCTAGCATGAGCCGAGCTGGAGACACCCCAGTAGTACGCTGTGGTGTACTTCTATAATCAAACAGAAACAAGTTGATGGCTGAGATCAAGCTGCAGCCACTTTCTTTTATTTTAGTTACAGCTGATTTAAAAGTTTCCACAAACCTCTCTGCCGCACCATTAGTTGCAGGGTGATAAGGTGGAGTGAATGTGTGTTTAATTTGATATGTCTTACAGAAATCCTCGAAATCTGAACTTATAAATGTTCGACCATTATCATATCAGTTATTTTTTGTGCAATCTTTCACTGTTCTTGACAAATAATCTGCTGGATTTGAAGTAGTTTTAATATGCCTAACTTTATAATTAAAAGCTGACAAAAATATTGCATAAACCCATGGCCTTTTACCTTTCCTATAGTCTCTAACCATAACCTTTTGACCTATTTCCCATTTAATATCCCTTTTTCCTTGATCTCTTTTGTCTACTACTTCCTGAACGGTGTCAGACAGTGGAGGTGGGCGTAATAAACTGAATCTGTTCCTGATTTCTGTTCACTGTTCAGGAAGTAGTAGACAAAAGAGATCAAGGAAAAAGGGATATTAAATGGGAAATAGGTCAAAAGGTTATGGTTAGAGACTATAGGAAATGTAAAAGGCCATGGGTTTTAGGAATAATTTTGGAAGACTCAATACCAGGGGTTACCTATATAGTTGATGTAGAAGGTCAAAGATGGAAACGTCATGTCAACCAAATTGTAACTTGCTCAGAGTCAGTAGATACATGTTAAGTTAATTTAGTTGTTTAATTTAAATTAGAATTACAGTTTTTGTTATTTTCTAACCAATATTGTTAAAAATAAGTGCGGGAGAGTGTGAGATCCTGAACGCAGCTTTACTTTAAAGGTGCGTTCACCTTACTCACTCGCACTAATATTGCTTTCTCTTTCTCACAAAATGTCTGCGGTGTAATGTGTGGCTCTGTGTTGAATAAACATCTATTAATAAATTAGAGAGTTTATTTGAGATACAACATTTTCTATTAAACAAGCCATTGAGACATTTGCATATAATTTGTTACTTACTGTAGTTATGTACACTTGTACAGCCACGAACATAAACACCCACGGAAGTGATCTGGGAGATGGCTGACATAGAATTCCGGCACCGACGCGCCGAGGACCTTAACACCGAAATGTTGGAAAACATTGCCAAATTAGAAATAAAAGATCTTGAATCCCCTGGAGACGCTTACCAAACGCACGGCGAATTTAACCTCCTCAGGGTTAATCACAGAAAAGGCGATATATTGTATGACCCTAATAAAAAAGGATACAAGCGGTGGCCTTCCGACAAAACAAAGGCTCCGCGTCCCCTAAAAATGAAGTGAAAAATAACAATAATAATAATGTCACTGAGCAATCAATCTGCCTAGCCTTTTCCCAACTATGTTGGGGTCGGCTTACAGTCTAACCGGGTGCAGCTGAATACCAGTATTTTACATGGAGCGACTGCACAACCCACAACCCAGTTACTGGGTAATACGATACCCCTTGGTAAGACTGGTTGTCAGTCTTTCGGGCTTCTGACGACCCGTAATGATTATCAAAGATACACGAATGACAGCCGGGACCAAGGGCTTAACGTGCTTTCCGAGGCACGGAGGAGTCTCGGTGTGTAAAAATGGTCACCCATCCACGGGCTAACCCCAGCAAGCGTAGCCACTGAGCATATAGGTATAATCGTCGGCTGGTGCCTCCTCGTCATTTAAAATGGTCTAAGGGACTTCTGCGAGTTGGCTTCGGCCCCTCGTACGCCTTCCAAAGGTCCGGACCCTAGGATCCCGAGATACGTCAAATGCCACTGAGATAGACTTAGCATACAACATAAATAAAACACGTAATTTGTTTGTCTCACATATTGCAAATCAACAGAACACGGCTAACATAGATCCATTAGGATATAAGTTAGCTGATTCACCTCTGTACGGCTACCGGCCACAGAGATATTTTTTAATAGGTAAATAAATGCTATCTGATTCTGATTCACGAGCATAAATAACTCACATTTACGCAGCAATCAAAAATTTTCGTCCATTCGAAAATAACGATATAGAAAAGACCTATTTCATAATAGTTTAGCTTCGAGCATACAATGTTTATAACACTATGCAATTTCCATCAATACTTTAGGAGAAAATCGATTTTGAATCTTGCGTACCTAAATGTAAGGTGCTTATACTCGTGACTGAACACGTTATTTGGACACGCTTCCTCTTACTAAATAGAGATGATTAAAATGATCACGCTATGTGCCTTGCCACCAACTGATATAATGATTTGGCATCATTTTTAAAGGGTACTTAAATCTACCTATACAACATTAGATTTAGTATATTAAATACGAAACCCAAAACACGTGTCTAGTATTTTTATGTAAAGAATCTATGTACAAAATTTCAAAACTGTGTCATGAAAAATCACAAAGTTATAAGCTTGTTGCGTTACCTGGTTGTCCGTACAAAAACATGATCACCACGCGGCGCCCGCTGTGCGCCCGTGCCTAGTGCCGCTATGACCTATCGTGAATTGCGTTCGTCGCTCGGTGTCCATATTGTAACCTTTTTAAAGATTTTTGGGGTAAAATATAACACGATATAAAAACTATTGGAATCGATTCAGTTATTTATTCTGAACAAAACTATATTCAGGTTTTGCATATACTAAAAATAATGTTGTATACAGGATGGTTTTTTAAGCAGTGCGCAAATTTTGACAGGGTGGTCTACCCGTGAAAATGAACAACTTTCACTATGGGACTAACTCGAGAAGAAAATGAAATCGCGAAGAAAAAATCAGTTGTTCAGTACATTTATCTACACCAAACTCATTAAAATGTAGGGAGCTCCTAATTTTTTTTTCGCGATTTCAGGTTTGGTCCCATAGTAAAAGTTGTTCATATTCATGGGTAGAACACCCTGTGAAAATTTGCGCACTGCTTAAAAAAATATCCTGTTTAAATAAAAATCAATTGTCAATATGTATGTACGCGCAACACTTCAGTACGGTTGCACCTATTTGGCTAATTCTTTGCTTGTTGTGTTTATAATTGTTAGGAAAAGGTTTTTATGAAAGAAAATGTTTGAAAAGTTGCCGGGAAAACTGAAAGTGCATTTTCTATGGGATTTTTGTATGAATTATTGAAATTTTGACAGAACGTTTGTCGGGTGAGTTAATTAGTTATTAACAATATTTATACCGATGTATAATTGTGGAACTTGGTAATAAGTATAAACTTTATTATTACTAATACAAGCGACCCACCCTACTTCGCACGGATGCAATGGCGACAAGTCAAACTATTGAGATTTCTGTGCTAACTAGTTGAATATTCGTTTATACACATAAACCTTCCAGAATAAATTATCTTAATGGTGGTGAAAACCACATCAAAATCCATTGCGTAGTTTAGAAGAACATAGCATTCACACAGATAGACACGAAAAGTGTTTTTAATTAATAATCAACCTGCCTAGCTTTTCCCAACTACGTTGGGGTCGGCTTCCAGTCTAACCGGATGCAGCTGAATACCAGTATTTTACATGGAGCGACGCCTATCTGACCTCCACAACTCATTAACTGGGTAATACGATACCCCTTGTTAAGACTGATTGTCAGACTTTCGGGCTTCTGACGACCCGTAACGACTGTCAAAGATCTACGAATGACAGCCGGGACCAACGGCTTAACGTGCTTTCCGAGGCACGGAGGAGTCTCGGTATGTAAAGATGGTCACCCATCCACGGACCAACCCCGGCAAGCGTAGCTTAACCTGATGGATCGACCCGTGCGGCTGTTATTACTTAGCCACGAGCTCCTCTTTTTTTAAAAATTAATAATATGTATAGATATAGATGTGGAATGGGCCACATTTCAAACAGAGAAGGAATGAGAATTATGAGTACAAGCCCAGGGTTCATGTTTTCCATCACAAGTCTTTGATCTCAAAGATTAACTACGAATGGTCAGGTCTGAATCCTTAAAGTGTTTGAAATGCGGGGTAGCTTAACCTTCTAGCCTCGTCACGTTAGCATTTTTTTTAATTTTTAGGGTTCCGTACCTCAAAAGGAAAAAATGGAACCCTTATAGGATCACTTCGTTGTCCGTCTGTCTGGCCTGTCAAGACCCTTTTTCTCAGGAACGCGTGAAGCTATCAACTTGAAATTAATATCAAATACGTAGGTATAATTTTCCTTTAGAGTTCTAAAAATTGAAGCTTCGAAGTCATCGCAATATAAAGATACAGCCATTTATGCAAAATATTTTGATACTCGCAAGTAAATCAAATATTAGTATAGTATTTGGCAAGAAGCAAGGTCTTACAGCACAAGTAAAGGAAAAAGTCCGAAAATAGTTAATTTGTAATTTTATCACATAAAAAAATATTTTTAGGGATTACAAACTTAAATTTGCAGTTGGAGAATTGACCGTGACGTATCAATGTATGGGAGAACATTTTTTTCTTGTTTTTTCGGGATGAATTCCTAATAACTACAGAACCCTTTATTGTGCGTGGTCCGACACGCACTTGGCCGGTTTTTATAATAATGTAGGTATAGTGAAAGTAATTTATTAAAAATTTAAATGAAATGTAAATAAAATAATAATAACTTATATCTAATTAATTAATAAAATAAAATATAAGCCCAACTTAACTAAAACTATTACTTCTAACGAACTATATGGCGTTGAAAAATTCCTCCGTACATCTCGTATAGGTGTATAGTTAGCATTATTAGCCTATAATGTTCCCACTGCTAGGACACAGGCCTTTTCTCTGTGAGAGACAGTGGGCCGTAATCCACCACACGGGCCCAGTGCCGGACGATGTCAGTGTGTAGTTAGGTAATAGTCAAATGGATATTTTCTTGGTTACTGTTTCTAAGCGATTGGTTTCCGTATCATGTGGCGCAGGTTCAAATCCTACACCGATTAAGTGTATTTATAGCATGTAGAATAGTTACTACAACATTGGGTGTTCGGACTTAAATTGCAGACGGAACCGAGGCTAAATAATAAATTGGATAACTACGTTAGGTACGGTCAAACGCACTTTAGTAGTGACACTTGAATAAAGTGGTGAAATGAAATAAAATGTTTATTTCTGTAAAGACACTTTTACACGTCAATATTTTAAAACTAGATGCTACTGTTCTAGCTGACTGATCACTGACAAGAAATGCTGAAACAACCTCAGGGTCATGGTCTATTTTAAAGTCCAAACATTATTAAGATTTTATGTGAGTCTAACAATGTAGAGCCACATCTGGAAGGACCTTTTAAAGAAAGAACCGTTACAACATTGAGTTGAGCTGTCCTAACAGTTGGCATGCATGCATCAGTCAACGTGCAACGCAACCCTATTTTTGGCAGCTCAAGTTTAAATTGTTACGACGTATATGTGCGACTGTAATTACAAAGTCAAGGTCACAGTCTTTATACCAAATAACTCTTCTTGGTTCCTGCTGTCTTTCGTGGCGCTTGGTTACGGGTAGTCACAAGCCCATAGAAATATAAAAAACTTCTTTCATATATCTATGCACAAGCCCGAAAGTCTAACAACCGGTCTTACTAAGGGCATCGTATAGTCAAAAACTGGGTTGTGGAGGTCAGATAGGCAGTCACTCTACGTAAAATACTAGTATTTAACTGCATTCGGTTAGACTGAAAGCCGACCCGAATATAGTTGCGAAAAGGCTAGGTAGATTTTTTTGACTAAATACTTCCACAGCATCCCCGTATCATTACGACTAAAACGGTAATCACGGCACAATAAAAACACGCCTGAAGTACATGTAGATGTCGCCAGTGTCAACATCACACAAAGAATGATGTTCAAAAGACGTGGAACGCGACCCAGAATTTTTTCTTTGAACTCGAAGCTCTCGTATTTTTTTTTCTTTTGCCAAACAGTTTTTGCGAATGTATCTAGACGTTTTCAATCGATTCGAATGAACGTTACTTTAATTATTAAATGCGTAGCTTTTGCGTGAAATGATTTGAAATGAGATTTCTTTTTTATAAAATGTCCTAATTTTTATGATGATACTCGGGGAACTATTTCAATACATACATTTTGTAAGCAGCCAGATCAATCGTAGCGGTCAAACATCCCCCAGATACAGTTAATTGTGTCTGGGGGATGTGTGCTACAGGAAAAGTTTTTAAAGGGTGAGCACATTTTCACAGGGTGTTCTGCCCGTGAATATGAACAACTTTCACTATGAGACCAACCATGTTTTTAAGCAAATAAATATTATTCTTATTCTAAAATCACGAAACAAACATCAGCTGTTTCTTAAATTTAGGTCGAGTAGGTATTGATTGAACTTTTGTATGAAACAGCAGATTTTTTTTTCGTGATTTCAGAGTTAGTCCCATAGTAATGAGTTGTTCATATTCATAGATAGAACACCCTATAAAAATTTGCGCACTAAAAACTTACTTTTAGTGCGCTTTTTACTTATAAGATGACGTAATTTTTTGCGAGCTAAAAAGCGTCTGGCGGAAAAAACCGCTTACGGGAAGTGTCTGACAGTATTGATTATTCATTATTAACAATATTCTGTAAAGCATATATAAAAATCAGCAGTCGGACTTTAAGAAAAATGAGTAATATTTTTACGTAACTTTAGTACATGAAAATTGCCGTTGACCCAAGTTAGCAGGTCTGTATGCTTACGTTCAAAGTACTTTGGGATAGAGTACTGTCACGTACATTTTGTTAATGAGAAAATAAGTAAGATCGCAGCTCTGGGATCTTGGACTATAAACACTCGCGTCTTGAAGATTCCCAATTTTTTTCGAAATTCGAACGTTGTCGTATGAGAATTCTGCATGATGATTTTCTCAAAAACAAAAGAAGGCGCTTTTGAATAGTTAATAGTTTTTGAGTGTTCCTTGTGGTTAATTCACCAAAAAATATGAATATTTCCGCGAAATGTTAGCATTAACAGAACAAATTTTTCATTTTTAGAACAATTTGAAACAGTCGTCCGCAAGAATTGACGTGGCGCGCTCTGATTCGCGTTCAATATATAACTTGACCACTAGCTTTATTTTTACGCAATAATTATTTCTAAAAATATTAATTCACCTAAAATCATTTAAAAAGTTGATATTTGATATTTTAGCTAACAATTCTACAATGCAAAAATCATACCGTATTTTTCTTATAGTCAAATAGCTTGTTTTCCATGACATCAATTTAGTGAGGTTGGAGGTAAACTAACAGAGTATCACTACAGGCTGTAGCTACATCTACCTAGTGTCGTTTCACACTGCAGCAAAATGGTCCTGAGCTAAGCTGTAAAGTAGGCCAAACAAAGCGCTGTGACGGTAAACCATGAGAGTGTGTAAATCGCCTTAGAAGGCTTAGAGTGCTACCCTGAACTGTTTCTGTGAATTTTAAAGGACATACGCTAAAATGCACAAAACAACATTAGTTTAATGTATGTAGACTTTAAGTTAATGCTGTCATTTTCTTTTCGATACATAATATAAGGGATGGCATGAATTTAGTCTTCATTACACTAAAGTTCGTTTATGCAACTGGCTGATAGAACACAAGAAAATAGTCAAGTTTTAACAATTAAAAATTAAATATTTCAAGGATATATACCATAATAGCGTAGATTTATACTCTTGAGTTATAAAATACGTATGGACTATGGAGGCTACTGTTAGTAACATCAGGTGCAAGTTTTAATGTTAAATTAAATATTCAACACATAACATAACATCACACGTCCTGCTTTTTAAGATGGGTTAGACCGAGGTGTATCTATAGTAGGTACTGTAGAGGTTTCATACAAGAGTCAACCTTATTATGATACAGGCTAACATTCTTTCACTCAAGCATCGAATTATTTTTGAATAAAAGGTGCTCTAGCTTTTGTTTAAAGGTAAAGTGTCATTGTGGTGTCATTCTAGCTAGGGCATCGATAGGGTGCGTGATTATTTGAAGTTGAAACTGAGGATCCTAAAGTATTGACCTCTTTACCACCTCTCTCTATCGTTCGAGGAGCTTGAGGGAGTGAACCTACGACTTCGTCTTCATTATTTGTGTTGCTTGGTCAAGTTAGCATGAACATCCTCCAGAATGTATTAAGGCGTATAAGTTGTGTTAAATAATTTTGAAAAACTGTAGTTCCTCTTAGAAAGGGGGGGGGGGTGAGTCTTGGTCTAAGCTATGACCAGCTTTGCTAACAGGGCATAGCATTTTCAAAGTGTGTCAGGTTGACACAATTGGTTCATTTTATGAATGAGGACCTAAAGTTTGGTCAATATGGACCAGTGGTAATACTTGGGGGCTAATTTTGACATTACGCGATGATTTTTTTTTTTTGTTCTGGAGTTTGAACATGAGATAGGTATTTAAGGTGGACTTTTTACTTCTTGAACCATTCCGCCCTCCGGCTCAATACCACCCAATGGATTAATGGATTGCGATTTTAAGTTCTTTAGCTTATTCAACCCCTTCTGGACTGATATGAGTTGTCACATCGTTTTGTGTAAGCATAGGGGGCCCGTCAATCTTTTCCGCCAGGTTTTGGTTGACGAGGATTAGACAGGACGAATACGATATTTATGAGTGCGTGTTGGCACACCACGCACGCTAAAGCGGCAGTGGGCTGGCCATGTTTGTCGAAGGACCGATGGCCGGTGAGCAGACGAGTCCTAGAGTGGAGACCGCGTATCGGTAAGCGTAGTGTGGGACGCCCCACAGCTAGATGGACCGATGACCTGAAGAAAGTGGCTGGGGCAGACTGGATGCGGAAGGCGGAGGACAGGGTGCTGTGGCGCAACCTTGGAGAGGCCTATGTCCAGCAGTAGACTGCGATTGGCTGAGTTGTTGGCACACCTTAATGTTTAACTTGACTGACACTTAACGTAGGTTGTTACCTATGTACAAACCTACAAACGAATTGCAAAAACCTGTTGGTTTTTGCAATTCGTTTGTCTTGAGCTAAGCCTGTTCACTGAAGAGCGTGACCCCAATTTATAACTTTAATTCCTAACGTTAGATAACGTTCCTTATAGACTTAGGTAGGAATGGCCTGAGTGCTTGAATGTCATATTCTGAATAAAAGATTTATTTGGAGATAGACTACGTCGATCAATGGTCTACCTTTTTAGGATACAGGCTGACATTCTATCACTCAAGCATCGAAATACTTTTGAATAACCACTCGTACGAAAGCGGCTCTACACAAAAAAACAGTCGGTAGTACACTCATGCGTACGCGCACCGTGACGTCAGCCCGCACTTCGCACGTGTTTACTAACAATGCCGAAGCGACGAAGATTCTTGGAATCTTGTAATGCTCGAATGTTTTAATGGATGCCAGAGAACTGGACTCTATTGTAGTGTATGTTTCGTTTGAATGTATGATCGTATAAAATTCACAAAAATAGGTATGTAAAGAGTAAATACAGTTAGTTTCAGATTTCTAGATTCTAGATTTCTAGATTTTCTACAAAGAAAAAACAAGCGATGACCAATATTTTATGGTTTAAAATGCATGCTGTGTTAACTTTTAACGTGAAACATAAATAAAACCACTTACCACAGTACAATATTCATTATTTACAAGCTTCCGAAGTTGAGACAAAAACTTTTTATTGTTTACTTTAGATTTTATGACAGCGAAAATATTTTTTTTTAATGTCAAACACTAGTTCAGTGAGTGTTGTCGTATGTCAAAAGGTTCGGACACAGATAATCTATCACAGTAAATGCAATGAAAATCACAGTAAAACAAGGTTAAAAGTAAAAAAAGATTGTCTTGGTAACTTTGATCCCACGGACAATCTACTGTTGGGGAATAAACTTCCCGCGGGCGCGCAAGTGGATAAAAGGTGTTCTAGCTTTTGTTTAAAGGTAAAGTGTCATTCTAGCTAGGGCAGCGATAGGTAGTGCGGGATTATTTTAAGTTGAATCTGAGGATCCTAAAGTATAGACCTCTTTACATCCTCTCTCTATCATTTAGTAGTACTACAGTACGAGAGAACTTAGATGTATCATCGGCAAAATTCGTAAAACCGATCACGATCCGAACTGAGTACGCCTTCAACACCACCAATCTTTATTACTGCTTTAGGCGAAAATGATCTCTACGCATACGCAATAATATGTGAATTCATATAACCGAATACATTCGTAAAATTTAAATGAATGAATGCAAATTTTCAAATCTATGCTACATATAAATTGTGTCGTAACTGTACCCCCTGTGAGATCACACATCAGCCGATCGATTCTGTAAAAAGTTAGGTGAATTGAGCTCAGAGTGAGCTGTCAATAGTGTCAATCCAGAATCGACCTGCAGGTGGAATGACAGCTCACTTCACCTACGGTTTCACGGTGAGAATTTTACAGAATAGATTCGAGGTACCTACCTACATCAAAAACAAAAAACCAAGTTCTAATAATGACCAAGTTCTATATAACATATCCTGGAATCAATACAATGCACAACCACTTAAGGAGTCATTGTACTCATCATTATAAACAACTTTTACTATGGGATCAAACCCGAAATCGCGAAAAAAAATCAGCTATTAATTTATGTTCGCATAACTCGTCAAAATGCAGGTAACAGATGATTTTTTTTTTTTGCGATTTCAGGTTTGGTCCCATAGTAAAAGTTGTTCATAATGACGAGTATAATTACTCCTTAAGAGGTTGTGCGTTATTTAAGTTAAACCTTGTTTAAGAGTCATATACAGCTCTGTCTTTGATATTATTATATCCTTCTGAGATATTTCCGTTTTTCCGTGACAAACGGCGAAAAAAACCTAAAAACGGCCTAAAATAAATTTCTATGGCGCATTTATCGTAATAAGTTTAGTACTATCTTGTAACTGTTAGCCTGTATCACCCCATGCTGGGCAAAATCCTCTCCCCATCACTTCCAGTGCTTGCGATCCAGTGCTAAAGTGGACCATACGTCGTTTGTTTTATCCAGTTCGTCCCGCTATCTTCTACGGGGTCTGTCATGATGTCTTCTAGCTGTACTAGATCTTATAAATACCATAATAAAAAATAGGTTTGAAAAACTAAATTCAAAAACTAAAGTCCGACTACTGAAAAATCGCTTGCCGCGGTCGGTCTATAACCAATTAAATTAATATTGTTTACCTCCACTTTTACTAATTTCTAATAATTTAAACATATTTATTTACTTAAACAAAATGACATATATACATATTTGTAATGTGCTTGTCAAGACCTTTCTTTTGACACCAAACATGTCATTATTATCTCAATTTAAATTTTTTCGTGGTCAGAAATTTATGTGTAAAGTCTACCCTATTAAATTTAGGGAGAATTTATATAGCCTATGTCACCCGGACCATTATTACGAATCTATTGATACCTCATTGATTAAAATTGGTTCAGTAATTTAGGCGCTACGGTGGAACACACGTAAATACATACATACATATTTACATACATACATAGACAGCTAAAATCATAACCCTTCCTTTTAGCTTTGCCGTAGTCGGGTAAAAAATACACCATCCAGCACCAATATTAATTTACGCGTATTTGATTCGTGAAGCACTCAAAATTGTGGCGTTCTGAATGTGACACGATTAAATCAACACATTAACTAATTGATAACAACACATGACGTTGACATTTTGACAGTGTTTAATAGTCGCCCCGTATGAATCGATCCTGCGGCTATATTTAGTGAAATCTTTTAGGTCAGATAGGAAATATTGGAAATAACTCCATCTAGCGTATTTTTTAATATGACGTGTTGTTGAAGAAGAATGAAGTGATTCCAATATTCTATCTACAGAACTAGCTTCTGCCTGCGACTTCGTTCGCGTGGAAGTAGTAAGACACAACAATGTATTATACTAAAACAACAGCCCCATTTTTTATAAAACTTCCCTGAATACTTCGTTTGTAGTTTTGGTCTCAGCAGCCAAAATATAAAGGGAGTAAGGATTGGTGTCGCGGGAGCAAACGACGTAAAGTTGTCCGTGTGAGAAACAGCTCGTTCTGAGGTCGACACCAGCCTTTAGAAGCAATTTCTTGCGAAATTTTTAGTTTCTAGTGAATTTATGAACGTTTCTGCAAATACTACCTATGGCACAATACTTAGTACTATTAATTATTTATTCTGTGACAACACTGAGACATGCATTCTTACAGATTATTCCTGAAGAACGGCTATCACTAAAATAATATAGATAATAACTGTAAATAATTGATAACTCATGGGATTTCCGTTAACAGTCAAAGTTGAGAGCAGTGATGGCCCAGTGGTAACGGCCGCGACTTACGAGTTATAGGACGTAGGTTCAAACCCCGACAAGTGCTTTACTTTGTGTAAATTATTTCATCACATCTGCTCTCAAAACGTTGAAGGAAACCGGCATGTCCTAGAACCAAAAATTCGATGACATGACTCTACCAATTCGCACTGGACCCGCGTGGTGGATTATTGCCCACTCCCTCTCACAGAGAGGAGTGTTGTGTCCTAGCAATGGAGACATTATAGGCTGAAAATGCTAAGTACTTTCTGAGTTTATCTTGGACATTACTGACATCGGTGAAGGAAAAAAAACATTAGGAAATCTGGACTTATCCTGACTAATCCTAGTAATTATTATTATTAATATAATAACAGCGAAAGTTTGTGATGATGGATAGATGGATGGATGTTTGTTACTCTTTCGCACAAAAACCACTGATTGATTTTGATTTTTGATTGATTGATGATTTTTGATAAAATATTACACACAGATAGTTTATAACCTGGATTAACACAGGATACATTTTAAAGCGGCCGAAACCGCTGGGCCGTGCTAGTTATTATTATAAATACGAAAATGAGTTTGATTGTATGCAAGGCTTTCACGCTTAAACGGCTGAACGCATTTAGATGATATTTGGCACACAGGTACACCACAACCTGGGTTAGGAACATAGGATACTTTTTATCCCGGTAGTAAGTTCCCGTGGGATATTTTCCGACTTCCACGCGGGCGAGAAAGCTAGTAGTTAATAGACATAGTCTAAAATCGCCAGCGCGTCTTAAGCAAGCGTGGTGACCAATACTTATGCCTTCTCTGTATGAGAAGAAGCCTTTGCCATGCAGTGGAATAATAATATGCTGTATTTCACATAAACCATTATGATTTCCTGTGGTACTCGTATTACATTTGGAGAACTGCCCCACTGGTGATATCGCGCAAATCCGTCAGTACGAATTATAAATTCCGGTAATCCTGCCGTGTGCTTCAAGCAAATATTTTCGTTCAATATCAATGTATGGACATGTAGCACGCTAAATTTTTTAAGCGTTTTATGCATTTACTTTGGTTACGAATAGCGTTTTATTTTGGGAATTGATTCAAATAACGTATGTATGTGGATGGTTATAGGAGTAGGGAAAGACCAAAGCAACGATGGATGGACTGTGTGAAAGATGATATGGCTACAAAGAGTGTGATTACCCAGATGACAACTAAAAGAGAAGTATGAAAGAAAAGTACCTACATGTTGCACCGACCCCAAATAAATTAGGTTATGGGCAGGATAATGATGAATTTTATTGATTCAAACACCACTGCAGAGTACAATGAATGTCTGTTGTAACTGTATAAAGGCACTTTTATTTATACACGGTGTAGCTGTAAACAGTGGAAATATTTTAAGGGGTCATTGTACTCAACATTATGAACAACTTTTACTATGGTACCAAACCTGAAATCGCAAAAAAAAAGTTAAATGTACTGAACATTTATTTTCGCATAATTCGTCAAAATGTAATTATTCGTAAAAAATAAAAAAAACCGGATTTGTAGTAGATGGTAACCCTCCTCACGATGCAATTTAGTGGCGTCATTTAAGGTTTAACTTTAGTTATGATGCATAGTAGATCGTGTCCTCATGGTATACAATCTTCACGCTATGCTTGCTCACGACAAAAACCGGACATGTTGAAGAGGATATAATATCTATGTTGGGGTCGGCTTCCAGTCTAACCGGATGAATCTGAATACCTGTATTTTACATGGAGCGGCTGCCTATCTGACCTCCACAACCCAATAACTGGGTAACATAACACACACCTTGGCAAGACTGATTGTCAGACTTTCGGGCTTCTGACGACCCGTAACGAATGTCAAAGATCCACGAATGACAGCTGGGACCAACGGCTTAACGTGCTTTCCGAGGCACGGAGGGGTCTTGGTATGTGAAGAGGTATACAAAGATGTTCACCCATCCACGGACCAACTCCGGCAAGCGTAGCTTAACCTGATCGATTGACCCGTGTGGCTGTTATTACTTAGACACAAGCCACTTAGCAACATGCTATAATTGTCATGGCTACAAAAGTGACCAGTTCACACTTCGTAACTGACTCATTTCAAGCCCAAATGAACCAGTTCACAAAGCACTTCCATTCATTCGGCGGTGTCCAAACTTCCGTGCCTGCCCTTATCAGAGGCTGTCCTATTTCCTTTACACTAAAAGTAGGTTGGGTGACGTCACGACTTCTTCGTTTCCCGGCCGAACCCTAATGTTGCCAATAATAAAAATTACAAAAGGTTTACTAAATACTTGGGATGGGTGAGAGCAGTTTGTTTGTGAAGATTTTGCTATGTTTGAGGACCTTCCTACTAGATATTTGATGATGTTTGATATTTGTTTGTTTTTCATACGATGTGACGATTCTAATTTTAAAATAAAACATTTTAATGTAACTTAGAATAAGCGAAGAGCGTTAGTGTATGTTTTGGGAAGATATGGCCACTAGCCGCATTAAAAAATCATAAATTACCCATTTGGTGAAAGAATTATTTTATTTTATTTTATTTTTTCGGAAGAACAAACAATTACACATTATATATTACAAATAAATAGAAAATAAAGAGTTATAAAAATGTGCAACCAACAACGTTCTCCACAGATACACAAAAAGACAAAGACAATATTGATAAAGTAAAAGTCGGACAGAATAGAAAAGATAGACATAAATTACAGCAGCAAGGAACACTAGAGAAATTTACAATACATTTTTGACTGTACAGTTAGCCTCAAAAAGATGGATACATCGACAAGAATTAATTTAATTATGTACAATCCTTGTTCCTTAATACCATATCAATGTGTAGCTACAATTTGTGTTATATGTTTTGTGGCTACACTTTCATACAATATTATGAAACAAAGGTTGTACAAAATTAAATGACTTCTTGTTAAAATATACGTTTTTTTGTGGCTGATTGTACCTTGTAGTAGAGCTAAAAAGTGTAATTACTTAATGATATTATGGATATCACTTTAGCTACCTACAGACGCCAGCAGGCCAATTTAAGCCACCCGAACTGTCAAATTTTCCCAATCAACTTTGAACCTACTGCTTAAGCGATAAAGATGAAAATCGATTACAGAAATTTGATAGATTTTAGTAGCTTGATGTGCTGGCGTCTGTACCTCCTGGTATTCCGGTTAACCATTCAAACTACGCGGTGACATTCTTGTTTATAAACCTACTCGTGGTAATCCTTCTGTTCTCGTCTGTTTGGTGGCAACGTCGAAGTCGCGACAATATAAATCACAAGATAAACGAAACAAAAGGCTTCGGTAATGTTCGGCGCATTTCGTCGTTATTGGGTGGAACACCTTCCACACCTCCATATACTACACTTAGTTCGGGTCATTGTGATTGGCAAATAAGAAGTGATTGTTTGTGATTGACGCCGTAGTAGAATATATTCATACATTCATTCATAATTTATGATTTGTAGTATCAGGAATAATGATGATTTTCATTTGTTTTTCCTAGAAATCCCTATTAGTCCAAGAACCCAGGCTCGCCAGAAATTACTTGTTTTCTGATTAACAACTTATATGGGTTATAGTAGTGTTAGTATGTACTTTGAACGTACGCATACCTGCTAGCTTGGGCCGACGGCCAATTTTACTAAAGTTACATAAAAATATTACTAACTTTTTTTTAAAGTATGGCGTCTGGCGGAAGAAACCGCTAACGGGAAGTGTCTGACAGTATTGATTTATAACTATTAACAATATTCTGTAAAATATATAATTATATAAATCAGCAGTCACACTTTAAGAAAAGTGAGTAATATTTTTACGTAACTGGTACTTGATACCTGCAAATTGGCCATCGGCCCGAGCTAGCAGGTATACGTACGTTCAAAGTACTGTAGAGGCTTGATGCTTTGATCAAGCTTTGACAATATTATACTGGCTGACATTCAATCATTCAAATATGGAATGTATTCTATTAAGAAAACGATTCTCGTTTTCTTTATAGGATGACAGATAGATTCTGGTGAGGGCTCCGCGTAGAACCAATTTAGCTAAGGAGTGTGATTTATAATTTATCTGAAGCTTAAAATACAGAGGGCATCTGCCCCAATTAACTAGAGTCCCTCTCATTTAATTATTAGTATAGTGAATCTCCTACTGTGAGGTTCGAGCCCTCTCAGTATATACTAACTATATTAATCAGAAAATAAGTTAGGTCTGGCGGCGGCCCTGGAATCTTCTTCTAGGTATATCTGACATGTAAGAAATATGGATCAGAATAAAATGCATCTTTAGGCAGTATGTACTGGCCATTCAAATGGGGCCATGTGAAGAATAGAATATTACAATAAATGATGATGTCATGGCCATAATTGCGTCCAATCAATAAGGTTATTTTTTGTGTGGCAGCAAGAAAAATCGATGCTAATCACACAGTCGCAAGTATTTTCTCTAGATTTCTAGACAGCCACGTTATTAATCTTACTGACTGTCTAATCTTTCACCAAGACATAAGTGTTCCTATATTTATGTCTTGGGAGGAGCTTGTGGCTAAGTAATAACAGCCGTATGGGTCGATCCATCAGGTTAAGCTAGGCTTGCCGGGGTCGGTGCGTGGATGAGTGACCATCTTTACATACCGAGACTCCTCCGTGCCTCGGAAAGCACGTTAAGCCGTTGGTCCCGGCTGTCATTCGTGGATCTTTGACAGTCGTTACGGGTGGTCAGAAGCCCGCAAGTCTGACAACCAGTTTTACCAAGGGGTATCGTATTACCCAGTTAATGGGTTGTGGAGGTCAGATAGGCAGTCGCTCCATGTTAAATACTGGTATTCAGCTGCATCCAGTCAGACTGGAAGCCGACCCCAACATAGTTGGGAAGAGACTAGTCAGATTGATAAGTATTCCTATACATCTCAGACGGCTACATAATAAGTCTACCACATAACCCCTAACACCACTTTAAGAACTTCCACATCGCCTTACTTTCTTCCATAAAACGCCTTCTTCCACCATTAAGGCCACTTCCTACGACCCTACATAGTATTTTACGCTCTAAAAGTGCAGTTGACAAGTGTACAATAAGTGCAAGTGTCATTATATCACCGGCCCCGCCTGCGCAGGGCGCGCCGCGAATTAAACAAACGTTTAATACCTGAACAACACGCTAGCTTTTAGATTTCATGTAATACTATGTTGTGGTGAGTTATGGAAGGTCTCGTATGATTTTTGCATAATATTAGCGGGGGTTTGAAGGTCAATTTATTAAAAGAGTGGAAAATTTGTTCTCTGGTGTACTTCACGTTGATGAGTTCATGGTTATTTGGAATGAAAATTACACGCATAGAAAAAAAAGAAGGACTCCGCGCCACGCATATCGAAAGTGAAGCACAGTAAGTATGCTGGCACCGTTTGTACAAACACGCCTCACGCACACATTTACATCATAGTATGCCGACCGGCCACCATTACGTGACACGACGGCGTCTTTGTCATAACACGCACACATAGATCGGTACGGTGCTTCACATTCGATATGCGTAGCGCGGAATCCTTCTTTTTTTTCTTGTCCGTGGAAAATTATCAACTGGACAAAAAGAGAGACAATCAGAGTATCTGTAAAACTACTCTGATTGTCTTGCTTATTATAAAAACATGAATTTTTAATTATTGAAAAACATGTTCTCCCATACATTGATATACGCCACGGTCAATTCTCCAACAGGCAATTTTAATTATGTGATAAAATTACAAATTAAAAATTTAAGAACTTTTTCCTTTATTTGTGCTTTGACACCTGCTTCTTGTTAAAATTCATGATTCTTGGTCAACGGTAAGGTTTTGATTTAATTGCGAGTATCAAAATATGTCGCATAAATGGCCTTATTTTTTTATTGCGTTGAGGTAAAAACTTGATTTTCTTAGAACTCCAAGGGACCATAGACTTACGTATTTGATATTAATTTCAACTTGATACCTCCACGCGTTCCTGAGAAAAAGGATCTTGACGAACTGACAGACAGAAGGACAAAAAAGTGATCTTATAAGGGTTCTATATTTTCCTTTTGAGATACGGAACCCTAAAAACGAAAAAGAAGTGATATTTAACAAGGTTCTTAAATCGTCAGCACTAAGGTAATCCTTTTAAAGCCATGCCCACTCTTTCCTAAGCACATCCAATTCCCTTCAGTGACAAGAGTTACATTCCAAACGCTAACACTAGTAAGTGCTGAGGCAATATTAAGTGCTCGGGAATTATTAAGTGCAACTGGCCACGATCGTGTACCTATTGACGACGACATTACTTAATTGTGACGTCTCCCACTAAAGGCTCCTTTACATGTGGATTTGGAAGTTTCTATGGTTACTTGGATGTTGTGACTCAAACATTATGTACAGACAACAAAAGAGATATCTAGGCAGGACACACAAACATATTTGTATGTGTATTGATTCATGTTCAATTTTATATATATTACTTTGTTTTTGAAATACTCCATTGTAACACACCAACAAATAATTGTACATTGTCACGAAATTGAACATGAAGCAATACACATACAAATATGATAGTGCCCTGCCTAGATATCTCTTTTGTTGACTGTACATATAATAACTTCTATAATCCATTGTTTTTTTTTTGTCGACAGTCTGCTGTTTTTAATTGTTGATTATTGTTTTTTTTATTAAATTTTAGCTTTTGCCCGGGGCTTCGCCTGCGTGGAAGTCAGAAATTATCCCACGGGAACGTACTACCGGGTTAAAACCTATGTCGTGATCCAGGTCATGGTCTACCCATATGCCAAATTTCATCCAAATCAAACAAACTCACTTTCGCAT
Organism: Cosmia pyralina; assembly: GCA_946251885.1. Lineage (NCBI taxonomy): Eukaryota > Metazoa > Arthropoda > Insecta > Lepidoptera > Noctuidae > Cosmia > Cosmia pyralina. Next base: position 7,350,654 of record OX276345.1, read on the forward strand.
TTATGATATAAGTTAGGATTTGATTGGGTACACCAATGTCTCTCGATCTTCCTATATTCACCCATAGTACTTATTATTTTTATCCCTTACAATTATTATGGCTACTAGAGCTTTGCTCACAACTTTATCGGCCAGAATTTAGTATTTTTTTAAGAAAATGGGATGTTGAAATTTCAACACCCTATTTTCCTGATTTAGGTATGGCCACTATTGCGTATAAAATTGTCGGCAATCAAAAAAATCTGACAACTTAGTTGTATTTTAAGCAGCGATATGATTTCGAAGAAATTCAGCATAGAGGTTGATAGCCTAACCAAAAAAATAAAACCTCTTTTCGTTCACCCGGAGTCGTGGGCTAGCTAAACTAGTTTCAAGTCTTCTCCAACCCAAAACTCTCAAGCGTAAAGATAAGAATAACTTTAAACAGTTGTATCGCTAAGCAGCGCTACTAAGTTATGAACACAGCGGATCCACGTTATCAGTATTTCACAGTTGGTTAGTTGTGTCTCTGCTTACCTGGCGGAAACTTTAATGGGCTCATTGTGAGAGGTGACAAAGCAGCTGTAATTTCTGTAATTTTCTCGGTACCAATATTTTGCCTCTGGTCTCAGTGGTTTGGTTTTTCGGGACCGGTATTTTGTAGCAAAAAAATTGGAAAGAATACTGGAATTCTGGAAGTAAACACTTATGCCACAATGTTAAACGTTTAACAAGTGCCATAAGTGTTTACTTTCCAGTATTTTTGCTACAAAATACCGGTCCCGAACAACCGAACTACTGAGACTATAGGATCTTACAAATGTTTCTGAAGTATTCCCATTTGAGCACCAATCAATATTTTAACGTGGTGTCCAAAGGGGAATAATAAAAAATATTCAACTTTATTCCCTTTTGAGCACCTACGGTGCGGTAGCTTCTAGTGATGGGGTATATAATAAAACATCGATAAAAATTGGCAGTACTTTTATTATCATATTAATTTTAGGAAACCAAGTACTTAATCATTATTAATATCTCAATCAGCCTTATATTATTTTATAAGTACCTCCTTATTTAAGACAAATGGAAGAAATCACATCTTAACAACATCAACTTCATCAATACTTCATCTTTGTTTCTTACAGTCCGGTCGGGCCTTCGAGGGAACACGTTCTTGACACATGTCAGTTTCATACTAACGAATATCTGTTTTACGAATTTGATCCTTAATGGAAAAAAAAAGAAAACCCCTCCCCTCCTTTCCTTTGAAAATTTGAATTTTATTTATTTATATTATTTAATTAATTATTTTTATATAATATTTGTGATTGATGATAACGTATGATCTGGAAATGATTGAAATAAATGTTTTTTTATTTGATTACAACTAAAGAAGAAGAAAGAAAGAAAGAACATACATTTATTTAGCACAGACTAAAAAGGCACTATAATCTAAGTACAACAGATTAAAAAAATAAACAAAAGATATTAGCAGGAAAGGGATGTATGCCTCACGGCTGCGCTAAAAAGGCCTAACTGGAAATTGTCCAACTGACAGATGTCAGGACCGCATTTTCTCGACGGCTGTAGGTGGATACTATAGCACTCGTACTTTAGCTAATATCAGTTGCGAGCTTCATCTTTTATTATCAATTTAATAAAGAATTATTTACCAGAATTTGCAACGATTGCACCTCTCAGATTTTTGGCCTGAACATACATCGTAGATTTTGGCAAAGATTAAGTTTATAGCGACCATTTTGAAGGGTGAATAAGCTTGCCAATTGCCCAGACAAACATTAAAAGTACCAAAACATATATCGCTTTTATTTTTATGATAGGTACTTTATTGCTTTTTATGCATTGCACATTCAGCTACTTTACACTAGGTATTAGGGAGTAACGGGAGACCCTTAGAGGTGAAGATGTACTTTATAAACCACTCAGAAATCGTCTAGATGAAAAAGACACAAAACTGAGTTTTTTTGGGGAATATAGTTTGCCCCTTTTAAAATGGTGATTACCAAAAAGTTTTTTTTGTAATGTTTAATTTATCAACCTTTTTTATTTATTTTTCTACCTCCGCCTCCGTTAACCTCAGTTTCCGAGTCTTCTAGGTGGTAAGTGTCTGCATCTCCACTTTGAGTCTTCCAGGTGATCAGTCTCTTCACCTCCGCTTCCAAGCCTTCCAGGCGATCAGTCTCTGCACCTCCGCTTCCGAGTCTTCCAGGCGATTAGTCTCTACACCACCCCTTCCAAGTCTTCCGGTCAGTCTCTGCACCTCCACTTTCGAGTCTTCCAGGCGGTCAGGCTCCGTACCTCCGCTTCCGAGACTTCCAGGCGATCAAGCTCTGCACTTACGCTTCTAAGTCTTCCAGGCGGTCAGGCTCAGCACCTCCGCCTCCGGTAAGATGGTCTCCGTTTCATCCCTAGTACCAGGTAAATATCAGTACAAAGTACAAAAAGAATGGAAATTCAATGAAGCGATGATCAAATCTAAAATTTTGAAGGTACTAGGACTTTACAAAGTTAATAGAATTTTATCAGTGTTTCACAGGTCACTAGCCGTGACTACGACCTGTCTACCTGGGTCTTAACTTTAATAGCCTATCTTTATAGCCTCCGAACAAAGTAAAACCTTTGCCGTTCAAGCATTTTTACTTGGATTTTGTATGAGCACTGGATTTTTTTTTAATAACTTGTTACAAATGGGTAGTCAAATCATTACTTTTTTACACAAAAGTATGTTTATTAAATAAAATGCTTTGCATTCTTAAAATGTTTTTTGGCCGAATTGTTGATAGATGTGCAAGGTACGATTCTGAACTATAAATATAATTTTAAATAGGTACATTTTCTCAATAAATAATAAACATACTTTTGTGTATAAAAGTAATGATTTGGCTACCCATTTGTAACAGCGTCCTTAAGGCCCACGTTTATATACGATTAACCTATCACAAACACTTTTCACAAAACAAAAGAATTAATAATATTTACCATTATCTTCCGCAACCTTATGGTCTAATAAATTTTTTGATTTGGATTTTTTTTTGTTTTATTCGAGAGGGTATACATCACAGTTGGTCCCATATAAAATTGATTAATTTTGCTTTGGTGGTTTTTGAGTTAGCTTCAATAATACGTATTTTTTCCCCACTTTTATATGGATGATGTTCTAGTTTGTTTTGCAGGTAGTGGTATTAGAATTTGTGTGGGGTAGGTACACAACTAAAAAGTGAAAAATAAAAACTTTTTTACAAAAAAATACAACCGACTTCCAAAAACAACACTACAAAGTGAACAATAACTTTAATTTCGGAAGTCGGTGTCTAGTTAAATGTATTTTCGTTTTTTGCCACCGACTTCCGAAATTGAAGTTATTTTTCACTTTGTAGTGTTGTTTTTGGAAGTCGGTTGTATTTTTTTGTAAAAAAGTTTTTATTTTTTACTTTTTAGTTGTGTACCTACCCCACAAAAATTCTAATACCACTACCTGCAAAACAAACTAGAACATCATCCATATAAAAGTGGGGAAAAAATACGTATTATTGAAGCTAACTCAAAAACCACCAAAGCAAAGTTAATCAATTTTATATGGGACCAACTGTTATGTATACCCTCTCGAAAAAAACAAAAAAAATCTAAATCGGTCCAGCCATCTTCGAGTAATCGGGGAGCATACATAAAAAAAAAAATAAAAAAAAAGGTTCCGACGAATTGAGAACCTCCTTCTTTTTGAAGTCGGTTAAAAATTATATTTATAGTTCAGAATCGCACCATACACATCTATCAACAATTCGGCCAAGAAACATGTTAAGAATGCAAAGCATTTTATTTAATAAACATACTTTTTGTGTAAAAAAAGTAATGATTTGAACAGCAACGATGCGGAAAGCAGCGATGATTTGATGAATTTGTAACAGCGTCTTTAATCCTTCAAATATTGTTCGCAAAGTGATTTGTGATCATGGCTTGAACCCTAACCTTCATAGAATTGAAGTAGAATTGAGTTTATGCGGACTTGAAGATTAAATGTTGATAAAATTAATTATGGAGTCCTTGAGTCCTGGGTTCAATTCCCCAGTCAGACAATGTATTATTAGGTATTTTTATCTGGAATTTCTCAGTAGCAGCCCGGAGTCTGGATTGTTCCCGGTTGATGGCACTTATTAATAGGCTCGCCCCCTTTGGAACGTAAACATAACTGGCGAAATTTGGCTGTACTGTAGTTACACCTCTGCTCGAATCTTCGGGGAAACAAGGAGTTAAATGATTTAGTTTGTTCTTTCAACCAAACAACTAATTTATGGGTGTAGTTCATCCAACTTTGCGTTCATCACAGTTAATTAGCCATGATTTCTAATACATGGTAGTGGGACATCGATGCGAAAACTGTAACCATGAATTCAGCATATATGATTCTAAACAAGAAATTTCTAGAAATTTCTAGAAATTTCGTTGGTTATCAAGAAAAAAAATCTGCAGTTTCATAGAAAAGTGCAATATCTACGTGTTCAAAATGTATGGAATAGCAATTTTTTTTTAATAACCGACGAGGAATTTCTACGCAGGGGGGTTCAGAATCATGTACAGGACCCATGGTAATTAATAGATTGCGCGAATGTCCTTGCCACCCTATGTACCTATATGAAAAAAGAAAGAAGAAAGAAAATACGCTTATTTGCGGTAAACATGACACAAAGAAAAAACACGAACAAGTTGAGATGCATCACATCCACGCAAAACTGCCATCGCTCAGCATAATGCTGTGATCCTATGCGAGAGAAAGCTACTGCACTGGCTATATAGTATGACATTGTAAGTCGACGTAAAAATATCGCGGCGATTTTTTTCGCGCACTGGGATGCACTCTGTTGTTGTTAGGTTGGATTCTTGAAGCTCGGCTCAACACCGAGAGTTGAAAATTCAGTGCTCGATAAAATCCCGCCGCGATATTTATACATCCGTGCGAACGTCGGCTAACGCTTAGCAGTGGTAGATAATATTTTCATACAATCAATAAAAATATGGATGATGGCGGAGAGAAAGTTGATATAAAATACAGCCAAATGATAAAGTTGTCAATCAATCTGCCCAGCTTTTTCCCAACTATGTTGGGGTCGGCTTCCAGGCTAACCGTATGCAGCTGAATACCAGTATTTTACTTGTAGCGACTGCCTGTCTGACGTCCACAACCTAGTTACTGGGTAACCCAACCCCTCTGCCCGTTGGTAAGACTGGTTGTCAAACTTTCGGGCTTCTGACGACCCGTAACAACTGTCAAAGATCGAAGAATGACTGCCGGCGTTAACGTTTCCGAAGCACGAAGAGGTCTCGGTATGTTAAGCTGGTCACCCATCAACGGCAACCGTAGCATAACCTGATTGTTCAATCCGTGCGGATAGCTCCTCACAGTAACATAATACACATGTAAAAACTAAATTGAAAGAACAGCCAGTCCATGCCTCAATACCTTTTACATTTGAAACCTGAATTTCAAATGTAGGTACAATTTGAAACCTGAATTTCAAATGTAGGTACAATTTGAAACCTGAATTTCAAATGTATGTACAATTTGAAACCTGAATTTCAAATATAGGTACAATTTGAAACCCGATGAAACAAAATAATAATGCTTTGAAAATAAAACACTAATTAAAATTAAATTATTCTATGCAGTGAACATTGCTACACATTGTATTATTTTGTTTAGAATTTAGAGGAATGTTACTAATTAAATTGAATTATTATCACTGGGATCAGTGGTGGCGCAGTGGTAATGGCCCCGAGTTACGAGTCGTGATCGTGGTCGTGGGTTCGAGCCCAGGCAGGCGATTTACTTTTAGTAAATAATTTCATCATCAGTGTTCTCAAAACGGTGAAAGAAAACATCGTGAGGAAACCGGCATGTCCTAGAACCAAAAATTCGAAGACATGTGACATCTACGAACTGGGCCCGCCCACTCCCTCTCGAATAGAGGAGGCCAGTGTCTAAGTAGTGGGTATATTACCCACTACTGGGTAACTGGGCTACTGGTTGGGTTTATTTGGGGTGTTTGTGGGTTGTGGGTAGGTGGGTATTATATTGGGTTGGGTGGGTGTTGTGGGTGGATGGGTGTTTGGGTGTTTGTGGGTGGTAGGGTGGGTGGGTGGGGGGTGGGTTGTGGGTTTGGGTGGGTTGTGGGGTGGGGTGGTTTTTAGTAGTGGGTGCTAATTATGCTATATCACTGGTGACAACTCAAAATTACTAATTATTGATACAGACTTGTAAATCTCATGTAATGATTATGAATATTCATAACCATCTTCACAACGAGAATGATACAATTGACACAAAAATCAAAAATATTTTTTGTCTTTACATACCTACATTATCAGTATTATCACACTAATATTAATATCCCGAAAAAATGTAGTGTTCCCGTGGGATGAGCAATTTTTGCCTCTAAAAATGTGAATATTTTTCTCACTGGTTAAATAATACTCGTTTAGTGTATCTCATAATCCGCGGGGCGCAGCTAGTCAAACATAAACTCAAGCTTTCCCTCCATGGGAGTAAGCAGAAACTACTGAAGGACACATACTACGATCCATGCATAATCCTCCTCATTCGTGTATGTTTAGATATCGAAACCAATCGCCTCTGCAGAATTTAGCTAGCCAATTTAAAATAATCCTGTATACTATAAGCACCAAGTGATTGATAAGTATTTTTAGGGTTCCGTACCTCAAAAGGAAAAAACGGAACCCTTATAGGTTCACTTCGTTGTCCGTCTGTCTGTCTGTCTGTCAAGACCCTTTTTCTCAGGAACGCGTGGACGTATCAAGTTGAAATTAATATCAAATACGTAAGTCTATGGTCTTTTAGAGTCTTAAAAAGCTCAAGCTTCTAAGTCAAAGCAATAAAAAAATACGGCCATTTTGCAACACATTTTGATACTCGCAACTGTCGCAAATAAATCAAAACCTATAGGGTACTTCCCGTTGACCTAGAATAATGAAATTTGGCAAGAAGCAAGGTCTCCCAGCACAAATAAACTAAAAAGTCCGAAAATTGTTAATTTGTAGATTTATGACATAAAAACATTTTTTTTGGGATCCATTGTTAAGTTTGTTTTTGGGATAAATTATTTTCAACTACGGAACCCCTAATTGTGCGTGTTCCGACACGCACTTGGCCGGTTTTTTCCAATATTCAAACAGAAACTATCTTCAGGTAATCGGAATGAAAAAGTCCATTACAACCCCAATTTAATGAAAGTCAAACTGTTTATTCACATGAAATAACGAAACATAAAACATAAAAACAAAACATAAACAAAAAAAAAACTTAAAAAAAAACAAACACACAAAACACACACATACAACACACAAAACACACACATAAAACACACACATAAAACACGCACACAAAACACACACCCAAACACACACTCACAAAAAACACACAAAACACACACACTCGCACATAAAACATTATCTGCCAGTTTCTGCTTCACTAGTTGTAGCCTTAACTTACCTGGCCAACTTTAATGGACTTTGTTTGAGCCTGGAATAGGGTCCAAGTATCGAAGCGCTTTCGCTCCGTTAGAATCAGCGGTTTTAAAAGTTCGACGTCTTAAAACTTTTTAAGTTTCCCTTACGCCTTGGGTAATAAAATTCTTGTGAGTTCCGTTTTATGGCTTTGTTTGTTTTTATATGTACTGCTATTATTCCGTATGCTTTTATAGAAAAAACCTGCAACTTTTTAAAAATAGTTCAAGCTAACAGAATTTGATCTTGCATAGTAACGCTAAACAGGAGCTTGTGGCTAAGTAATAACAGCCGCACGGGTCGATCCATCAGGTTATACAACGCTTGCTGAGGTTGGTCCGTGGATGTGTGACCATTATTTACATACTAAGACCCCTCCGTGTCTAGGAAAATACGTTAAGCCGTTGGTCCCGGCTGTCATTAAAATTTGCAGATCTTTGACAGTCGAGGGTGTCAGAAACCCGGAAGTCTGACAACCAGTCTTACCAGGTAGTCGCTCCATGTAAAATACCGGTATTCAGCTTTATTCGGTTAGACTGGAAGTAGACCCCAACATAGTTGGAAAAGGCTAGGCAGATGATACTTATACAAAAAAGTAAATTTATTTTTACTCAGTCAAAATAAAAAATAAAAAAATAACAAAATGCATGAAATATGTTCTTTATATCTACTATATTCAAAATATGGGTATTAAACATTCAACATAATCAGCCTATAAAAAAATCTGCGCTGTTCCCTACATTTACGTTCGCATAGCTCGATAAAATGTAGGGAACGGCAGATATTTTTTCGCGATTTCAGGTTTGGTCCCATACTAAAAGTCGTTCCTAATGATGAGCACAACACTATCGTGGTAGCTCCCTAGCCAATAAAAAAGCACCGTGTACAGACCGTACATTTTAGCCAGAATCTAAGCTCAAAAATCTTCCAATTACTGACAGCCTGACAGTGGCTCACTTAGCTAATAGAGGCGTAATAAAAATTTTGTGTAAGCAATTTAATTTTTGCCCTGTTTTCTTAATTTTATATTCTTTGGTTGGGAAGACGTTGGATTAAAACTCAAGGGTTTTTGTTATTATTAAAAAATGAGTTTTGCCCACAGCTGTGGACTTTTATGATAGGTACTTAGAAGTGTACTAATTTTTCCAATAAAACCGAGATATGAATTTATGCTCGCAATCTTGCGACCATTAGACCTAATGCGGCAGTATAAATGATAAATGTTTCTGTGCGCGCGCTAATTAGCAGACACAATTGAAATTCCATTGTTATCTGTACACATGGTGTACAATCGACATTTTAAGAGTTACGGCCTCTGCCTCGAATTTCGCGGGCAGCGGGGCGGCGGCGGCGGCGGCGCATCTCGCATTGTCCCGCCCCGCTTCCGCGCCGCTGTTTTCGAGGTCCGGTCCATTTGTTTTTATACATAAAATCCTGCCGCTCCCGCGCCGCCGCCGCTGCCGCCCCGCTGCCCGCGAAATTCGAGGCAGAGGCCTTAGAGGGCTGTCGCATTTCGTCACCTCTCTTGCTTAAATAAAAAGATGGTTTTTTGAAAAATGTAATCAATTGGCCAACTAATAATTTAGTTTTATTAGTAATACAAGCTCGTGGCTAAATAATAACAGCCGCACTTGTCGATCCATTAGGTTAAGCTACGCTTGCCGGGGTTGGTCCGTGGATGGGTGATCATCTTTACATAACAAGACCCCTCCTTGCCTCGGAAAGTACGTTACGTACGGCTGTCATTCGTGGATCTTTGACAGTCGTTACGGGTCGTCAGAAACTCGAAAGTCTAACAACCCTTGATAAGAATCAAGGGTATCGTATTACCCAGTTACTGGGTTGTGGAGGTCAGATAGGCAGTCGCTCCATGTAAAATACTGGTATTCAGCTGCATCCGGTTAGATTGGAGGCCGACCCCACCATAGCTGGGAAAAGGCTAGGCAGATTGATTTTAGTAATACTATATACTCGTACAAGTTAACACTATTTACACTAGGTACTAAATTAAATGACTAACTAACTGACTATACAAACAAAAATTTAAAATTAAAAAAAAACCCCCGACCAAAAAAAAGGAGGTACGTAATTATTATGACAAAAGGTTAAAAATGCTAAACCCTATAAAAAGCAAAAAACCACATCCCAATTCCAGCATCAGGTCCTCGTCAATTAGAAACATGAAGAGAACCAGTCAAGACAAATTCAACGAGCCCAAACTCGATGGGTTTACTAAAAGGTAGACCAGGGTTACATCTCCTACCTTGGAGCCCTATCATCAGACCAGCTCAGAGGTTCCAGATTTCCAGCATCAGGTCCTCGTCAATTAGAAACATAAAGAGAACTAGTTAAGACAAATCCAACGAGCCCAAACTCGATGAGTTTACTAAAAGGCAGTCCAGGGTTACGTCTCCTATCTTCGAGCCCTAACAGCAGACCAGCTCAGCGGTTCCAGAAGACATTAGTGTTTCAAATGTCAGATCCCACATTTGCTTGCAAGCAAACTGAGCGTGTAACATTCCTATCACACCTAACAAACGACCTGATGACCTTGAAGACCTGAACCGATTTCCACCAAACATAGCTAAGAACACTCTCGACTGATATACCTATCAAACAAAAAAAACCGCATTAAAATCGGATCATCCGTTTGGGAGCTACGATGCCACAGACAGACACATACACATTTACACACACAGACACGTCAAACTTATAACACCCCGTCGTTTTTGCGTCGGGGGTTAAAAACAAAAGGACACTTAGACGTCGAAGTACTCGTCCGCATCGATGTCATCCGGAAACGTGCCCGGAAGACTGGCAGCATTGCAACGTTGAAGGCAAACACAATAGAAATGTGTTTTTAATAATTACCTATAAAATTAATATTATTTATTAGTTCGCCAATTGATTACATTTTTCAAAAAAGCGAAAGAGGTGACAAAATGCGACAGACCTCTTAAATCACTAGAAAATTACCTAATTTAACCTAACACACTCTGTACAAACAATCATTTTGAAAACACAGTCCTACAAGTACAATCGAGCACAAACCACAATTTTTTTATTACACCTCTTAGTTCAAGGTGTCTGTAACTGTACCCAGGACGGCAGTGGCCCCGCTCACATCCTGATAATGGCCGCACTTAAAACCTAAAATGTACAGGTATGATAGCGGACACTTGATTTACTGTTATTGCCAGCACTGTGGTTATGAGAACAGCGAGAACTAGCATTTTTATAGACTACAAATAGGGGTAGTTCCTATTTTTATCACGTTGTTACATTAATATTGTTTCATGATGGTATATATATCAATCTGCCTAGCCTTTTCCCAACTATGTTGGGGTCGGCTTCCAGTCTAACCGGATGCAGCTGAATACCAGTATTTTACATTGAGCGACTGCCTATCTGACCTCCACAACCCATTAACTGGGTAATACGATACCCCTTGGTAAGACTGGTTGTCATACTTTCGGGCTACTGACGACCGTAACGATTGTCAAAGATCCACGAATGACAGCCGGGATCAAGGGCTTAATGTGCTTTCCGAGGCACGGACGGGAATCGGGACGTAAAAATCCATCCACAGACCGACTGCGGCAAGCGTAGCTTAACCTGATCGATTGGCCCGTGCGACTGTTATTACTTAGCCATTAGGAATCTACTGCTAATTATACACAAAACAATTTCATGATGCAACTCAACTCAACTCAAAGCATTTATTTCAAATAAACCAATTAGAGGCACTTTTGAATTGTCAATGGGTCGGTCAGTTAGAAAGATGAAGCTAGTTGCCCATTCCAAAGCGTAGTAGGTCCCAATGGAGAAGAACAGGCAAGAAACTCAACGGACACTCTTTTCAATCACAATATTTTTACAAAATATTGGTTACATCGTTCATGTTGAAAATATACATGTGAGAACAATGTAGAAAGACGTGCACGTTAAAAAGCGTCCGTAGTAAAAAGATAGAAACTAAAACAACAAAATTAAAATTTTTAAATAAGCCATGGCAGCTAAGAGACGACCAGTCCCAACTGACGGCGCCCGTTCAGAAACATGACGCATTAATCAGCACCAATTAGCTCAACCATTTTGAAGGGAACTTAATGATCCATGCTTATAATTTACTACCAATAAACGCACAATAATATCTTCCTAAATGATTTAATAATGACACACACGGTAGTCATTAATTATTTCACAATCGCTAATAGGATCCAAATAATAATATATTATATACTGAATGAAAGCGTGTTGGAACGCTTAGTACTTAATTTTGGCTCTTAAATTATTTGCAATGGAATTTACCAATAACATTATAATGATTTCTAATAGTTTAGAGCCTTGCTCACAAAAAGATTGCGCACAACTTTATTTATTTAATGAAACTGGCTAGTATTTATATAGGAGTGTGTTATCGTAGTAGGTAGCGTTCTGAAGTTTGGAAGAAACCGCTAGTCGTGAATTTATGTATAAATGAATGCATACAAATAAATAATGTTGTACGCAGACCAGTAGCAACACAACTGTACACCGTCTTCCAATACTCTTAATTTCGAAGAGCATTATCCATTGTTGCTGTTTGAAGTAAATTATATCAACCCTCAGACTAATAAAACCAAGACATGGCGCTGTCAACAGTGACGTGTAGTTTAGTTGTAGTTTGCTGTAAATGTGTGAGCGTGTATGCACAGAGCGAGGTGTAGTTTTTCGCATGCTTCACTGTATTTTTCGCACCGCTATCGCTTGGTTTTTATTTAGCCGACGACGTTCGCACGTACGTAAAAATACCGCGGCGGGATTTTATCGCGCACTGGATTTTCAACTTTCGGTGCGGAGCCGAGCGCTGAAAATCCAGTGCGCGAAAAATAATCACCGTGATATTTTTACGTCCGTGCGAACGTCGGCTTCGACCCTTAGTACCTATTTATTTTGCTTACAGTGAGACAATGATCAGGAAATATCAACATTTTAAACGGAAAATAGACTACTACAAAAACAATACGAAAATAAATGCAAAATACATTCACAATTTCACCCTTTCAGTAAAATACCCTTAGCAACGCATTTAGAGCAGTTTTAATGGCCCCAACGTCTATTGGGCCGGCGACAATTACGTTCATTGCGAAGGCTTTCTCCACTCGTTCGAATTACAGCCACTTTTCTTTTACGCTTACCTTTTGTGTTGACGCCTTAATTTGCGGACGTTATGGCCTTAAGAAACTCAATATGTAGGTACAGTCAAGCCTTTTATACCTTAGCCAGTTTTAAAATTCTTTACTAAGCTTAGCTTAGCTTAGTTTAGCTTTAGCTTTTTTTTTTTTTAAGCATTTATTTTGCTTAAAGGGTCATTCCTAAAGTAATAGGTTGGGGAAAAAGTTTCTTCGCATTTTTTAAGAAAATTCAAAACATTTTTTAATATACATTATTTACATTTATCTAAAGTATATAGGTACCATTTCGTTTGATAACTTTTTGCCATCTTGTTGGTAGGGACACGATCCCATTGCTATAGAAATTTTGTGACTTCTGATCAAAATACCGCGACAAGTGGTTTTGACAGTCCTCTCGTGATGTTAACCTGACAATGCCTAAAGAATTCTGAAGAGACCGAAACAGGTGGAAATCTGAAGGTGCAAGGTCAGGACTATACGGCGAATGCATTAACACCTACCAGCCAAACTCTCTTAATTTTTGCTGAGTGGCTAAAGATGTGTGAGGTCTAGCGTTATCATGATGAAAAACCACACCCCTTCTGTTGATTAATTCCGGCCGCTTTCTCTCAACTTCTTGCTTTAATCTCATCAGTTGTTCGCAGTAGAGTTCATAATCGATGGTCCTGCCTGGTGGTACAGCTCATAATGAATAATGCCCTTCCAATCCCACTACACACACAGCATCACCTTGTTGCGAGTTAACCCGAGTTTCGCCACAGTCTGTGAAGCCTGACCGGCCTTTGACCACGACCTTTTTTGCACGTTCTTGTCGTACGTGATCCATTTTTCATCACCAGTTATCAGCTTCTTCAAAAATGTTTCGGTTTCATTACGTCGTAATAAAGAATAACAAATGAGTACACGGTTCATTAGGTTTCTTTCAGTGAGCTCGTGAGGTACCCAAATTTCGGGAATTTTTGTGTACCCAGTTTTTTTCAAATGCGCCAAAACTGTTTTTGGTCAATTCCCAGTTCTTCAGCTACGTCGTAATTACTGATATGCCGATGTTGCTCCACTTTTTCAAAAATGGCATCCGTTTTATCCGTAATAAGGCGACCAGAGCGACGTGCATCTTTGACATCAAAATTTTCGGATTGAAAACGCTTAAACCAAATTTGTGCTACTCTCACAGACACTGCACTGGGTCCATAAATATCGCAAATTTTTTTCGCGGCTTGCGTTGCATTTTTACCTTTTTTGTAGTAAAATTTTTAAATGTATCGAATTTCTTCATTAGATTCACTCATCTTGACAGTACGAAAAACAAATGAAAATCACACATTTTCCTAATTTGAATTTGAAACTATGTTCTTTAAAATGTAACCTTTCAATGATACCAAAACCAGCCAGATACAAATAGTATAACCAAAGATATTTTATTTTAAGTTCATACATACTATAATGCGAAAAGACTTTTTCCCCAACCTAATATTGTAACTACTGTAAGTTATTGAAATAAACATTTTTTTTTTTTTTTTTTTTACTTTATTAAATCTGAACACTTACATTTTGAAGCTACGGCACTGAGCAGACTAATGCATAGAACACTGTATTTGATTACATGATAACAAAGATCAAAATAGCACACAACTTTGGACTTATTATGTTTTTTTTATTTAATTATCAGTCTGTCAGTGTCACATTTTATATTCGGCCTGCCATGTAAAGAAGATGGCTGAATATCATTCTGCGGAATTGACATTGTTGTAATATTTAATGCTGACTCTGTAAAGCAGATTCTATCGTACAGCACACAAAAATAGCCCTTTTGGTGACGTAAATATTTTGGGTGTGACTGTACGGTACAAAATTAAACAGAATGTTGGACTTGGAAGTTTAGTTAAGTTGAGTATTCCGTGTGTGTTTGAATGAAAAGGTACATAAGAAGGGTTATTATGCCCTTGATGAAAGAAAATGAGTAATTGATACTTTTTTCAGGTTTGTTATAAAATGAGTTGGTATTAAATCTTTTTTTGGGGTTGAAACCCTTTACTGTAAAAGTTACATAAAACCGCACGAAGTTATTAAAGTTCTACTTAAGCAAAAATGAGTGGGAACTTTTTGTGTTATAATTTTAGAAGGCTCATTAACAAATAACAAGACTTTTTAAAGTAATATTAGGGAGAAAAGTAGCCCAGACTAAAAATATTAGAAACACCTGGAAACAAGACTGAAAAAAAACTTTTTAACATCTCGGGCATTATCATTGAAAAAGGTTTTGCGGTTATTATTTTTACTCTTTTTATATATTTCAGGAAAATATCGGTAAAGAAAACAAAACAGAATCGCAAATCATTGTCCATTCCACAAAAGAGGACAAAAAAACTCACGTTAATATGTCACAGATGTCTAACCTTTTGATAAATTGTCCAAGCGATTCCCTTTTAAGGCAAACCCGTACCAAAACTGACAATGACAAGTCCTCCTTTCAAAAAAATTACCAATCCCCAAAGGAAAAAAATGACATTAACTGACATGTTGAAAGCGGTGTGACATCATGTCATGGGAGATTTTTGTGACCACACAATATTATTTGAATATTTATTTTGTGGAAGCCATTCGTTTTTCTCTAGTTGTCACTCTGATGCATCTCTTTCCTTTTTTTTTTAAAATTTCATAATACTGTTTTCTTTTACTTTTTGACGTCTACATGACCTCTTTCGTAATGTGTTGGTAAATTGGCAGTGAAAAACTGTCTACAAACATGAATTTATTGAGCATGCAAAACCTACCAAGATAAACGAAAATGGCGGACTTTCATGACGACGATGTTTGCATAGCTATCCTAAGATTGTGGTGGCTGCCATAGAGCGTTTGCAATTTTCCGTCAAATAAGAAGTCATTCGACAGTAAATTTTGTCATTCATTGTAATAGTGAATTATCTCCTTGTAACTGAATTTTCAAATAGCGAGCTTTTTGCGAATTAAAGTGTAGGAAAAAAATGTAAGCATTAATTCAATGTTTTCTATTTGTTATTGTATTTATTTATGTTTGTTTGTTTGTTGTTGGCGGGCCGGTTAGAGGATCCTTTTCATAGGCACTGGGTCGGACTCCATGTGTTTAAAATCTGTATACAATTTTAAAGTATTTATATTTATTTATATTTTGTGATAAACTAACAAAGATTTTAAGTACTCATATCACAATTATGGATGTTTTTTTGTCCAAAATAAAGTTATTATTATTATTATTGTATACAATGCAAATCAAAGATATAATAATTTATAGAGAAAGGTGTGACTAAATGTGATCCATTAAGCAAAACAATATGTATTTTATTAAAAATATGAAGTTACACCATGCACTTTTACAATGAACAACACAATTACAAACACCCCAACTTATTTTCATAATTAATTTTAGTACACTTCTGGACACATCTATTGGCCCACCTTAGAGTTTAGGTTTCGATGGCCCCTACCGAAATATGATTGCTAGATTGAACAAAAACTGTTGATGCAGTTTTAAACCTGATACATTTTACCATCTTTTTCGATGGTATTGTTTTAAATTTGAATTCAGAATACCATACGACATGGAGCTACGCCTAACAAGTCGGATATGCGCCTTGTTAAAGGCAATTGATTTTTGAATAAAAAACATGTTTTATCAAATAAAGGTTTAATTTAATAACGCGTGTTGCCTCCATGGGCATCTGCCACAGCTCTCATACGATTAGGCATAGAGTTTATCAACCGCTCTATGAAATTTTGAGGGATCATCTCCCATTCCTCTTCTATGGCAGTTTTCAACTCCTGCATCGTCTGGGCAACTGGCTGACGAGCCCTAACACTTCTTTTTAGCTCGTCCCACATGTGCTCAATGGGGTTCATGTCTGGGCTTCTGGCTGGCCAGTCCATAACTGTGATGTTCACATCCCGAAGATATTCCCTGACGATGCCGGCCGCATGGGCTCTTGCATTATCATGCATAAAAAGGAAATTTGGGCCCACATAGTCCGCGTATGGTATCACGTGAGGTTCTAAGCACTCACGAATGTACCTTTCAGCATTTAATGTTGGCAGCCGTGGTCCTGTAACAACCTCAAGTTGAGTTTTGCCGCTCGCAGATATACCGCCCCAGACAGTCCATGAGCCACCGCCATAAGCAACCCTCTCTTCAAAGCAGCATTGTGCGAAACGCTCTCCCTTACGTCGGTAGACCTTCTTCCTTCCATCATTGCCATGTAACACAATTTTAGACTCATCAGAAAAGAGTACACGGCTCCAATCTTGCTGTGTCCAATTTAAATGACTGCGTGCGAAATGAAGGCGCGCTGTTCGGTGGGCTCGCGTTAGTTTGGGGCCATTAGCTGGCTTGTGTGGTACCATATCGCGTTCTTTTAACCTTCTCCAAACAGTTCGAGCGCTCACAGATACTCCGTGGAAGTCGCGAAGTTGGTTTTGTATCTCAATGGAGGTAAGGTGACGATTTCTCAAGCTGGTCGTCATGATGAATCGATCCTGCCTTTCAGTTGTGACCCGAGATCGTGGCCTTCCTTGGCGACGAACAAAGCCGCCAGTCTCTATGTACCTCCGATAAACATTTCGGACCGCAGATCGACTTAAATTAAGTTGAGCACTCACGTTTCTTTGGCTGTGTCCGGCCTGAATAAGTGCCACAGCTTGGGCGGCGACTTCAGGTGAAGTATCCATAGATTATTGATAGAACCTCACCTTAATGTTAAGAATAAGTAATGTTTGTTGCAAAACCAAAGATATCAATCACTTTTTCAAGAATTAAATCCAAGTAAACCAATAAAACCAAGTTTTCTTAGTATTCGATTGTTTGATATCAACAAACAGGCTCCAAATTGTCTTTTGTTTCTTTAAATTCTGTGTTCGAAATTCAAAAAAAGACTATTGAATGAAATTGTGAATGTGCCAGGTTCAAAACTGCATAAAAACTTTTTGCTCGACCTAATATAAAATTTTAGCTAGGACCAAACGAAACTGAAAATACAAGGTGGGCCAAAAGATGTGTCCAGAAGTGTATAATTATAATATTTTCAGTGACGACTAAAACGTTATTTATGAAAACAAGTGTATTATTTAATTATATTTTTAGTCAGTCTTTTATTAGTCTGTATATCATCTAGGACCAGAGTCCTTGTCAAGACGAATCAAACAAGCCCAAACTTTTACTTTATGTGAAAGAAGTTTATGTAAAGATTACAGGAAAAATAAAACAATGTATCTAAATAGTACACATTTACATAAATCGGAACGAAACCCTCGGTGCGCGAGTCCAACTCGCTATTCACCGGTTTTTTTTCTTTTCAGTCACATGGATTGATTCCCAGCCGCTAATTGATTATCTAATGCATAGCGACAGTGAAAAGTGTCCTCTCAATCCTGACAAAAACGTTATCAACATGACAGACGTCTTATGTACATTACGAAACCATTTATTATACTTAAATCATTCATAATACGAGAAAGAATGAATGGCGCAATCGCGAGACTGACGGAAGACATTTATTTCCTTTTGTAGTAAGAGGAACTGAGCAGAACGTGTATAGAAGAGCTGCGGAACGGAGTATTAATCGCTTTGCACAGTTTCGTTCCAATGCATTGTATTCTGTAACATTCTCCACTAGGAATGCTTGTTTCTGAAGTGTATCAACTGTTCTTATTGGATTTCCGGCTGTCATTCGTAGATCTTTGACATTAGTTAGAAGCCCAAAAGTCTGACACCTAGTCATACCAAAGGGACGATGAGAGTTACGCAGTAACTGGGTTGTGGAGGTCAAATAGACAGTCGCTCCATGTAAAATACTGGTGTTCAGCTGTATCTGGTTGGACTGGAAGCCGACCCCAACGTAGTAGGCAAAAGGCTAGGCAGATGATAATGATAATTTATTTATTATTATAAAGCCAAAATGAAGCTAACTATCGCAAATCTATTAGAATTTGTTCTGCAAGAAAATCAAAGTATGGAATGGTTTTAAGGCCAGGATATTCGACCGCAGTAGGCATTTAGCGTTACCTCCATAGATATATGAAAGAAGTTTTTTATATTTCTATGGTTACCTCCCACCCCGCGTGGCAAGTCGCGCGAACGCGCAGTTCAAATGAACTCGCTGACCCCGCTCTGCAAAATAATTTTCCCATAATTTAAACTTAATTACCACTATAATTATAATACAACTTAAACTAAGATCTACAGTTTAATTATAAACTACAACAATATTTACAGACTGATTTTTAAAACTAATAAACAAACACGGAAAATAACAATAATATGACAAATATTTCGATCGATTAGCGGAGGGACGCAGCGAGCCAGCAAAAACGACACAGGTCCTGCCTCGGAAACGCCTAGCGGGCTACTGAAGCGAAGCGTTAGTTATTAGTTATTTATATATGGCATCTCGCAGTTGACCACTAAGGGTCGAGACTGCTCAACCGGGCGTTTCCTGTGGGTTCTTTAAGCGAACTTAAAGCCCCCGGCCAGGCCTAAAACTAAGGTAAATTATTAGTCGACTGAGCGTCGCTAATAATAATATGACAGCCAGACGGGGCAGGCTGGATCATGACGGGGGGGACAAGTGCTACAGGCTCAGCTGTGCCCCCAGCTGGCACAGCTTCACCGAGTAGGGGATAGGGGCGGTTACGATTGCGACCTCGGCGGCGAGGTCGGAATGTATTCCGGGGTGGTCTACGTTTATAAACCGTACTGGTGGCCTTGCTACTCTCCTGAAGGAGGGTTATGGGGTCATCAGGGTCGGTGAGAATATGACGCGGACGGCGAGTCTTACTAATTTGAGAGGGGGTATAACGCGCGGCCTCGACAACCAAAGGGTTGCGATGCTTCGCGGCGGCATCAAAGAAACGCTTCGAGCCGCGCTTCAAAAATTGATGGATCGTGGGGATCCTGAGGTCAAGGTGGAGGTCCGCGTTCCGAACGAACCAAGGGGCGCCCGTTATCCTTCGGAGGAAACGGTTCTGTAATGTATGAAGCGAAGCGCGTGCGCCGCTTAGTTATATAATCATTTTGTTAAAATAATAAAAAACTGTTTTGAGAAAAAGTAACCGGAGAATGTTCTCCTAAACGTTATTGCCTATTTTTTGACATATTTTTTTTTGAGTAAAAGTTTGGTCTACTTCAAGTACGACTTGAAAAACGATCACAAATATCTCTGTTTTCGCGATTTTTTATGATCGAGTGAAAATTTAAATATCGTGTTTTGAACCGGAGAATAATCAAGAATGTTTATTAAAGTACAACATATATTTTTACCAAATCAAAACTAAGAATATTTGATTGTTTAATGTTGAATCAAAAATAGGTCGATTTTGAGGAACCTGGCCTTAATATAATGAGTTTGGAGTTTCTTTTAGAGGACTAATGCTCGTTTTCAGTAATACTAGGTGACATCTGAATGATTATCTGAAAACGGTCAGAAACGGGTGAACCGTTTATACAAATGCCTGCAAAAAAATCGGCCTGTGCACTTCGATTTGAATCAAGATACTTATCTCAAAAAGTAAATATAGGTAATGAATAATAAAAACTTTTTTACAAAAAAATACAACCGACATCCAAAAACAACACTACAAAGTGAAAAATAACTTTAATTTCGGATGTCGGTGTCTATTTAAATGTATTTTCGTTTTTTGCCACCGACTTCCGAAATTAAAGTTATTTTTCCCTCTCGAATAAAACAAAAAAATCCAAATTGGTCTAGCCATCTTCGAGTAATCGGCAAACATACATAAAAAAAGGTTCCGACGAATTGAGAACCTCCTCCTTCTTGAAGTCGGTTAAAAAATAATTTTGATACCATAATATAACAGGTGAAAAGATTAGGATTCAATCAATTTATTGCAAATTGAAATTGAAAATTGCATACCAACTGGACCTTTGAGCCTTCAAAACGGAAAACGGTAATCACGAAATTTTATTCGCCGATTTTCAACAATAAAATTGGTTTTCTTGTTAAAAAAATCGGCCAAGTGCGTGTCGGACACGCACAATGAAGGGTTCCGTAGTTGAAAAGAATTTATCCCGAATATGAACCCCCAAAAAAATATTTTTGTGATAAAGTTACAAATTAACAATTTTCGGACTTTATCATTTATTTGTGCTGTGAAACCTTGCTGTTTGCCAAATGTCATGATTCTAGGACAACGGTAAAGTACCCTATATGTTTTGATTTAATTGCGAGTATCAAAATATGCCGTATAAAGGACGATATTTTTTTATTGCGTTGAGGTAGACACTTCATTTTCTTAGAAGTCTAAGGGACCATAGATTTACGTACCTCCAAGCGTTCCTGGGGAAAAGGGTCTAGACAGACTGACAGCCAGACAGACAGATAGACGGACAACGAAGTGATCCTATAAGGGTTCCGTTTTTTTTCCTTTTGAGGTACGGAACCCTAAAAAACAATTAAGATTATTTCAATAACTCGTATTGCCACCCCTTGCTAATTGCACCTTCAATCCGGTTTTTCATTGACCCTATCAAAGTTACGATGAATTCCTGAGGGATAACGTAAAGACCTATTTAGATTACAATGTCTGTGCTACCTACGAAACTTCCCTGAAATAATCCCTATTCCTTTGTCAACATCAAACAGGTCTTATTCATAGTCAAGTTAGTCTTAGTTGACGTATGTTCCTCTTTGTGCTGGACTAAGAATACCTAATATTCACGGTTTATGACGTCAAATATCTCCGAGGCACGGCTTAAGGTGCAAGTCACTCTGTATTGCAAACATTAGGTGCAAGACAGATGGAAGACGTCTCCAGTAAGCCTCGCTCTCTGTTATTATGCAGTTAATAATAAAGCGGGTACTTTTACTAGAAAGTGGGATATGGATTTGAATTTTTGTTGTATTTTTAGGGTTCCGTACAAAAAAAAACGGAACCCTTATAGGATCACTCGTGTGTCTGTCTGTCTGTCCGTCTGTCACATCCAATTTGCTCCGAATTTTATAGACCACGGACGGGTAAAGTAAATAAATGAATTTTGAATATGGGGTTCACTTTTGGGGGACAAATAAGAAAATTAAAAAAAGAGTTTTGCACACTATAGCGTGTGGCATATCAAATAAAAGGGCTTACTAATATATAAGGGTTTCAAATATATTTTTTTATTAATTTTAAAATAAATTATTTTAAAGTTATTTAAGAAAATAGATCAAAATTGACCATTCCCCCCACTTATCTCCGAAACTGCTGAACCTATGTTTTTTTTTTAAATACAGAAAATAGTTATTTATCTGTAGATTACAGGAAAACCTATAAGAAGTCTGTGGTCTTAAAATAACATATTAAATCTTTCAATATTGTGAGTACAAAATTACATTCACAGTTGGAATGTATGGGAGAACATGTTTATTAACTACAATGTTAAGTTTGATCTTGGGATAAATTCATCCAACTACGGAACCCTTCATTGTGCGTGGTCCGACACGCACTTGGCCGATTTTTTTAATCTAGTTGCCAAGTAATAACAGCAGCACGGGTCGATCCATCAGGTTAAGTTACGCTTGCCGGGGTTGGTCCGTAGATAAATGACCATCTTTACGTACCGAAACTCCTCCATGTCTCGGAAAGCACGTTAAGCTGTTGGTCTCGGCTGTCATTCGTAGATCTTGGACAGTCATTAAGGGTCGTCAGAAGCCCGAAAGTCTGACAACCAGTCTTACCAAGGGGTACCCATATAGTATTGCTGGGTTGTGGAGGTCAGATAGACACTCGCTCCATGTAAAATACTTGTATTCAGCTGCATCCGTTTAGACTGGAATCAGAGGGCCAATTCTCGTAATTAAAAACGTTCAAATTCCAAGTCGCAATGTCAGCCAGCGACAATCAAATGTCAAAAATGTAGGCAAACTCTATACAATTTTGACAGATTGAGACTGAGATGAGATTGCGAACGTTGTTATAAAAATACGGGAATTGCCCCTCTGATCCCAACATAGTTGGGAAGAAGCTAGGCAGATTGATTTTGAGTTGTTAGTTTTATAGAAGACTAGCAGCGCTCCGTAGTTTCTCAAACCCGTAAGAATATCGAGATAAAAAGTATTCTATGTATCAGGTTATAAACTATCTGTGTGCCAAATTGCATCAAAATCTGTTTAGTAGATTTTGCGTGAAAGGTTAACAAACAAACATCTATCCATGTATCCTCACAAACTTTCGCGTTTTATTCGTAGGATTCTTCACTAATATTTAGAGATGCTATCGATGGGTGAGCTGAGACAAAATTCTGATATAGAAGGAAATGTACCTATTTAAAAAGGTTCTTCGATCTGGAACCGTTTTTACCCTATCAATCAACTCAGCCTTGGCCTATCTTAAAAGTAGCCTATTTTACCCTAGCTGAGACTCAAGATTCAGTCAGACGCTAGCTTATTGATTGTGTGTGTGTTTGTATGTTTGTTACTTCTTCACGCTCAACCGACAGGACCAATTTTGATAAAATTTGGTATGTAGGTAGCTGTCACCCTGGATTTACCTACACATAGGCTACTTTTTATCCCGGTGTACGTGGGTGTAACAGCGGGGGCAGCTAGTTCTTCAATAGTCCGTGCCGATACAAGCGAAGACATTTCTGCGTATGTCGCGGCACTATTGAATTATGATCTGTGTTTGATATTAGAAAAAAAAAAACGTGCGAGCCTTACAGTAGTTATATCTGACGTCTACTGCACCGCGCGCGCTCATTGGTCAAATCAAATAACGCGCGCTTCCCCGGCGTCCAGTTACACACGTCCATCACTTTTCACGAAATCACTCCCACAGATTGCAGGGAAGCGAGAGGAAAGATGTTACACATCAAAAACAAATTGCTTAACAAGATTTAAAATAAACACAAACAAAAGGGTTTGAAAAAGGTTTGAAAATGACAAATGTAACATTTGTTACATGAAAGGTTGAAAGGCACGGGTCACACAAACGGGACGCGATGACAGGTCACGATCTGTCGTCAGGCCACAGCGTCAGTCCCGGCTACGTTCCGTCACTTCTGTGTACACTGTGCATGACGCGTGTAATTTGTATGAAATATGATGCAAGGGAATAGAAATGAGAAGTGTCGGTGATACGAGTGCGTGCCTTTTAGGTGAATTAGTCTTTGCATGTGCTTTCGGTGTTAGTTAAACAAAAACTAGTTTAGCTACCGACGTACTTATTATATGCAGCTGAATACCAGTATTTTATATGGAGCGACTGCCTATCTGACCTCCACAACCCAATTACTGGGTAATACGATACCCCTTGGTAAGACTGGTTGTCAGACTTTCGGGCTTTTGACGACCCGTAACGACTGTCAAAGATCCACGAATTACAGCCGGGACCAACGGCTTAACGTGCTTTCCGAGGCACGGAGGAGTCTCGGTATGTAAAGATGGTCAGCCATCCACGGACCAACCCCGGCAAGCGTAGCTTAACCTGATAGATTTACCCGTGCGGCTGTTATTACTTAGCCACGAGCTCCTCCTACAGACGTCTTTATACCCGATCAGAATGGGCTCGATGAAGAGTGTGTATTAGTTTAGTAGCTAAACGCGCTTGTCTATTACTCCGACCCTAGGCCGTCACCCTACTGAACATTTTAAAACTTTTTTACAAAAAAATACAACCGACTTCCAAAAACAACACTACAAAGTGAAAAATAACTTTAATTTCGGAAGTCGGTGTCTAGTTAAATGTATTTTCGTTTTTTGCCACCGACTTCCGAAATTAAAGTTATTTTTCACTTTGTAGTGTTGTTTTTGGAAGTCGGTTGTATTTTTTTGTAAAAAAGTTTTTATTTTTCACTTTTTAGTTGTTTACCTACCCCACACAAATTCTAATACCACTATCTGCAAAACAAACTAGAACATCATCCATATAAAAGTGGGAAAAAATACGTATTATTGCAGCTAACTCAAGAACTACCAAAGCAAAGTTAATCAATTTTATATGGGACCAACTGTGATGTATACCCTCTCGAATAAAACAAAAAAAATCCAAATCGGTTTAGCCATCTTCGAGTAATCGGGGAACATACATAAAAAAAAAAAGGTTCCGACGAATTGAGAACCTCCTCCTTTTTGAAGTCGGTGAAAAAGAGCAACGGCTGAGTTTCTTGCTCATTCTTCTCCACACAAAACTACCTTTTGGAAGGGGCAACTAGAATCAATTCCATTTACTTGTAAATTTTTGACCTTCAAAAGTGCTTTTAACGTGCCTGTTTGAAATTAATGATTTGACTTTGTTCGCTACTACGTAGCTCACTGTATGGCTTATATTAGTACCACGGTAAGCTATTATGGTATAGTTCGTATCAATGTGCGCTTTAATAATTTGTAACGTGACGATATTATCGTGGTCGTCCACGGCAGAGCAGTAAAATGTTTGGAAATACGTACACGTCATTACGTGTACGGAAATTTTAAAGTGTCTTTATTATATTTCCATACGTTTGAATACATGAGGGAAGTATCTTCTATGTTACCTTGATGCCGTGGACGTCGACGATAATATTGTCACGTTATAAATTACAAAAGCGCCCAACACGTAAGAAGATTTGCCTTAAACTGTTCATTCTGTTTTAGGCAAATGAAATACCTGTGTATCTAGGTACTATATAGGAGTTATATTGTTTACCACATGTTCCTCGTGTACATGTTTTCATCTCCCGTCTACAATAGACCTTGTTCCATATTCAAGGTAAGGGTTTTAATGGAACACCTACAACCCTGGAGGTGTTCCATTAAAATCCATGTTCCTCCATTCGCATTAAATTATAAATGTGCCCGTGTTACACGAAAGTATCGTTTTAAAATGACAAATGGAGCACTTTTGTTCTCTCCAAATGTTCATCACTGCTATATAAATTGTATTACAGTTATTTATAGTGAATTGTAAGCTCAGAGGAGCTCGTGGCTAAGTAATAACAGCCGTACGAGTCGAACCACCAGGTTAAGCTACGATTTCCGGGGTTGGTCTGTGGATGGGTGACCATCTTTACATACCGAGACTCCTCCGTGCATCGGAAAGCACGTTAAGTCGTTGGTCCCGGCTGTCATTCGTGGATCTTTGACAGTCGTTACGGGTCGTCAGAAGCCCGAAAGTCTGACAACCAGTCTTACCAAGGGGTATCGTATTACCTAGTCACTGGGTTGTGGAGTTCAGGTAGGCAGTCGCTCCATATAAAATACTGGTATTCAGCTGCATCCCGTTAGACTGGAAGCCGACCCCAACATAGTTGGGAAAAACTAGGCAGATTGATAGTGAATTGTAAGTTGTAACAGGCTTTTTTTTGCAAAAAAGAGAATTACTAGTTGATTTTTTTATAACTTTAGTTTTGGTATCGCAGAATAGAATGATAATTATCTACAGATATAAAAACCACAAAAAAAAAAAAAACAAAAAAAAATACAATTAAACAAAAAAAAAAAAAATAATAATAATAAAAAAAAATATATATATAAATATAAAATAAAATAAAAAAATAAATAAAAAATAAATAATAAAAATAATATAAATATAAATATATATATATATAAATATAAAATAAATAAATAAATAATTACAAATAAATAAATTACAATTTTAGAAAGATTTTATAAAGTTATGGTTTTGTAATTTCTTTCAATGTTGATGTTGTGTCTTACTTTTAACATCAAAAGCACAGCAGTTTTTTTTGTCATATAACAATAGATCATTATTTAGTTCAAAAAAAATTTTAAGTAAAAACCATCAGAACAAACGATCAATCAGCAGATTTTCTCCGACTCCCTATAATAATACCATAACCTTGCGTGGCATTTGTTGACGTCAAAATATAAATTACACATTGCCGTCGCAATGCTACAAATTGAATTTAAATGAAATTCCATAATATAACTACGTCATAATTTCAGAGTTCATGTATTATTCATATGATTTCCTTCATAACAAGTAATTGAAAATACCATGGAAATATGCGAATAACTTTCTGTGACGTCACGTCTGTCATAGTTAGATCTTATTATACACATAGAATCAGTATAGCGAGATATTGAAAAGCCGCAATAGCTGAAATATGGGACTGATGAGGAAGAGGTCGTGCTTCTCCCAGTCTGCTCCGACTTTTGGTATCTCGGTTCACTCATGCAAAGCGATGGCGAGATCGGACGGTTAAGCAAAGGTAATCCTTTGCTTAACCGTCCGATCTACTTCGCCATCGACCTGCCGCCATTTCATCCATCCAGTGTTAATACACTGGATGGATGAAATGGCGGCAGGTCACGGGGACAATCTGCGACTCCCGCATTCCCCTTAAACTTAAGGGGAAGATATATAAAACAATGGTTAGACCTGCTGTCTTGTATGGATCAGAATGTTGGGCCACAAAAGGGATGAATGAAAAGCAGTTGCATGCAGCTGAGATGAGAATGCTAAGAGGGATGTGTGGTGTTACACGAATGGATAGAATAAGAAATGAGTACATAAGAGGAAGTCTAAAAGTGGCACCGGTGACTAAAAAGTTGTGTGGAAATCGGCTGTCATGGTATGGGCATGTGATGTGGAGGAGTGAGGAAAATGTCGTGAGGAAAGTTTTGAGTATGAATGTCGATGGCTATAAGAGTAGGGGAAGGCCAAAGAAACGATGGATGGATTGTGTGAAAGATGACATGATGGCTAGAAAGGGGGTGACTACCGAGATGACGAATAATAGAGAAGTATGGAAAAAAAGGACATGTTGCGCCGACCCCAAATATATTGGGATAAGGGCAGGAGAATGATGATGAGGAAGAGGTCGTCGAAGTCTCATTTCGTGTCTGACTGTATGACCCCGTTGTTCTTATAAACTACTCAACGGATTTTAATGCGGTTTTCAAAATTATTAAGAGAATTTATTCCGTATGGTAGGAGCCCATACTACTACTACCACTACTAGCTTTTTATCTCGTTCGCACAATATTGCTCGCGGACTGCGTGAGAGCGAGACTGAGTGCGGTGCTGGGCGCCGATAGTTTAGGTAGGTAATTGCTTTTTACAGTGAAAATAATGGTAAGTAATTTGAAAAACATAAAAAAACATAAGACCTGCTTTATAGTTAGTTCAGTTAATATGCAAAGTTTCATGATCTAATTTGAAGTATTTTTTGAATACCAGCGGTTTATTGTTCGGTTTGGAGGTAACTTGGATTTTTTTTTTCTATCGAGAAAATTCAATGGAATCGTGTTTTCGTCAAACTTATAATAACTTACAACTTTACCATATATTTATTTCAAAATTAATAATCTCGATGTTTTTTTAAGTGATAAAAACCGTGCGAAGCAGGGGCGAGTAGCTAGTCCCTACTGATTCATGTAGTTGAATGAGTTAAGTGAAAAAAAAAACAAATTTGAGTAGCATAATAATATAGATTTTCAACTAAAATTATTGTGGAACTAAAATTTCTTTAGAAAATAGAAAAAAAAGTGTGTAAGCAGGACCGTGCCATAATTAAAAAGAGAGTTAAAGAAAATAATTAAATGTCAAAAACATGCATACAGCTAAAATGAAGTCTGTAATTCAATTTTAATTTGACAGATAGGCACAAATAATTCCAATCACCCAATCCGATACGAACTGTCATTTTCAAATCATTTTCTGTAGTTCGAAATACGAAGTTACGAACGCTAATCGAATAAACCAACAGATTATCAAAATAACTGTCGTAGAATCGAAACAGTAATATAATCGATTTTATAATTGAAAACGATTGTGAATCCGGGATGGAATGATGTCGCATCAGTAATCGGAATTGGTTTCATTTCAAGTTTTCGTTTCTGAAATTAATGTCGGATGGCTCAAATTCGTGGGTGCCATGATTGATCCAATTTACATGAAACTTGATTAGCTTTAAGGACTTATGTAGGTAACTGTATCCAATTTGTAATAGTAGTTGAAATGATTTAACAATAATACGATAACAATAACAAATGGGGTTAGGGGTCATTCGGCCCACTATGGAACTGGGCCCGCGGACCAGTTACCCCTTTTAAAATTTGATAGTGGTAAACTGGGCCCACATCTGTTTTGCTTTCAATCAAGCGAAGGGTGGCTTAAAATGGCTTATATAATCTAGTCGTTTCTGGCACTCGCCGGCCGCTACCGCGGCACCGCTCGCTTCGCTCGCTCGGCTCGTGCGTAGAAGGTCACAGTTTTAACCTAACCTAACCTATATATTTTTTGTCATATTGTGGTATTTTAACGCACATCCTCATATGGGGTTATTGTACTCATCATTATGAACAACTTTTACTGCCTATATGACCAAACCAGAAATCTAAAAAAAATATATATATTATATTATATATGTAAATGCTTGTACCTGTATATATATTGTATACTTAATAATATATAAGCCATTTTAAGCCACCCTTCGCTTGATTGAAATCAAAACAGATGTGGGCCCAGTTTACCACTATCAAATTTTAAAAGGGGTAACTGGTCCGCGGGCCCAGTTCCATAGTGGGCCGAATGACCCCTAACCTAACAAATGAAGGTGCCGAAGTAGTGACAGTATATTTACTATGACCGAATAATTTCGTTTCTCTTTGACGAGGAAATATTTAAGGTTTTAAATTCCGACACGTTCCATGTCTAATACTTGATTAAAAATATCGAAATAACCGAAAAAAAACTAAACATTGTAATAAAACCAAACGCATGAATGAACGAAATGTCAAATTTATTATTATAGGCCTTAAGGACCTCGCTATGATCATGCCATCTACAATTAGCTTCGTCCGGCCTTCCCCATTGCATGCCCACTGTTTCATTTACAACCAAAAAGAAGAAAGGAGATTGACCAAAATGTAGAAAACTAGTATCGGTATGAAACATGTGGTGATTTAAAGATTTATGTTTTAACGTAATTTCATCCACGAAGACCGGGATAAAAAAGTAGCCTATGTGTTAATCCAGGGTATAAGCTATCTACATATCAAATTTAATCCAAATCGGTCCAGCCGTTTGAGCGTGAAGAAGTAACAAACACAAACACACACACAAACTTTCGCCTTTATAATATTAGTGTGATTTCAAGAATGATTTTAGGATTTCTAAAATATAATTTACCATTTTATCATAGTTCTCAGCATTACACGGTAATTATGTCTCAAAATCGAGATCTAGAATCGAATCTCTTAGTGACTTTTGACACAATGTATTTAATGTAAGTACCTAATGCTGGTAAAACAAAATACGAATTAAGTAGGTGGTCAAAATGACGTTTGAGCATTTTTTAAACTTGTCAACAGATAAAGCCATATAATATCTAACTCGAGAGTTCTCATGTTACAGAATCATCGAACAATTAGCTAATTGTACACACAGCAGCAGGTCAAGTTACTACAAACTGACAAATTTCCTCATTCGATTTTGAACTTAACCGTCAACATTTTAGGGCTTATAATCATTTGGAGAAATTTAACAGTTTGGTATAACCTGATATGCTGCTGTCTGTACATTTTGTTGGACGGAAAATCCATAGTGAACATTAACTTACTAATGTTATGCAATTAAAATATTATAAAAATGTTTTTCCATAAATAATGTAAAAATCAATAATAACATTTTAATAGCATTAAAATGCAATTATAATGTTATTTAATAATAACATTTTAATTGCATTACATTAGTAAGTTATTTGTTGTGTTCTAGAGTAATCTCAAGCAAACTAAACAAAAACAATAGTAAATCAGAGCTATAACCCGCGGATTACAAATTTGGCACATGGTGAACGTTTTTACTACCAGATTAGTTTCAGCCCGCGGTTTCACCTGCACCCAATTTTTTTTTTTTTTTTTGGATGGATGGATGACTCCTGT
Source organism: Cosmia pyralina (assembly GCA_946251885.1). Taxonomy (NCBI): domain Eukaryota; kingdom Metazoa; phylum Arthropoda; class Insecta; order Lepidoptera; family Noctuidae; genus Cosmia; species Cosmia pyralina. Next base: position 7,381,195 of record OX276345.1, read on the forward strand.
AACTCAGGTTTTTCCTAGCATGGGGGTCATGGATCTTCTATTTTGTACCAGGTTATTCCACGCTAATGTAGACATAAAACTAATATTAATCGTTCAAGACTACTTAAAACAAAACGAATGAGACGTGCATTTGTATATGCTAGAGAAGGAAAGCCATTCGGTTACCAGCATATTCTGCTCGGAATATGTGAAAAATAATGCGTAAAAAAAATAATATGCGTAAAATAGGAAATGGAAATGACAACTTATGTTTTTTTTTATGCAGCGAATTTAAGGATTTGCTTACTAGGTAAAATCACCATATAACATCATAACAGGAATTATCAACATTATAAACTTAAGTCTCCACAGAACAAGTAGCGATACCAGGTCTGGTCAATCTCCTTTGTGTGTAAATAAACCTACTATTTCGAGAAACGGAAGCAGAACGTGTAATCCTAGGCTGCGGCCTTTGACATAATAATAACTATAATAATATAATAAACCATTTATTTCAGGCGACACTGGCCCATAGATAAATAATACCTTAACCTAAACATACATATTACATAGACATAGCATAAGCTGGGCCGACAAGCAAGTAACAAATGAAGGTGTAGAATATTATTTGGCACGTGATCCCGGTACCGTTTGATATGCCCAATGCCATACATTTTAGTGCTCGTGGCTATTTAATAACGGCCACAGGGGTCGATCCACCAGGTTAAGCTACGATTGCCGGGGTTGGTCTGTGGGTGACCATTTTTACATACCGAGACTTCTCCGTGCCTCGGAAAGCACGTTAAGCCATTGGTCCCGGCTGTCATTCGTGGATTTTTGACAGTCGTTACGGGTCGTCACAAGCCCGAAAGTCTGGCAACCAGTCTTACCAAGGGGCATCGTATTACCCAGTAACTGGGTTGTGGAGGTCAAAAAGGCAGTCGCTCCATGTAAAATACTGGTATTCAGTTGCATCCGGTAAGACTGGAAGCCGAACCCAACATATTTGGGAAAAGGATAAGGAGATGATGACATTTTAGTAAGCAAGAAAGCTAAAATACCAATAACTCTCAATAGTATATATATATAATAGGAGAGTATAAACTCTCAATAGCTATTGATTCGACTAAATTATATATTAGAGCAAATTCCTTCCTTATGCTCGGTTTTTGAGTTCCTCAGATTAACCCTCGATAGTAATTATTCTCCTTAGCATATAGATCAGAAACATGATGTTGAAACAATAATCACTATCGAATAGATAAACTCCGTTTAAATACCTGAAAAACCGGGCATGGGTCTGTTATACAATCGTTGTATGCACTGCACAGTTTTGAAAACAAAGGATCAACGAGGTAAACTTACTTACCCAAGCCGGTACAAGCGAAGTGAGCAAAGACCACTAACGAGACAGGGTAGAACGGACGAGACGACGAATTTATAAAAATTTGCATTTTTTTGCCGCTTACCATACCATAAAGGACACTCGCCGCGAGCATTAGCTTCGCCAATTTGTTTTTCGTTGCGTCAGCATTTGTCACGCAAAGAAGATTCTTTTGCAAAACAATAAGTTTGACGAGTACAGTGGTGCCACGAAAAATAAGATTTGACACACCACGTAGTTTGACTTGCACAGTAGATTCTGATTATTTTGATGTATAGATTTCTTTAGCGGTATGAGGTCTGAAATGGGAAGGGACCGAGCGTCATCGCGGTGGCGGAAAGAGCGCGGGAGGCGCGGAACTGCGCTCGCCAAGTCTCATCTTTCGCGCACGCATTGTACGCATGGCTACAGATCAAGCTATACATTTCCAGTATAAGATGATCTTGAATTTCCTCACAATAAGAGGTCAGTGTAAACTGGAAATGTATAGCTTGATGTGTAGCCGTGTGTACCTACGTGAAGCCAAACACGAAAAACAAATTCTCTACAAGCTGCTCGTGAACCAGTGTTCGTTTTGCGAATGATTTTTTGTTGCATAACAAATGCTCGCGCAACGAATGTCAATCTGCCTAGCCTTTTCCCAACTATGTTGGGGTCGGCTTCCAGTCTAACCGGATGCTGCTGAATACCACCACCATTATTATTATCATTATTTTACATGGATCGACTGCCTATCTGACCTCCACAGTCCCAGTAACTGGGTAATACGATACCCCTTTGATAAGACTGGTTGTCAGACTTTCCGGCTTCTGACGACCCGTAACGACTGTCAAAGATCCACGAATGACAGCCGGGACCAACGGCTTAACGTGCTTTCCGAGGCACGGAGGAGTCTCGGTGTGTAAAGATGGTCACCCATCCACTGACAAGTGTAGCTTAACCTGATGAATCGACCCGTGCGGCTGTTATTATTTAGCCACGAGCTCGCGCAACGAATGTATGCAACCCAAATTCGTGAAGCGAATGATAGCGGTGAAATACGCATCCTAATTGCATAACACACTATCCATCGGAATCTGAATCATTTTGAAGCAAATTGCTAATCGATTGTTGCATAATATGTTCAAAAAATTTGTCTGCTGGACAACGTAAATAACGCAATGAATGTTATTGAACTGTCAGAATGAAACCAACTCCGATTGATAATGTGTTACGCAACTAGGGTATTACAATCTCATCTGAGTTAATGTTCGCTTTTATAATTTTCTAACGTGGCGATATTATCATGGAAGTCACCGTCCACGTCATTAAAATGTATGGAAATACGTGAATGTTATAAAGTTATCGTGGATGTAAACTTAACGGCGTCATATATAGTTCAATAAATTTTACTTCCCAGTGTTATCGTGCATGTCTACGTTAATATAACTGTAACGTTAAAAAATATAATAAACGCCCAATAACGTTTAATAATAAAACAGATATTCAAAAGACCATCGTTTCCAGCCAGACACACAGAACTTCAATTTTGCTTCACTGCTACGTTTCTTCACCATTGTCAGCATTCCAATAATGTCTATTTTAAACTCTTCATACTAAGTTCTATTCAGGGTTGTCATCTATTCATAACTTTGCCATTTTCTCCGTTCGTCTAGCCGCAATTCTAAGAAACTTTGAAGCCTCATACGCAGAATACTATAGATACAGTAGTAACATCTGGGCAGTGACCTTGCATTAATTACCTACGGCCGCTCGGTAATTAAATCCGCATCCAGCCGTGCGTAACTGCCGCGCACTGGAACGGTTGCCTACTGAGATTTCGAAGCGCCGTTTCGGCCATTTTCTATGAAGTAGTACTACTGTAACTTTACTATTCTGTGCCTCGAAGGTGTGTGTAGAGGTGACAACACGGTTTTATGAACAAGTTTTACTTAAACATTTATGATATTGAGAAAATTGTTTGTAAGTTATACATTGATAGTTCTAGGTATATGAGATAGAATGCATTGACATTTTGTATTAAAGCTTCTCGTGACGTTTTCTCTGGATTCAGATCAAGTTATGTGAGAGGTGTAGCAGAAAAACTTCTTAATACGCCATTTTAATGTATTCATTTGATTAGGAAGGCCCCAACTTCAGTGGCTTAGAATTACATCAACTAATTTATATGCTCAAAGACTTGGTTCTATTAAAATATTTGACTTCTGTGAGTGCGGCAGCATGAAGCAAACGATCAATAAACGAGAAACAAAATGGGCAAACAATCAGCTGAAAACTGTCTTTGCATTACTTCCATTCATTCACGATCCTCCATCGAATTCCCAACGCAATTTACATAAGAAGATTAATCTAAAATTTAAGTCTGTTACAGGATTTGCATTCATTATAACAACGTAGCCAGTAAAAACTTTCAGCAAATATGTCAGCGTTATGATCCAATGTTTAAAGTGAAATGCTAATTAGATACAAAATATTTTATGGAGACGTAAAACAGATCGGAGTTTTTGAAGTTTTAACAAGAAAAGTCGGAATTGTTCGCTTATTCACGTTGTTCATCGGAACCTAATTTGGTAACGGAACGTGAATAAAGACGACTGAAATCGTAATGGCGGATCGATTTGTCCAATTTATTTGTTTTCTCCAAAGTCCAACAGAGGGTGTACCAAATTGATAATAGGTCTTTACCTATGAAATTGCCGTTTTGTATGAAAAAATTTAAACGAATTTTTTTCATGCATTTTTTATTTGTATTAATCGAAGTAATCACCCATGCAATCAATGCATCTTTGCCACCGCAGTGGCAGTTTATTGATGCCCTTCTTAAAGAAATCAGCTGGACGGGAGGCAACAAATTCTTCAATGGCATTTTGTACTGCCTCTCGGGTATTGAATTTTTTTCCCGCCAAGAAGTTATCCAAATTCTGGAAAAAGTAGTAGTCTGTAGGCGCAAGGTCTGGTGAGTAGGGCGGATGACGGAGAGCTTCCAACCCCAGTTCTTGCAACTTGGAGACCGTCTGCTGTGCAGTATGAGGTCGCGCGTTGTCGTGCAGGAGCAGCGGAGACGAGCGATTGACCAATGCTGGTTGGAGATGTGCCAGCTTCTCCATCATTGTGTTCAGTTCTTCACAGTACACATCTGAAGTAAATGCTCACCCCGTTTGGTAGGAAGCTGTGATGAATCACACCGGCGCTAGACCACCAAACAGTGACCATCACTTTTCTAGGGGTAAGTTTTCGTTTAGGGCATTGTTTAGGTGCTGAACCAGGATCCAACCAACTTGCTGAGCGCTTGCGGTTATCAAACGGAATCCATTTTTCATCGCAGGTAACAATGCGGTTCAAAATTCCTTCATTTGTGTGTCTGTTGAGCAGTGCAAGGCACGTCTCGACGCGTACTTCGCGCTGGCGATCATTGAGTTCGTGGGGCACCCATTTGTCAAGCTTTTTTATCTTGCCAATTTAACGCATTTGCGTTAAATTGGCAAGATAAAAAAGCAAGATAAAGGTCCATTTGGACCAATATTGCTTTGACGCTAACGTCGAAAGCTGCTGCTAATTCAGCCGTAGATTGTGTATCATCAGCATCCACAATCGCCTTTAATTCGTCATTGTCGACCAAAGTCTTCGGACGACCGCGAGGTTCATTTTTCAGGTCGAAATTTCCAGAACGGAAGCGAGCAAACCAATAACAAGTGGTGCGTTGGTTTGTAGTGTTAGCTCCGTAAACGTCGTTGATGTTGCGTGCCGCTTGTGCCGCGTTGCTGCCACGACGGTACTCATATTCCATAATTACTCGAATTTTTAACGTATCCATGATGAAGAAAAAGATTGAAATGCGATGAAAATGTAACACTAATCAATAAACAAATGACTACTTTTGGGAAAAAAAATCCATGTTTTTAAAATAAAATTAATTTGAAATTAGAATTCTTAGCCAAACAAAAATTATTTTGATTTGAAATGGCCAGTACCTACTGCAGAACGGAAATTTCATAGGTAAAGACCTAATATTAAAAGTGCGGTTGGTAGAATTTCTAGATTGCATTCGTAGGTCTTGGACAGTCCTTACGGTTAGTCAGAAGCCCGAAAGTCTGACGACCAGTCTTGCCAAGGGGTGATCGCTTTTACCCAGTAACTTAGTTGTGGAGGTCAAGAGCACAGAGTCGCTCCATGTGAAATACTACTGTTTAGCTGTGGTTAGACTGGAAGCCAACACCAACATATTTGGGAAAAGGCTAGGCAGATGATGTTTGCTAGTAACAAGACTCAAGTGAAGGATGCACTCTGAAGAAGTAGTTAGTCCCAGTATCAATCTTGCTTATAGACAAACTACATTTAATTATTAAAACTCTTTGAGACTCTTACTATGCACCTCTATAATCAAAACCAATGCCACATCTTGCTTGATCGCAGATGTTTCGTAGTCAGTCAGTCAGGACTTCTCTTTTTTTTCTTATATAGATCAATACTATCAGACACTTCCCGTCGGCGGTTTATTCCGCCAGACGTTTTAAAGCTCGCAAAAATTAGGTTATCTTACTTACTTATAGTTTGAGTCCTAATTTTTATATATTGATACTCGGGAAACTATTTCAATACTATTTGTAAGCAGCCAGATCAAACATAGCAGTCGAATATCCCCCAGACACAATTAATTGTATTTTAACTCTATCCCATACATTTTGTTAATAAGAAAATAAGTAAGATCTTGGCGGCCCTGGGCTCCTTCTCTATTATTTAACAATAAAACACGCTCTGTATTTGGACAGCCATTATTATGTGACCATTCACAGCTTTCCTAGTAAATCAAAGCGTCACGGAATGCGTTCTGTAAATGACTATTACAACAATATAATTCCCATTTTTACAATATAAACGGAGATGGGTCGTTCGTCTTTATCATAGATAGTGACAAGTCCCCTCCGAAAAAAAAAACGTTTTTCTTCCTAAATATTCCGTTTCACAAATTTTTTTTTCACAAAAATTCTTTTGACAAAACAACCAATAGAACAATCTTAAACACAAGACTTCCGTTTTTATTATTACTGCGTATTACAAAATAATTGTGACGTGACGGAGGTGTTGTCGGTAGAAAAGAACATCCAGTGTGACGGAGGTGTTGTCGGTAGAAAAGAACGTCCAGTGTGACGGAGGTGTTGTCGGTAGAAAAGAACGTCCAGTGTGACGGAGGTGTTGTCGGTAGAAAAGAACGTCCAGTGTGACGGAGGTGTTGTCGGCAGAAAAGAACGTCCAGTGTGACGCATGTGTTGTCGGTAGAAAAGAACGTCCAGTGTGACGGAGGTGTTGTCGGCAGAAAAGAACGTCCAGTGTGACGCATGTGTTGTCGGTAGAAAAGAACGTCCAGTGTGACGGAGGTGTTGTCGGCAGAAAAGAAGAACGTCCCAGATACCTAACTAAGACGAACATTATAACAATCACTGCCTAAATAAATACGTAAATAAAAACAAATCTTGTTAGTAATGTAGGTAATACGAGGAGCTCGTGGCTAAGTAATAACAGCCGCACGGGTCGATCCATCAGGTTAAGCTACGCTTGCCGGGGTTGGTCCGTGGATGGGTGACCATCTTTACATACCGAGACTCCTCCGTGCCTCGGAAAGCACGTTAAGCCGTTGGTCCCGGCTGTCATTCATGGATCTTTGACAGTCGTTACGGGTCGTCAGAAGCCCGAAAGTCTGACAACCAGTCTTACCAAGGGGTATCGTATTACCCAGTTAATGGGTTATGTAAAATACTAGTATTTAGCTGCATCCGATTAGACTGGAAGCCGACCCCAACATAGTTGGGAAAAGGCTAGGCAGATTCAGATTCAATGTAGGTACCTATACCGACAATTCGTTATCATTTCGATCATGTTGAGCAAATCTAGTTAGCCTAACGAGTTAGTACGATGCGCGAAGGTGATTAGTAAGCGCTTAACTACTAACCTTAATAGCGCAGTGTAACATCGCGTAGTAAAGCGAATCGGCAAGGTCGACAGTTTAATGTGGGTTGGTTGTTAGTCTCAAGACGGTAATGCATTTCATTACATGACTGTATTTTATTTAGAACTTCAGCCCGCGACTTCATTCGTGTGAAAGTCGTATGACACCACAACATACTAAAATAACAGCCACATATTTATAAAACTTTGTACAAACAGATAAACAGGCAAAAATTCTAAAATAGTAGTTTATGATACTGTTACATAATGAGGGGTATTAAAACACGAGTGTTTTTTAATAATATTATCACACGAGTGTTTTAATACCTAGTTGCAATGTGCAGTTTTATACACTACTTTATCTACACTCATGTAATAGGTTATACCTATTTAAAAATAAAGCAACCAAAGTTAGCAAAAAGTAAACAAACACAATAATGGCTACGAAACCGTCACAGACTATATTTTTCTTCTTCGTCGTTCCCTCAATGCTGACGATCGCGACCACATACGACGCGTCTCCAAGCTATGCGGTCTTCTGCAGCGAGGACCACAGACTATATAGAGATACGAAAAAGGGAAACAAAACCTTCGTGATGTGGATTACGTTACTATGGTTATGGAGCTATCATCGGTTAACCACGCATGCGCCCTAGCGCGTTCCCCATAATACAATGGTCAGTCCGAAGTGTACTTTAAAAGAAAAAAAGTTATTTTATAGCATTATCTTAAGAAATCTGTATCATAATAAAACTTTTTGCGTAAAGTCTGTCATTAAGGTACAGACACAAGGCACATCAAGCTACTACAATCTGTCAAATTTCTTTAATAAATTTTCATCTTTATTGCTAAGGCATTAGGTTCAAGGTTGATTGGGAAAATTTGACAGTTTCGGGTGGCTTGATGTGCTGGCGTCTGTACCTACTCTTTTTGAATTTATTCAGAACTTTACGGTACGAGTGTAGATAAACTATATTTTCGGCATTAGAATCGTTCCCAGACCTCGTAGCAATAACTTTTTTTCAAAAATATTCAATGAACAGTTTTGACTTCACTGCGATTTTATTATATTATATATACTTACCTGCATAGATTTAAGTAATTGTATTAAAAACAAAGAATTGTTTATTTTATTTATTACAATAGTTTATAGAAGGTACACAGAAAAACATGAAGTTTAGGCCAACGACGTTTAGGCGACATCAATGGTTATAATAAAAATAAAGGCTATGGTTCGGTGACTGTTAATGAGAAATTCCGTGTGTTTACATAATCTACTGTTATATTATTTTAGTGATAGCTGTTCGTGAGGAAGAACCTGTAAAAATGTATCAGTAATTATATTAGCGTTGTGCCATTAGGTAGGTCAGCAGGCCAGGCGCACTCGACATTTTAGGTATGAAGCTACAAGTACGCGGCGGACTCGACTTGTCGATGCTAATTCAGTGTGGGCTGCCGCGCACCGGCTGGTTCACACGTTAGTTCGATACTAGCTCACGTGCCGCGTTGTAAAAGAAGACAACCCTAACGAATGAGAAGGTTTATGAGCTACGCAATAGAAAGAGAGGCAACTTCTAGGTGAATATAACTGTAGTTAATTAACGCTGTGCGACCTGAATTGAACTTTATTGTGTCGTAGCAAGAGTCGCTATTTATTTATTTAAATGATTTTGCGGAGAGAATCTTCTGTACTAGTACTATTATGTATTCTGTGGTATAAGGCAGAATCGCAGGAGCGCATTAATTCAATAAAACCGAAAACTTCGCAAGCAATGGGATTTTACTACTGAAGGTTGCGGGTGTCACCTACCTCAGGCCGAGCTGCTTCTCACACGGACCACTGTACGTTGTTTGCTCCGCGTCAGCAGTCCTGACTATCTTCATATTTTGGCTGCTGAGACCAAAACTACAAACAAACTACCACATCAACCACAAAGTTATATAAAAATGTAGCTGTTATTGAAGTGAAAATTTTTTAGGCGCGTTGAGCCATTTTTGCTAGGGGGAAATCTTACGGATTCGCGTCACCGCGTCACCTCGACACCACGACATGCTTTATGTAGTTTTACGTTTATGTTTTTACTTCTGCTGGCATTCCCCATGTATCTTGTGGTGTCGTACAACTTCCACGTGAACGAAATAGGGGGAAGCTAGTTTCCAATAACAATCATAACACATTGATTACAAATACATCAATCTGCCTAGCCTTTTCCCAACTATGTTGGGGTCGGGTTCCAGTCTAACCGCATGCAGCTGAATACCAGTATTTTACATGGAGTGACTGCCTATCTGACCTCCACAACCCAGTTACACTCCTACCAACTTATCTGTGAAATGGCGAAAATTGGAACTACGGCCGTCATGTTATTTTATTATTTTTATAAAGGTATAATTGTTTTTAATTTGTAAAAACTGTAATTCTTATTAAACGATTATGTGTAATGTGATATCCTTCTTGAAAACTTACTCAATTTTGGGCACCACTGAATCAACGGTGCCGTCCTCTTTCAGTTCACAGATAAGTTGGTAGGACTGAACTGGGTAATACGATAAGTCCCCTTGGTAAGTCTGGTTGTCAGACTTTTGGGCTTCTAACGACCCGTAACGACTGTCAAAGATCCACGAATGACAGCCGGGACCAACGGCTAACTTGCTTTCCGAGGCACGGAGGAGTCTCGGTATGTAAAGATGGTCACCTATCAACGGACCAACCCCTGCAAGCGTAGCTTAACCTGATGGATCGACCTGTGCGGCTGTTATTACTTAGCCACGAGCTCCTCCATAGATTACAAATACATGTCATTTAGTAATCCATACATCAAAGGAATAATAAATCGTGGCTATCATTAAAATGTGATGTATAAACAGAGTTTTTCTCAGAACTTAACCTGTACTTGACCCCACATGTAGTATGCCAGTTGTTTTTATTCTACCTACCTTCAAACATGACGTAGGAAGTGATATTGAACTTAAATTACTATCGATGAGGTGCTGCTGAGGTTTCGCGACTCTAACATATATTAATGACTAGTTTCTGCCCACGATTTCGTCCGCGTGAAATTTCTTGTTCCCCAACCCGACGCGTCGCATCGCATCGCCCGTTGCTTTCTTTCTGCTTAGCATTCTTTCTGACTTTTTTCTTGGCCCCTGTAAATGATCGTAGCGTGATGTTAAATAGCTTCTTCAAATGCAAAAATATTTTTTCAAATCTAACTGGTAGTTCCAGAGATAAGCGCGTTCAAATAAACAAACTCTTTAGTTTTATTTTATTAGTGTAGTATAGACGGGTTATATGTGGAAGGGATCAGAGACGCTGTCAGAGAGTTCCACACTTAAATGTGACCCAAAATTCTTAACGCATAATGCATTTTGTAAAACATTGATTGATATAATGGCACCGTGTAATGTATTTGTATAAAGATAAAGATCATTTTATTTTGCAAATATGGGTATAAAGGATAACAAAAATCATAACAAGTTCAGCCATATTTTACCATATAGGCATGCAAAAGATACAAAAAAAAAAAAATACACTACTTAACTTAAAAATCTTTTTCATTTAGGAACTCACTTACATTATAATAACCTTTCACCACTAAAAAGCTTCGAAGTCTTTTTTAACTCCTTGCGTGTCGACTGCACACATGGGTGTGCATAAGGAAAAAAACCTCCTTTCAATAGGTATATAAGCTTATATCATATATTATAAACGTACCCCCCCCCTCCCCCTCCTCCCCCTCCTCCCACTGGGATTTTGGGTTCATAAATTAGTACATAATTTACATCTAAAGGGTAATAAAGAAACATTACATAACAGTCAAGTCAAGTACAATATTACACAACAACATTATCATAATGTGATATTTGTTGATCTAGTTACCGTTGTACCAAAATAAATATTATAAACATCTAGTTTAAGGCTCTGTTATGTAAATATTTGTGTAAATCAACAATTTCATTTTCAATCAAAACAAGTTTGTTTTCCAAACCAGTCAAATGTAGTTTTGGGTGCCTATCACCACTGGGGGAGATAGTACTATACAGGACGTATAGCCATCTCTTTCTCATACTGAAATCAGTTTAAAATAATACTGCTGTAAGAGGTATTGATAGGCCCCATGACTAATAATACATATTAAAGTTGCTTTTCGGGTCTATCTGAGTGACCGCGTTATTGTTCTAAACCACGTACTTTGACACAGATTTCACGATCATTTATTGTGGAAAGTTTATGTGGAGAATATATATTAAAATAGCTTTTGCCAGCGGCTTTGCCCGCGTGGATATCGGTAAATATCCCACGGGAACGTCCTACCGGGAATTCCTTCCTTATTCCTCGTCTACATTATAAAGGGAACCTTTGTGCAAAATTTCAGCTTTCTAGGTCCAAGGGTTTGGGCTGGGCGTTGATGAGTCAGTCAATCAGTCAGTCAGGACTTCTCTTTAGAATTATATAGATAGATTATAATTATATAGATACTTACATACAATAAAGCAATCTTCATGTTGGCGGTTTGTTAGTACGATATACTTAAAAGAAGATGTCATAAAACTGGCCTTAAACAAAACACAAGCACAAAAGTAAGAAAATTGGAAAATTTTCGATACAATATCTTCGTTAAGTGCAAACATTCTCTCGCCAATCGATGCGATTTGTTACACGTCGTACCTTTTTTAGGGTTACCTAGAAAGGAAAAAAACTTGTGAAAACGGAACCCGTAGGGATCACTTCGTTATTCGTCTGTCTGTCTGTCAGTCGATCAAGACTCTTTTTCTCAGAAATGCGTGAAGGTATCAATTTTAAATCAATATCAAATACGTTTACCAAACTATGGAGCTCTATAAAATAAAGTTTTCTAAGTAAAAAAAAAAAGCGATAAAAAATATGGCCATTTATGCACATATTTATTACACAAGTAAAGGAAAAAGTCCGAAAATCGTTAATTGGAAGTAACATACAAAAAAAAAATGTTATTACAAACTTTTATTTGCAATTGGAGAATTGACCGTGACGTATATTGATGTTTAGGAGAACATGTTTTTCAACAACAATGTTAAGTTTGTTTTTGGGATAAATTCATCATCCCAATTACGGAACGCTTTATTGTACAACATGCACTTGGCCGGTTTTTATTACGCTGTATCCCTATTGTGACCTTCTATTAAACTTGACCTCAATAAAACTTCCCTGACCTTTTCAAGAAAGTGAAACTTCAAAGAAAGTGATGGGTTTTAGGACTTTTAGGCGTATGGTGCGACACCCAAGGTTATTTATTTATAATAAGCACACCAACAGCACGGTCACTTACAATTTAAAATAAAATAACATAAAAAAACGGCATTTTAGTAACTATACAAATAACAGGTATGCATGACTTTCACATATGAAACATTAGAGACAACGGAGAACAGAAAAAAGTACCTTAGTTAGTACCTTCGTTTTTAATATATACCTTCACAAATTAACTTGCCTGTAAAACGTATTAAATAATCACCCTTCTATTTCATTAAACCAACATAGGAGAACCTTTAGTATACCCACTTTTCTCTATCAAAGAACGGTTTTTGTATAACTATATGTAACTGTTAGAGTTGTCAATGTTTATCTTAAAAAAACTTTTTTACAAAAAAATACAACCGACTTCCAAAAACAACACTACAAAGTGAAAAATAACTTTAATTTCGGAAGTCGGTGTCTAGTTAAATGTATTTTCGTTTTTTGCCACCGACTTCCTAAATTAAAGTTATTTTTCACTTTGTAGTGTTGTTTTTGGAAGTCGGTTGTATTTTTTTGTAAAAAAGTTTTTATTTTTCACTTTTTAGTTGTGTACCTACCCCACACAAATTCTAATACCACTACCTGCAAAGCAAACTAGAACATCGTCCATATAAAAGTGGGGGAAAAATACGTATTATTGAAGCTAACACAAAAACTACCGAATCAAAGTTAATCAATTTTAAATGGGACGAACTGTGATGTATAACCCTCTCGAATAAAACAAAAAAAAACCAAATCGGTCCAGCCATCTTCGAGTAATCGGGGAACATACATAAAAAAAAGGTCCCGACGAATTGATAACCTCCTCCTTTTTGAAGTCGGTTAAAAAAGAAAGAAAAGAAAAACAAAGATAAATTGTTTATTCTGCACAAATAAAACTCACATTAGAAAAACGAAAAATTACAAAATATTATACAAACATGCAATGTAAGCAAAAGCCTCGTATCCAAGTTGTCAGTTTTGTCCATTGGTTGATGTTAGACCAAAGACTATTTACAATTAACAACTATATTGCCTCTGCTCTGTGTTGTGACACTCTGGGAAATGACAACAAACAATCAAAACAAAAACAAAGCTTCGTATTCGTAATAGTACATTTTGATACATGTGGAGAATATTTATTATTGCTTTCGAGGCGGAATTAACACCCGAGCCATAGGCGAGGTTGTTTTTGAGCCAAGAACTGCAATAATAAATGTCCACGTGTCGGTATCAAACGACGTTTTTCAATAAACTTTTGAAGAAATGAAATAAAATAACGAAAAATATTTTTGTCATGAATTATTAGGAAACTATGATTTAAATTGAGTTTAGAACAAAAATAAATGTTAATTTGTTCGTAAACCTTTTTTTTATTATAATAATCATGGTTATTGATGATATTCTATTATAAACATTATTTGAATATTCAAAAAATATTAACGCCGTAAAAACGCATCTCTTTGCCGAAGTTAAAAAAAACATTCACCTCCGAATAGAGACATTGAACCAATTTGAACTAAGTATAGGTATAAGTTATCTGTGGCAATTTTTATTCCCGCACACGTGTTGGAAAATGAAAAATTGCACGCTTGTGAAATACATTGCATTGTGAACCTAATCGTATATCGTGCGATATGAACCAGTTATCAAGGAAGTGTATTGAAAAATAAATTATGTTTGACTGTGTGACCTCTTGGATCTTCTTAACTACTTGCCTAGTGTATTTTACTATGGTTTTTACCATCAAACGAGTATATTCCGGAAGGTTTTTGTGTATAAATACATCTTTGATTAAATGTAGTTATGTAAGGTAAAAAATATTATTTGTAGTTAGGCATTTATTCTTACATAACTTATTTTTTAAGTTGATGACTACACTGTCGCATTAGGTTAAGGCCTGTAATGATAGCTGTAAGGATGATAAATTAATAAATAAAAGTTTTGAGGCGAGAGGAGCTCGCGGCTAAGCTACGCTTACGCGGCGTTGGCCCGTGGATGGGTGACCATCTTTACATACTGAGACTCCTCCGTGTCTCGCAAAGCACGTTAAGCCGTTGGTCGCGGCAGTTATTCGTGGATCTTTGACTGCCGTTACGGGTCGTCAGAAGCCCGAAAGTCTGATAATCGGTCTTACCAAGGGGTATTGTATTACCCAGTAACTGGGTTGTGGAGGTCCATGTAAAATACTGGTATTCAGCTGCATCCAGTTACTGGAAGCCAACTTCAACATAGTGGGGAAAAGACTAGGGAGATTGATTGACATCTCCATGTTTTGAAATGTCGCCGTTACAGCTGCGCAAAGCAAGGGCGGGGTCGATTGTAATATAAAGTACCACCTATTATTCTGAAGCTTACCAAATTATATGCTTTCCATATTTCCGGCATCGAAAAAAGGACATATTGTGTAAAGTTAATCTACGCATCCATGAGCCAAATGCTGAAACTGCATCTTATCTCTCGAATTATGATGATATGAAAATAAATATAGTACCACAATAGGTACAATACGTGCCATGAAAGTTGAGACTTGACAAGCGCAGTATTGCGCCTCCCGCGCTCTATTCGCCGCCGCCGGCACCCGGTCTAGCATCTCAGACCTCATACCGCTAAAGAGACCTATAAATCAGAATAATCAGAATCAGAGAATTATAATCTACTGCGCAAGTCAAACTACGTGGTGACTGGTATGTTAAGACTCATGTTTTGTGGCACGCATTGTACTGTATTTATTTTCATATTTTCATAATTCCAGAGATGGAAGGAAGGAGCTCGTGGCTAAGTAATAACAGCCGCACGGGTCGATCCATCAGGTTAAGCTACGCTTGCCGGGGTTGGTCCGTGTATGCGTGACCATCTTTACATATCGAGACTCCTCCGTGCCTCGGAAAGCACGTTAATCCATTGGTCCCGGCTGTCATTCGTGGATCTTTGACAATTACGGATCGTCAGAAGCCCGAAAGTCTGACAACCAGTCTTACCAAGGCGTATCGGTATTACCCAGATAATGGGTTGTGGAGGTCAGATAGGCAGTCGCTCCATGTAAAATACTGGTATTCGGCTGCATACGGTTAGACTGGATAACCCCAACATAGTTGGGAAAAGGCTAGGCAGATATATATACTCGTAATTCGAGAGATGCCAGGCATACAATACAATTCTTGTAATCTACAGAACGATCCATCCGAGCAGTTCTTACGTAGCCAAGAGCCTTTATTAAATCATTTTCTCATGTTACAACAATAACAAAGTAATAGAGACAAATCAGTGTTAATTGTCTAAAATGTTTCCTTCCTACTGGCGGAAGGGTAAAAGGGGCTTTTACCCCACACACCTACATCAGAGGTCTAATGAATTAATGTATGTATCGCTCATGCGTAAATTTCTTGAGGGGTAATTTCATGGCCTGGTCTGTAATTTCTGGTAATTACAAAGAAAAACATTTATGGAGGTGAACATTTTGTTATTTTTACGAAGTAGTCACACATGTAGATACATAAATTAAATCTATATAAATAAAAAGAGAAGTCCTGACTAGTTAGTAAGTAATTTCATGGCCTGGTCTGTAATTACTGGTAATTACAAAGGAAAACATTTATGGAGGTGAACAGTTTGTTATTTTTACGAAGAGACACACATGTAGATACATAAATTAAATCTATATAAATAAAAAGAGAAGTCCTGACTAGTTAGTAAGTAATTTCATGGCCTGGTCTGTAATTTCTGGTAATTACAAAGGAAAACATTTATGGAGGTGAACATTTTGTTATTTTTACGAAGTAGACACACATGTAGATACATAAATTAAATCTATATAAATAAAAAGAGAAGTCTAGACTAGACTAGTTAGTAAGTAATTTCATGGCCTGGTCTGTAATTTCTGGTAATTTCAAAGGAAAACATTTATGGAGGTGAACATTTTGTTATTTTTACGAAGTAGACACACATGTAGATACATAAATTAAATCTATATAAATAAAAAGAGAAGTCCTGACTAGTTAGTAAGTAATTTCATGGCCTGGTCTGTAATTTCTGGTAATTACAAAGGAAAACATTTATGGAGGTGAACATTTTGTTATTTTTACGAAGTAGACACACATGTAGATACATAAATTAAATCTATATAAATAAAAAGAGAAGTCTAGACTAGACTAGTTAGTAAGTAATTTCATGGCCTGGTCTGTAATTTCTGGTAATTTCAAAGGAAAACATTTATGGAGGTGAACCTTTTGTTATTTTTACGAAGTAGACACACATGTAGATACATAAATTAAATCTAATAAAAAAAAAAAAATTTATGTATCTACATGTGTGTCTACTTCGTAAAAATAACAGAAGGTTCACCTCCATAAATGTTTTCCGCGTCAGTCAGTCATGAGTTCATGACTGACTCATCAACGCCCAGCCCAAACCCTTGAACCTAGAAAGCTAAAATTTTGCTCAGAGGTACCTTTTATAATGTGGCAAGAAATAAGAATAGATTTCCCGGTAGCACGTCGCCGTGGGATATTTATCCGACATCCACGCGGGCGAAGCCGCGGAGAAAAGCGAGTAGGTAATAAAAATACAGGTTGTGATCTCTATTCCCACTTAGTTAATTGTTTCTCGTAACTAATAAACTAATAAACTCCATTTACAATAAGATTAACATTTAAACAAACCTTTTTTACTGTCCGTTCAACGGATTTGGACTTCTATTCCGTAGGCTTAAAGATGGCATTAAAGCTAAAAATGTGCTTACAATACCAACTGTTTACTGCATCTGCCATTTGTCATGCCACCAGCGCAATAGAAGTCAAAATCGGTTGAAAGGACTGTAAAAAAGGTTTGTTTAAATGTCTAATGTTATTGTAAATGGAGTATAGTTTCTTAAAAAAATATTTCACTTAGCACCCGTTTCTAAATGCCCACAAAAGAAAACGATTGTCATGGTATGGACATGTGAGGCGGAGGAATGAGGAAAAAGTCGTCAGGAAAGTTTTGAGTATGAATGGACTGTGTGAATGATGATATGGCTAGAAAGGGGGTGACTTCCGAGGTGATAACTAATAGAGAATTATGGAAGAAAAAGAAATGTAAAAAGCTAATTATCTCATTTGTGGCATAATAAGTCTGAAACAATATTTTTTGTTTATCAAATTTTGAAATAAGAATGTCAAAGTGATCCTTATCCACTTTAGCATTATTATTTCAAATGATTTGAAAATTGAATTTATCTGTCAATCTGCAATATTTTGCTGATGCTTCCCCTACAATATTGGAAAGCGGCTGCGTCCTTTAGGCCATGAGCACATATTAATACAGATGGGACACTCCGCAGTTTAGGTTTGAAGCTACAAGTACGCGGCGGGCTCATCTCACTGGGTCAATTCAGTGTGGGCTGCCGCGCACCGGCCGGCTCGCACGTTAGTACGATACTCCTTACGCGCTGCGTCGTAAAAGAAGACTACCCTAACGAGTCAGAAGATAGAAGAGTTACGCGATAGAAAGAGACGCAACTTATAGGTGAATATTATTGTAGGTAATGAAGCGTTGTGCGACCTGAATTGCACTTTATTGTGTCGTAGCAAGAGTCGCTTTTTATTTAAATGATTTTGCGGAGTGTCCAATCTGTATTCACCTGTGCCACGAGTAACATATTTCAATACAAGTTTATTGTTTTAGTAATATATTACAAACTTACGTACATGATTTATTAGTTTATATATTGTTTATGTGAAAGCTATTTTAGTAAGTATCCACTTTTGTATAACGAAATAATATATTTTAGATATTAAAACCTAAAAGGTTGATGAATGTGATAGTTAAACTTTACACTTCTATTTATTTCGTGATTTTTGGTAGAAATAAGCCATAAAGGCTTATTTTCATTAGACGATAACTCGGTCGATAAGCATGCGGGGACTTCCCGCAAGCGGGGTAATGACTATGAAAGTCACAAGTCGATAACGCGGTTGGTACACCGTCCGCAAGGAATCCCCGTAGCGGGCGTAGCGACCAATGAAATTCATCGGTCGGTAGGGGGAGTCACACCCAATGAAAATGATCAATGAAAATGAGCTTTCAAAGTAACTGCCAAACGTGCGATGCAGGTTCTCCGTAAACCGCAATCGTTGCTGTATCGACTAATGAAACCGGTTCCCTGCACGCGGGCCATATAGCATGCGTTATAGAAATCTCCCGTACCCCGTATACGAGTCCTATCGACCAATAAAATTAGCCTTTAGGGTAAAGTGGCTGAAGCAGACGACGGCGCTTCAAGTAATTGTGCTCCTAAAAGTAACAAATTCTACCCTTTGTAAAAATGGTGTTAGTCATCGTCGTCTCTTTCTATGGATATTTGGTCTTAAGAGGGCTTTATCGCATTTTGTCATCAAACGGGACCAAATTAAAAAAAAAAGCGGCCAAGTGCGAGTCGGACTCACCCGTGCAGGGTTCCGTAGCAGCAAGTAACCTAATAATATATAAAAGTTCTTGTAACTTTTATCGATGTTTTAATAATAGACCGATTTATGACGTATTAAAAAAAAACTACTCACTAGATCTCGTTCAAACTAATTTTCAGTGGAAGTTTACATGGTAAATCATATATTTTTTTTAGTTTTTACCATTTTACCACTTTGGAAGTGTCTCTCGCGCAAACTATTCAGTTTAGAAAAAAAATATGTTAGAAACCTCAATATAATTTTTAAAGACCTATCCATACATACCCCACACGTATGGGTTTGAAGAAAACGAAATTTTTGAGTTTCAGTTCTAAGTATGGGAAACCCCCAAAATATATTGTTTATTTTCTATTTTTGTGTGAAAATCTTAATGCCGTTCACAGAATACATCTATTTACCAAGTTTCAACAGTATAGTTCTTATAGTTTCGGAAAAAAGTGGCTGTGACATACGGACGGACAGAGAGACAGACATGACGAATCCATATGGGTTCCGTTTTTGCCATTTGGCTACGAAACCCTAAAAATGTTAAATAAGATGTTTTTTTAGAAAAATGTAATGTAACAGCCCTCTTAAGGTGTCATTAATAAATAAAATACTTTAAAATGATTTAGTTTTGGCAAACCCGAAATATTACCGATAAAACAGCAACGTCCAAAAATTTGAGCCGTTCACAACAAAAACAAATTACCTAAGTCATAAACCGACGGAACAAAAATAAATTGGTACACTGACCTTTTATTAGTATACTAACATATACTAATAAAAGGTCAGTATACCAATTTTTTTTGTTTGTTGATGTTACAATAGTTTGCGGGGTTGTGGCATTTTCCTTACCCAAAACCCCGCAAACTACTGTAACATCTAGGCCTGGAAGAACCGATTAAATATTCAAGTCAATCTTTAAGTTTAATCGAATGCAAAGTTACCCACCCGGTGACCCAATTATCAGTTCTCGTCCGTACTAGAGATACAATTTTAATGGTTCATTATTACCCCGGAAGCTGAGTAAATCAATTATAAATATTTACACCAGAATAATTCTTAAATCTGCCTTTAGAAATGAAAATGATTGGAAGTAATTGAATCAAAATATTAAGTGGGTAATCGGTTTGAGAAATTAATTCACAAATTGTAGATTTTGGGATTTATAGCTTTAGTTATAAGTAAGCTGTCGTGATGATAACAAGGTTAATGGTTTCTGGAGCACAAGGTGGAGACTTTGAACTTGGAAAGTACATATCTGTGACTAGTTAGTTTGATATAAGTGAGTTAGTATTTTATTCAGTTTCTAAGACATCACTGACTAAGGAAAACATTGTATGATTTTAAATTTTTCTTCATATTATCTTCTCCTTCAAAAAAAAAAACCGGCTAAGTGCGTGTCGGGTCACGCACAATGTAGGATTCAGTAGTTGGGATGAATTTATACCAAAAATAAACTTAATATTGTAGTTGAAAAACATGTTCTCCAATACATTGATATAGGCCACAGTCAATTCTCCAACTGCAAAATTGTAAACCCAAATATATTTTTTTTTGTGGTAAAATTAAAAATAACTATTTTCGCTTCTTACAAAATTTCATGGTTCTAGGTCAACGGTAAGTACCCTATAGGTTTTGATTTACTGGCGAGTACCAAAATATGTCGCATGAACGGCTTTTTTTTTTTAGAGCTTCAAGGGACCATAGATTTACTATTTGATATTAATTTCAACTTGATACCTATACAAATTCCTGAGAAAAATGGTCTTGACTGACTGACAGACAGACAGACGAACAATGAAGTGATCGTATAGGACTTTTCTTTTTGAGGTACGGAAACCTAAAAGAGACGCGCAGATAGATATGTGGGCAAGTTTTAGAAGTAGTATTTTTTATGAAGGCTGGAAATACTGAACATGGAAAAATGAAACTTATTTGAAATTACTTTCTTTTTAACAGACTTCAAGAAAAGAGGTTCTGTATTCGACCCGTATACACATACCGACAAACATACGTATGTATGTCGGAAAATCATGTATATGCATATGAATATATGTATGTAAGAAAATCGCAGACAAACATACTTATGTATGTATGTATGTTTGTCTGCGATTTTCTCAAAAACGAATGAACCAATTTTGATGATTCTTTCACGACCGTAATCTACATACTTTCAGAAAGGTTTTAATATATAAAACATTAGGTAATTATTCTTATATACGAAGTTATATGCTGCATTAAAATACTGGTATTCAGCTGCATCCGGTTAGACTGGAAGCCGACCCCAACATAGTTGGGAAAAGGCTAGGCAGATTGACGAAGTTATATGCATAAATATACTGTATCTCTAAGCTCTCTCTCTGTATTTCTAAGCGGATTTTGTGATTAATCTTCTTTTCGTTCGTCTTGGGCTCATGTAATTGTCCTAATTGTATATTCAACTAAAAATAGAAAAAATAAATTTACTTTAACAAAAGTAAAAACCGACTTCAAAACCTAAAAGAATAAAATAACTTTTAAAGAAAACTTAACAGCTTCTGAAGTAGGTGTCAAGCTAAGGTGCATTGAAGAATTGAAGACACCTAACTTCAGAAGCTGTTAAGTTTTCTTTAAAAGTTATTTTATTCTTTTAGGTTTTGAAGTCGGTTTCTACTTTTGTTAAAGTAAATTTATTAAACCAATTGATTGCATTTTCCTGGAATCAGTGAAATGGTTTTTTTTTCCACGAATAAGAATTTTTACCCAGTATGAAAAGACTTGTAAAAAAATAATATCTTTTGGGTTTTGGCTCTAGAGCTGGGCAAAAATTTTGGTTAGCTTACGAAATCATCAATATTCAACTATGCTAATTGACAGTTAGATAAATATCTTATGAATTTTATTATGTAGAATGGTTGTGAGCTAAGTATCAAAATTCAACTTAGCTTTGAAAGCTAGAATAGAATAGAATAGAATACTCTTTATTTTATGCACACCATAGCTAGTTTAGATTAATTAATATATTTGAGAAATATTTACGTAATAAATAGTAATTGGTAACGTGACATTGCACGCAAATCATAGCGTGACACGTTACATCTTCAGTCATGTCACTTCGACAAAATAACATTTTTTCAGGGTTCCCACCTCAGGTTGTTTTCCCCTTTAAGGGGATTTTTTAGAAATATCATAAGCATGTTTTTTTATGGAATAGTCAGAAATATATGATTTAAAGAAATATCAAAACGAAAACGTCAGAAGCGTTTTGAAAAATGAGCTATTGAGTGCCCGTGTCGTTTGCGTTTTAGATATTTTTAAATCACTGTCATCACTTCTTATTTTGAAATCGCAATTAATCGATTTGATTCGACTGAAATTAATAATCAATGATATATATTTTTTTTATTTTTAGAATAGAATAGAATTTTATTTTATTTTGCAAATATGGGTACATAATAGTTCTTAAGATTACATTTAGCACAGCCACATTTTACCAATCGGCATGCAAACAAAACTTAAAAATTAATAAGTAATCAATTAGTTATTTTATTAATTAATTAGTAAAACAAAACTTAAAAATAAATAATTCAATGTTTATTTGTAAGTTTTGCTCTGTAAGTTTAACTTTTAAAAAGGCTGTTTAAGTAATCAGTTCTTTAATTAGGAAATTAGACAGGAACCAACTGTTTAAATAGGTATGTAAGAAAAATCGTCGTTTTTCGATATGACAAGGTTGCGGTCGGCGCTCGTGGTCTCAAACTTGGATTATTCATTGGGCAAACATCATAAACAAGTCAGCAAAAAATCAGAGCTACCGGATTCGACGGAAGGTCTGAAGTTTAAGGTTACTAGACAGTTTTTTATGAACTTATATTTATTTTTGTAAAATCTGTATCTTTTATAAAATTTTTAGACGTCAATGTTTTGGTCAAAATTTTAAAACTAGCCATTTTCATTTCACTATTACAATCAATCTTCCTAGACTTTTCCCAACTAGGTTGGGATCGGCTTCCAGTCTAGCCGGATGCAGCTGTATACCAGTATTTTACATGGAGCGACTGCCTATCTGACCTCCACAACCCATTAACTGGGTAATACGATACTCCTTGAGCAGACTGGTCATCAGACTTTCGGTCCACTGACAACCCGTAACGACTGTCAAATATCCACGAATGACAGCAGTTCCGAGGCACGGAGGAGTCTCGGTATTTAAAGATGGTCATCCATCCATATTTCCATTCCACCCATTCATTTCATTAAAGTTCTCCGAATTCTACTAAGAAGACCAGTCTTCTACCTCTCAGGAATCAAATGGCTTTCATCTAGCCCTCTGCCCCAGATAGTCTCCAAACCACTTCGTTGCCAATTAAGTGGCATCATACATCCAGTGTAAATCGCTGTTTAGCATTACGGCTTAGTATCAAAGGGCCACCAAAGCAACTTAATGAATATGCATGAATACGGAACATAAGTATCCGAAATGTGATTACGTAGGCCCCGTGCCAAGAACTTGATGGAGACTGAGTTAGCGGCTATAGTTTTTGGTTTATGTCTTAGTTTAAATCTTCTGAGTAGGATTGTCTTGATTTCTTGGCTGGATTTCTTGGAGATCTTAGTTGTGCTATTCATCATTCTCCTGCCCTTATCCCAATCTATTTGGGGCGGCGCAACATGTCCTTTTTTTCCATACTTCTCTGTTATTCGTCATCTCGGTC
This sequence comes from Cosmia pyralina, assembly GCA_946251885.1. Classification (NCBI taxonomy): domain Eukaryota; kingdom Metazoa; phylum Arthropoda; class Insecta; order Lepidoptera; family Noctuidae; genus Cosmia; species Cosmia pyralina. Next base: position 7,404,883 of record OX276345.1, read on the forward strand.
GTCACCCCCCTTTCTAGCCATGTCATCTTTCACACAATCCATCCATCGTTTCTTTGGTCTTCCCCTACTCTTATAGCCATCGACATTCATACTCAAAACTTTCCTCACGACATTTTCCTCACTCCTCCGCATCACATGCCCATACCATGACAGCCGATTTCCGCACAACTTTTCAGTCACCGGTGCCACTTTTAGACTTCCTCTTATGTACTCATTTCTTATTCTATCCATTCGTGTAACACCACACATCCCTCTTAGCATTCTCATCTCAGCTGCATGCATCTTAGTTGTGCTATTCTTGCAAGAAATCGTCCAACTAACAAATTATGCATGCGGGCTAAATTCACGGTTGAGTACCTGCACGTAGCCATTATTGTCTCTGCTGCTAAGGAGCTCGTGGCTAAGTAATAACAGCCGCGCGACTCGATCTTTCAGGTTAAGCTACGCTTGCCGGGGTTGGTCCGTGGATGGGTGACCATCTTTACATACCGAGACTCCTCCGTTAAGCCGTTGGTCCCGGCTGTCATTCGTGGATCTTTGACAGTCGTTACGGATCGTCAGAAGCCCGAAAATCTGATAACCAATCTTATTAAGGGGATCGTATTACCCAGTTACTGTGTTGTGGAGGTCAGATAGGCAGTCGCTCCATGTAAAATACTGGTATTCAGCTGCATCCGGTTAGACTGAAAGCCGACCCCAACATAGTTGAGTAAAGGCTAGGCAGATTGATTGCCCCTCTGCTGTGCAAAGAAAGGGTTCCCTACTCTCTTTCCACCTCTTTCTGTCCAGAGCTGTCTTTAATTTAGTAGTATGGAAATTGTCATGTTGAATAACTCTATTGTTTATTGCATTCTAATTCTATTTTTTTCCACTTCGTTATGGAGTTACAGAATAGCAAAACACAAGCATCATCTTCTGCCTAGCCTTTTCCAATAAGGAGTCTGTATACAGTCTCACCAGATGCAGATACCCCTTTGATAATTGTAACAAATCACAAATCATCATCATCATCTGCCTTTTCCCAACTATGTTGGGGTCGCCATCCAGTCTAACTGGATGTAGCTGTATACCAGTATTTTACACGGAGCGACTGCCTATCTGACCTCCACAACCCAGTTACTGGGTAATATGATACCCCTCGATAAGACTGGTTGTCAGACTTTCGGATGTGTAAAACAAATCACAAACAAAAGTGCTTTATCTGCAACAAATTAATTTTCCATGCTTTGATCTTCATTCAATTACAATTGAAACCGCAGCCACACATAAGCTTTCATGACACATGTCCAACTAGTGCAGGCTTTGATTCCGGCTGGCACATCCGTAATTACTGGCAGCCCACAATCATAATCACTGCTTCATCGGACGCTTCCAACCGATTATTATTTTTTAATTTTATTTCGCGCTTTTGTTTCGATTCATTGGTGTTTGATAGGAGAGGATTTCAGAAGTTGGATATTGAAAAATGTTTAATCTGGATTTGGGTTCAAAACTAATTAACCCTCGGAAACTCAAACAAAACTTAGCTTTAGCACACTCCTAAAAGTGTTTTCGTCGGCGTGGCTACACTAAAACTTTTTACCCTTAGGGAGTTATAGGTACGTCAAAGTAGCAGATCTCAATGAAAAAAAAAATTAAGTACTCACTGACCTTTATTTTTTATTCCAATTTAAGCCTCAGCAAGACATAAGCTTACATGACAAATTTCCAACTAGTGCAGGCTTTGATTCCGGCTGGCACATCCGTAATTACTGGCAGGCCACATAATCATTGCTTCATCGGACGCTTCCAACAGATTATTATTTTTTAATTTTATTTCGCGCTATTGTTTCGACTTTATTGGATTTTTATTGTTGCGGACTTGGAAAGTTGATTGTTGATAAATTGTTAATCTGGTTTTGGGTCGAACCTAAACCCCAAAATCAGATTAACAATTTTGAAACTGACTTTTTATTACTAAAATTAACGTTTAAACCTCGATAACTCAAATATTACCAAACTTCATTTTAAAACGACCTCGGGAGTGATTTTGTCGATACTACACTTTAAAGTGACGAAGACAGCATGACTTAATGTTGAGGTGCGTTTGAGTATTTGGCCCTTGGGCAATGTAAGGCCAAAATCTAAAAACAATACTTAGCTTGTGCTTTGACTAGCACCCGTATTTATATTCAATCAATTAGAAAGAAAGAAAGAAAGAAAGAAAATACGTTTATTTGCGGTAAACATGACGCAAAGGACAAAAAATAAATAAAATGAGCAATGTAAAAAGCAAGTTTTGGGGAAAATACGCGTCACATCTACGCAAAACGGCTACCGCTCAGCATAATGCCGCGACCCCATGCGAAACGGAGCCCCAGCGCTGGTTTTCAGCGATAGCCGGCGTTGACGCGATGACGTCGACCGGTGCAGCATATAATAAATATTATGCAATTAAAAAATAAATAAAATATAAAGTTAATTCTATAGGTATAGATAAAATATACAGAAAATGACAATATTCCCGCATTAATTAATTGCTGCTAAGTAATTGCCTAATGAAGTATATAATTGAGGACAGAATTCTTCATCACAAAATCTTAATCTATGTAGAGTCGAGTAATGTACAGTCAACAAAAGAGATATCTAGGCAGGGTATACTAACATATTTGTATGTTAATTGCTTCATGTTCAATTTCGTGACAATATCTATACAATTTTGTGTGTGGTGTGTGGAATATTGCAAAAACAAAGTAATATTATATATATATATATATAAAATTGAACATGAAGTAATTCACATACATTCATTCATTCATTTGCATTAATTTTATTATGTTACTCTACCCTGCCTAGATGTCTCTTTTGCTGACTGTACATTACTTATTTGAGTAAATGCTTGAGTAAGAATCAACGCTTGATAGTTGTTAGCTTCTGGGAACACTCAGTTACTGGGTTCTTAAATTTACTGGAAACTTTTAATTGTTTTTTTTTTTTTGGAATGCATTAGCAAGGACAATGCACGTGTACACACGGCTACATTATAAAGCTATAGATATCCAGTATAAGCTGATCTCGCATTGTATAGGATTTCCGTACAATGAGAGGTCAGCTTATACTGGAAATTTATAGCTTGATGAGTAGCCGTGCGTACAATAATTATTTTCACTATATTATTATGAGTTTATGACACTGTTGATTGTGAAATATGCATGATGTCTCCACATACAATCTGGAAGCTACCAGTAGCATAAAAATGTTTTTTTTTGTCTGTAAAGAGTCCGTAATTATCGGTAAAATCACATTCATTTCAACACTTTTGGAAAAGCGAAATCTCTTATTAAAACAATCTTCATAAGATAAAAAATTGATGATGATTATGATGAATCATCAAAACGAACCACATCACGAAATGATTTTGATGCTCAGCAAATTCAATCTCCGGTTCAGACTTTTTGGGCTTCTGACGACCCGTAACGACTGTCAAAGATTTACGAATGACAGCTGGGACTGGCTGGGACTGGCCGGGACCAACGGCTTAACGTGCTTTCCGAGGCACGGAGGGGTCTCTGTATGTTGAAGATCCCATCCACGGACCGGGTACAGCAAACGTAGCTTAACCTGATCGAGCATAAATTGGAATGACAGAAGGAGGTGATGATTTTCGTCATGACATAGTTTCAAATAATTAATATTTTGAGGCGAATGCGGTGTGCTGGATTCTGGTTTCCATTCCCAGGTCTGGAATTCTGTAGTGTTTTCCATGAGGAATTCCAATGACGCCAGAGTTTAGATTGTTCTACATGGTTTAAAGCAATGGCCAATACGAACTTAAACGTCACTCTAGCAAAATGCGCGGGTACTTGACACCCGTGTCTAACCCATCGGAGAAAATAGGGATGATGACTAAAAATGTTTCTTCGGTCTGTCAAGTAGATTATTAGAAAATATTGGACACGTATTTTTTCTTTTTTTACAAAATCAAAAGATTACAGCGATACATTGAGTTAAAACATCGCGTGACGTCACGTGTAGCTACATTTTATACGTACAAGTGACGTAGCGAGCCCCCACTCCCCAACTTTAGGTAATGCGTGTTATATCTAAGGTCATTTTCTATTAATATGATTAAGCAAAAAATACGTGTCTAATATTTTTTTATTAGCTGACTGACGGACTAAATAGAATTTCTTTTTTTTTACCCAGGTGTTGACGACGGTGTCATGGTCCGCCCGTCTTTTAAAATTAATTTTCATTTGTACATGTTTCTTCTAGTTTGTTTCCTTAAAACAGTGTTTGTATTTTTTATAAATAAATAATGACCAACAAGAACGGACTGCATACGGGCGCTCTCATTGGGTAATGCGCGACACCTTCACTCCGCTACTGCTGCAGCGGCCATTGCTACAGAACGAACGTTTAATGCGTCTTATAATCCCGCGAAGAATTCACGCGCAAAACGCTCGCCCGCGCATTCGGTTCCAGTTGGTCTGTCATACCATCAAGTCGTTAATTATTTCTCACCACCAGCCAGTACCTAGCAGCTACACCAGGCATCATTCCTATTGTTATGTTATAAAATGATAGCAAACCTAAAAAGTTACAAAGCAATGAAATAATAAAATACGTACTACAGCCAGATGAGCTACGGGCCAGTAGGATATTATTCCGTAATGCTACAATTTCACTGCGGTAAACGTGTTTCAGATACAGCGCCGCAAACATGGCGTCCTAGTCCTGTTCAATATATGAAGCTACTTCTATGATTTGTGTTTGTTACAGTTTGGAGTTTGAGCGGAGCTTAGTAACGATTTTGGGAGGCTAATGCAAACATTAGCCTCCCAAAATTGTCAAAACTCATCGTCATGTTTCAATGAGTCAAAATTTGATAGGTTAGGGAATTTGTTGCTATACGAAATTTTGCTGATTTTGCTGATTTATGTGATTTTACAAACGTGAGTTTACAGTTAAAATACTGTATTTGTATAGGTTTTAATGCACAACATGAAAAATCATTTCAATTAAGATATAATGAATGAGCTAAATTTTACGGTTCCGTACCCGTAGGGTATCAAATGGAACCCTATTATATTACTAGGCCTCCGCTGTCTGTCCGTCCGTTCGTCTGTCTGTCACAGGGCTGTATCTCATGAACCATAATAACTATACAGTTGAAATGTTCACAGATTGTGTGTTTCTGTTACGGCTATAATAACAAATAATAAAAATAAAATAAAGTCAAAAATTACAAGGGGTCCCCTTAAAATAAATTTTACATTTTGAAAAAAGAAAAATTCTTACCTAGCATGTTATGTCATCGTCTAGAACTCATTGAGTAGAATAGAAAGCGTTTATTTCGACCAACAAATGACTCAAAAAATTCAAAATTTAAAAATGAAACAAAAGAAATAAAATAAAGCACATACAAATAACATGAACAAAGAAATAACAGATCTCGATTGCTCAGTATGTGAACCATACACCAATGGTAAAAAACAAAATGTAATGAATGTACGCACGGCTACAGATCAAGCTATTCATCCAGTATAAGCTGATCTCGCATTGTATAGGATTTCTTTACAATGAGAGGTCAGTGTAAACTGGAAATGTTTTGCTTGATGTGTAGCCGTGTGTACAAATATATTTTTATTTTTTTTTATCTTCAAAAATTAAGAAATAGGGGGCCGTATAAATTGACAAATTTAGACCATTTTTGTACGAGCTCCATCGCAACAGTTAAACAAGTTAGGAATTTGAAACTTCTGTATATCATGTACCTACCTACCATATACTGTATTTAATGTTTTTTTTTATTTGTAGGTAACTAAACATACGCCAAATACCGACCTAACACTAACCTTAACACTTCAAAACTAACACTAATCCCATCTATTCATAAAACGGCAGCAAAATAATATTAAATGAAAACTAGTACAGCGACATTTATTACAAGATAATGACAGTTGTGAAATGGAACGCGGTGCGCGACGCCGACGTCGACGCCGACGGAAAATAACCAAATCTACAGAAAAACCGTTTGTAAGGGTGCGATTTGTCGGGAATACGAGAATGTGTGGTGGGTAATTGTGGCTTTTTAAAGGGTAAATGGATAGTCTTTTGTAGGAAAAAGATTTATGTATTATACCTACATACAGCTGTGGCGTAAAATAGTGGTTGAACCATTTTTTTCCAGTCTCAGAATAAAAATATTTTCATATTAATATTTGAAAAATTTACTCCTTGCTTGACTAATTTGGCTGTATTTTCTATAAATGACATTATTATTCTCTTTATATGATGCTGATGTTGAACGGGAACGCAGGGCATTGGCGGTGCGGGCGAACATGTTGGCCCGTAGGTTCGCTCGATATACAGAAGCGGTCAAACATACTCTATTTAAAGCATACTGCACATCTCTGTACTCGAGCGCTCTATGGATCAACTGTACCAAACGTGCCGTCAGTGCGCTGCACGTCCAATATAATAACGCCTTCAGGGCGCTGATGCGGCTGCCACGGTACATCAGTGCGTCTGAGATGTTCGCAAAAGCGCGAGTCGACAGCTTCTCAGCTATCGTACGAAAGATAAGTGCGTCTCTGCTCGCCAGATATTCTGAGACCTATAGGAAAAAAATGTTTCAAATTGTGGTATATACGATGTATCGACTCCTTAAAGCTGGACCACCATTTACGCCACACCCTGTGTATTTGTAGTTTAATGGCAGAATAGGGTAGTAAGTTTAACTTAACTACCCATAATTTTATTTATTTTTCGGCGACGATTGGTATCAGTTCGACGACAATTCTGTAAATCAACAGTTCTGAAAAGCCTCAAAACTACTAACAACACAAACAGAAACAAAACAATATTTAATCAAAACTAGAACAGCGACATTTATTACAATTTAATGATAGCTCTGAAACGGAGCAGGTGAGCGAGGGCTCGGGAAAATATACTTCCGGACTCCTAAATCAAGCCGCCGTGCATTTCCGTGTAAGGTATAAAGGCCTAAAACATGCAAATAGCCAAAGAAAAAGTTTTGATGCGACTTTGAGTCTGACATACTGGCCACATTGTTCTGAATTTGAATTCACGGCCATTTAAAAATTCATAGACCTTTACACAAAAAAATACAGGGTGTCTCGATTTCAGATCCCGGGAGTGTAGCTTAGTCTACACAAAAACCATTTGTAAGGGGTTTATTTCAGAGTGTGCGATTAATTGTGTGCCACTATACAATTAATTATTGTACGCGATATGCGATTAATTATCGGGAATACGAGTACGTGTAGTGGGTAATTGTGGCTTTCAAAGGGTTGAGGTAAGAGTGTAGTCTTTTGTGCTTCATAAGTATCTATAACTTAATTTATAGTAGCCGCTCACACGAGCGCGGCGTGAATCGGGTCCGTGGAGTAATTTTACCTAATATTGTACGTGGTATGAGTTCTATACCAAGAAAATATTTTTTTATTATTACTTAATAGTGATGGAACAAGGTTAATAATAAAAAAATATTTTCTTGGTATAGAACTCATACCACGTACAATATTAGGTAAAATGACTCCACGGACCCGATTCACACCGCGCTCGTGTGAGCGGGTAGTATAGTATAAGACTAGAGGTTTTGGAGTAGCGACCGCGTACCACCGGAAGACGTAGCGTTGGAAGCCCTCTCACAAGGTGGACCGATGACCTTGTGAAGACCGCAGAAATGAGCTGGATGCAAGGGGCATAGTATCGGTCCAAGTGGCGATGCTTTGGGAAGACCTATATCCAGCAATGACGTGTTTCGGCTGAAATGATAATGATGATAATATGAGTGGAAAATTTATCTCAGTGCGAGGTAGCCTTATTACCTACAGCCGCTTGCTTAAGCAGCCGAATAGCAACAATTTTTGCATTTGAAAAACATTTGTCTGGATAACTCTAAACATATGTTTTTAAATCAACATTAAAACAATATAATATTCATAATTTGACAGTATTTGGTTAGTAAAATACAACCTAGTACCTACAACTGATATACAACTGCTACATACATGATATAAAGCGGTTGTCATGCCATTGTAACGTTATTGCATTTATGATGTTATTATGATTGTATTGAACCGTCGCGTGACCTTGTCTCTGAATAGGGCGCCCTCAATAGATCATTTCTGTTTGCTCACGTGGGACTAAACCAACGGATTATACCTATTAGGGCCTGTTTCACCACCTACGCTTAAATTCCTATTAACTTACTTGGCAGATAATTTAATAGAAATTCTGTTCCATTTTTGAATTTATTCGGTAAGTGGTGGCTATTCGGACATGGTGAAATAGGCCTTTAGGGCCTGTTTCACCACCTATTATTAGAGTTCCTACTATCTTACTTGGCAGATAATTTCATACAAATTCTATTCCATTTTTGAATTTATTCGGCGAGTAGTGGCTATTCGGACATGGTGAAATAGGCCTTTAGGGCCTGTTTCACCACCTATTATTAAGTTCCTACTATCTTACTTGGCAGATAATTTCATACAAATTCTATTCCATTTTTGAATTTATTCGGTAAGTAGTGGCTATTCGGACATGGTGAAATAGGCCTTTAGGGCCTGTTTCACCACCTATTATTAAGTTGCTACTATCTTACTTGGCAGATAATTTCATACAAATTCTATTCCATTTTTGAATTTATTCGGTGAGTAGTGGCTATTCGGACATGGTGAAATAGGCCTTTAGGGCCTGTTTCACCACCTATTATTAAGTTCCTACTATCTTACTTGGCAGATAATTTCATACAAATTCTATTCCATTTTTGAATTTATTCGGTAAGTAGTGGCTATTCGGACATGGTCAAATAGGCCTTTAGGGCCTGTTTCATCACCTATTATTAAGTTCCTACTATCTTACTTGGCAGATAATTTCATATAAATTCTATTCCATTTTTGAATTTATTCGGTAAGTAGTTGTAGGGGATCCCTACACTTAATGATATGATAACGGGGCGATTCTATTGGGATGATGAAATAAAACCGACCGCTTTGAATGTTCGAAAAACACTGATTTAATTAAATATATTTTTACATATTATTTGCAATAATAGGTACAAATGCTGTGTGTGCAGAATGCACGGCGCGTAAGTCGCTAAAGTAATGTACGGTTCCGTACATCCTGCCCGCCTAAACAGGACAACTGCAATGATCGATAGATCGGCAGATAATGCAAATTACAATAAGTTGATATGATTAAATAAGAAAATGATAATAGACTGATAGCTAATGAAGTGACACAAATGCGATAAAACATTAATTTAAGTGACTATTCTAAGATACATTATGTCCTTAATCATCGCAGTCTTTTAAGTGCACTGAACGCAGAAACGTTGGCGAGGTAGCCCTATCTACACCACTAACCGTAAACACTTCATCACACTTTTGCACTGATTCCGCTAAACGTGATGCCACTGGCACTGTGTCAGCTGGCGCGACTGTCACTGGCCCTACCCAGACAGCCTCCTGGCCCTGGGGGGCCGGCGACGCTGGTACTCTATCCGCACTTCGATGTTTTCTGATGAGGTACGCGACGACTACAGCCAAGATGATAACCGAAGCTATGCTGATGTACAACATAGTATAGTGATGGATGTCGTGAATGCTCAGATCTGTAGACGACTGTTCCTTAGCCTCGTCAATCTGAGCCCTTAATTGATTCCAAATGAGATGATGATCTTCGGTCACGCTGAAGTTCTCTGGGGCAGATGTTTTCATGATTTTGTTTAGCACAGACACCTCTGGGACTTCGATGTGATGATGAATATTTACATGATTGATGAAATTATTATGAGCATAAATACTAAAGGTATCCCCTTTCAATGTGCAACCTTGACCTAGGGTAATAATCGCGTTGCCGACAAGGTTGACCATTGTGACTCCGTTGGCGCAAATTATGCGCACTTGGCATTCCGAGCAACATGTATACAGCCAGGTGTTTGGCCTGTGCAATTTGATCCATTGCTCTTCACATGACGATTTTACGGAATGGCACAGTTGCTTTTGATTAAAGATTTTGATTTCACAGATAGATTGCTTTATGTTTAGATTGTAAATGGGTATGTTTAATGAGCATAACAAGATATCGTTGGGAACATGAGTGCATGATTGTAGGTCTGCTTCTGATAGAAGAAATGCGGTATCTTTGCGTAGGTTGTACGCTATGAATGGTACCGATGGCATGAGATGATAATACTGTAGTCCTCTCTTTTGAGAAATAGATATGATCTTGTTTAACTCAAACAATTCATTGCTTAAGAGTGGAATCTTGATTTCGATGATTAAGTAGTTTGAGAAGACTCTAGCTGACACTTTAAGTAAACGATACAAGTCCTTGATATTTTTCGAATCCACTGGTAACGTAAGTTTCCCATTAAGTTGGCTAGTGATGATGCTCAGCTGATACGATAACTGCTCGGGTGACAGCAAATGAGTGTCAATGCGCCCGTGTGAAATATCCGTAACCGTACCAATCAACGTTTGCTGAATCCAACGAATATTTGATAGAATTATTGATGCTGCTAGAGATGATGATGTGACATAAAGGCCATCTTCATTATCCAAACGTATTTTATTCACCTCAGTCGATAGATTTTGAAGATGTTGCTTGATAAATGAAAATTGTTGATTCATGATGTTTTCATTACGACGTATGATATTAAATTCTGATTCTAAAATACTTGTCTGATTTTTGATAAGTTTTTGAAGATGTTCTTCATTATGACTAATCTGCTCGATGTCACTCTTGTATTGTTCGGCAAACCTCTCGTCCAGTACACCGAATAATGAATTAGCAATATAACCCAACCCGTTTATTAGGCCACTTTTCAGCCTCTTCGGACTTTGGTATTTAAGTAACATATCATAGTGTTCAATTTCGCTAATCTCGTGCTCTAACTGAAGAATGATACTCTGATATTGTTTACTTGCATGGGTGTTGCATAATGACTTGATATGGTCGACGTAACCTTTGATATCGGATAATCCTTTCCAATAGGCCGTCATGTTGTAGTAGACAACTAGACGCCATTCGTCCTTGATGTACTGTAGATTAGATATTCTATCGAAGTATATAGCTTGATTCTGTTTTAATGACGTCACATTATACGGTACCTGATTTGGTATATTTTGCGCTGAAGTAGATGATAATAACATAAACAATAGTAATAAGAAACTAGTGAACAGGCTCTTCAATGATACGTTGTTGCGAGGAAGTCGCTTTCTCTTGCTTCGCTCGTGTGAACTGTCTTGATTGACATTTTGATCCTGTGTTTCCTGTGTGTCCTTGTTTACTGGTAGCAACACAAGTCTGGTGACAGGGCGTTGTATGATATTATTCTTAGTTTTTAAACTGACTACCCTTACATAGCCATCCTTTCCTGGATGAACTGCTTGGATACGTCCTAACGCCCACTTGCCCGGTGGCAAGTTTTCGTCCTTGATAAGAACGACGTCATCGATTTCGAAGTTTCTACTTGGCTTACGCCATTTTGATCTAGCCTGCAGTTGCTGAAGATATTCGCTTGACCATCTTTTCCAGAGCTGTTTGTTCATTGATTGAATGAGTTGCCACCTTGTTGATTGATTCATGTGATCTGAATCCTTCTGTGGCCTAGATAGAAGTGGGCCACCGACCAAGAAGTGTCCTGGCGTAAGAACGTCGTCGTCAGAGCTCTCTGTCAACTGACAGAGAGGCCTTGAGTTCAGACATGCCTCGATTTGATGTAGTAGCGTAGTAAACTCCTCGTAAGTGAGTTTCTGATCGCCAATGATACGCTTTAGATGATATTTGAGGCTTTTCACCGCAGCTTCCCAAAGGCCGCCTGCACTTGGCCACGCAGGAGCATTGAAGTGCCACTCTATGTTAATGTCATTGATGTTATTGAAGAAATCGGTGTTGATGGTGGCTATAATCTCTTGGTACTCCTTCTTAATGATACGATTGGCCCCTACGAAATTCGTGCCATTGTCACTATACACGTGACTTGGCGTTCCACGTCGGGCCGAAAACCTACGAAAGGCTGCTAAGAATGCTGGAGTACTCAGATCGGAAACTAGTTCCAGATGAACAGCCTTGGTACACAAACAAACAAATACTGCTATATACCCCTTGACTGTTTTGATTCCACGTCCCTTATTGGCCTTCAACTCGACGTGTCCGGTAAAATCGACACCGGTGTGAGAGAAAGGTCGTGATGGGGTGACTCGTGGCTGTGGAAGATCGGCCATGATTTGTTGATATTGTGTTTGACTGAAGCGCTGACACTTAACACATGATCTCAACTTCCTCTTGACAGTACGGATTCCACTGATTATCCAATATCTGTCTCTGATGTATGAAAGTGTCAGCCGTGTGCCTCCATGTAATGTGGTAATGTGAGCCTGATCAATGATTAAATCGGTGAGACGACTATGACTTGATAATATAATAGGGTGCTTTGATGAGTCGCTGATGCATGCGTTTTTGAGTCGTCCACCCACTCTAAGGATACCGTGCTCGTCTATGAAAGGATTAAGACATGATATTTTGCTTCTAGGATGCACGTGTCCCTTTTGATTGATAAATGAAATATCTTCATGAAATTGATGTGATTGATCATCTTTAATAATGATATTCAATGCATTGTCCATCTCTGATGACGTCAATACATCCGTTCTTGATGTGCGTTTGTCTCGTGATTGCGTAATGAAACGAGATATCCAAGCGATAATTTTTACAATGCGAGTTAATGAACGGTAATTCTGTAATAACTCGTGTATGAATGAAATATGATTTTGATATAAGGCCGTGTTTACACTAAGCTTCTTGGTCTCCAAATCGGGTGATTGATATGAGATGATAGGAAGGGTACTGTGTTCGAAATTGGTTATCCATTTCGGACCCTGCCACCACAACGGATGACTTGATAACTTCCGTGATGTCAGACCCCGAGTAGCACAATCTGCAGCATTCTCTTCTGACCTCACATGATGCCAACATGATGATGGAATGATACTAATTATTTTTATAATTCTGTTAGCTATGAACTGCTTCCACTTCTTCACGTCACCTTTGATCCACCCTAAAACTATCATGGAGTCTGTCCAGGCGTAAATCTCGACATCCTGATTTGATAAGGATTCCATGACCTTCTTGATAAGTTGAGATAGCAGTAGTGCACCACATAACTCTAGCCGTGGCAATGATACCTTTTTTGCCAAAGGTGCTAACTTCGTTTTTGCTACAGCGATTGTTGATGTGAACTCGCCCTTATTGTCTTTAGCTACTACATATACAACACATGCGTATGCTTTGTCGGAAGCGTCACAAAATCCATGGATTTGATATGATTGGTTTGTGTTACCAAGATGACGTGGTATGATAAATTGATCTATGGTGTTGAAGTCATTCTTAAGCTGAATCCAATCTTCTTCAACCGATTGTGAAACTTCTTCGTCCCACGACAAATGTGATGACCATGCATTTTGAAAAAGCAGTTTTGCTCTGATTGATAATGGTGACAGCCAGCCTAAGGGGTCAAATAGCTTTGAAATTTCCGAAAGTAGCTGTCTCTTTGTGACGCGTTTATCATAATGCTGTAATTGATTTTGAAAGCTAAAGCTATCCGTTGATTGGTTCCATCTTAATCCAAGTGTTTTTCTTGTTTCCGAACACTTGAAGTCTAATGGATTATTGAGTTGGTCAGGTGATAGATCTACCAGTAGGTCCGGTACGTTACTGGACCATTTCCGAAGGTTCATACCAGCACCCTTCAGCATCTCAATGAGTTGATGCTGAAGCTCCCTGGCTTGATGAATGGTATTTGCTCCACTAAACAAATCGTCCATATAGAATGATTGACTTAATGCTGACGCAGCTAGTGGATACTTGTCGGCATCGTCTACAGCCAGCTGTTTAAGTGTTCGCATGGCTAAGTATGGGGCGGCCTTAGTACCGTACGTCACGGTGGTAAGATGATATTCATTGAGTACTTCCTGAGATGATTGCCGCCAAATGATTGATTGGAGATGACGATCTGACTGTCTGATGAATATTTGCCGAAACATTTTTTCTATGTCCGCCGTGATAACATAACTATAGGTTCTCCAGTTTAAGATGAGTGTCATGAGGTCCTTTTGAAGATTCGGTCCGCAACACATGATATCATTTAGGCTTTTGCCTGATGTAGATTTCGCCGACGCATTAAAAACAACTCTAAGTTTTGTTGTTGTTGAATCTAATTTCATTACGCCGTGATGTGGTAGGTAGAAGGCACGTTTTGATTCGTCGACATTATTGGCAATACACATGTGACCCAGTTGTTGATATTCAGACATAAATGTTTTATAATTTTCTGAAAATGATTCATTATTGCACATTTTTCTTTCCAACTGTTTGAATTGTGCAATAGCCTTTGATTTAGATGATCCAAGCTGATTTTCATATTCGGGTTTCATGGGTATGCCAACCTCGTATCTACCAGTGTCCAAACGACGAGTAGCTTGCTGATAAAACTCTTCACAATACTGCTCTTCGTTGGTAAGAGATGTTAATGATGTATCAACGTCCTCTATCTCCCAATATTTTGATAGATCTGATAAGTCATTCGTTACAATATGACAATTAAATGTGCGAACGTTGCCAGACAGGATCCATCCGAGTGTCGTCTGTTGCGCAATCGGAGCCTGTGCTGGACCTTTGATGAGACCGTCCATGATGATTTGAGAATAGATACTCACATCCAAGAGAATATCAATTGGCTTCGACACGTTGTATTCGGGATCTGCTAATTGAAGATGCTGGATATGAGACCATGATTGTTTTTTGAATGGTATACCAGGCAAGGAGTTAGCGACCTTTGACAGAACTAGTGCTTCTGTAGTAAATTGATAGTCACCGTAGATTGATTGACAGTCGATTGATACCCGTCCTTTGCTTTGCCTAGCACCGGCACCTATTCCAGTTACTGATGCGTTGTATCTTCGACGTTGCAACCCTAACCGCTGTACAGCGTTTTCCGATATTAATGATATTTGTGATCCCTGATCTAAGAGAGCCCTAAGGGTCACATAGCTGCCATCAGAACACCTGACATTGATGGACAGCGTGGTCAGCAATAACTCTTCGTCATCTCCTGCGACATGATTAACATTAGGTTGCTTGTTTGATGATTTTGATGACGAAGCGGTCGTTGCAGATGATGATGATGCTTGAGAAGCAGATTTTGATGATGGGACACATGCTTCATGGAGTATTGTGTGATGATCACCTTGACAGGTTTTGCAACGTTTTGTCGAAGTGACTTCCATCGTGACTGAATAGGCAATTTCGACAAATATTTGAGTTTGTCACCGTCTTTAATTGCACGTCTGGTGTCATATTCATGAATTTTTTGCACGAAAACAAATTGCGAGCGTGATTTGAATTGCATACAGAGCATTTTGAAGTTTGAGTAATGATGGCTTGATAATTTTTGTTAATGTAACCTTTATAAATGTTTTGCTTATTAGAGTTATTTGTGGTCTTTGATTGATTTGGGTTTCGTTTGCTTGATGGTGAGGGTTCCTTATCGTTTTTATGAATGGGCTCAAGAGCGGTAAACTTACTCTCGAGGAATGCCATTAACTCGTCCAACCTTGGTAGATCACGAGGTGTCCTACGTGATTCCTTGTAGTCAGCATAAGTTTCTGGGTCCAGCTTTTTGCACAATAAATGAACCAACAACGGATCCCACGTATTTGTATCAACGCCGAGATTGTGAATCGCGTGAATACATTCGGTTGAGGTATCATACAACCTTTTGATTTCAAATGCTGATTGCTTCTGAATGTTGGGTTGATTGAGGAACATTTCGATTTGATTCGTAAAAAGAACTTGAGAGTTGTTGTACCGATGTAATAAGATCTCCCACGCAGTATCATAATTCTCTGATGAAATATGGAGATGATAGATGAGGCGTTCTGCTTCACCCTTAAGTTTTCCCTTAAGGTGCTGCATCTTCTGAGCTTTAGTGATAGAGTTATTGTTATGAATTGTCTCCATGAACAAGTCATAAAAGGTTGGCCACTGTATGTAGTTCCCGCTGAACGACGGTATTTCAATGTGCGGAGTTGATTTTTCTAAGTGAGTCGTTGATGAGATTTTCCTATTCAACTCACGTTTGATAGCTTTGTAGGATGATTCATGATGATTAAACTCCTCGTCGTATGATATATCTCCACCAGCTAGTATATGATCGATTTGCAAGTGTTGAACATCAATAACTGCCCACTTAGCTTGAACGTTTTTGAGCTCATCTTCTAGTTCCCATTTATCTATTATTTGATCAACTTTGATGCCCTTGATTAGTCGATTAAAAGCCCTAAAATTAGTGCGTTGCAATGATAACAATTCGTCTAACTTTCCATCTGGTTGAGTAGATTTTGTTGATTTGCCGTAAGTCGATATAAGATTACGAGTTGATTGATAATAGTCTTTACCCTTTTGATATATGTTGTTAAGGAAATACTCAACCGCCAAATTTTCATGCTCAGATATTTTTTGGTGATTTTGGTCGAACTCTCCCCAGAGGTTGTCTAACGTCTCTAACCGTTTCTTCAAGTATTCGGCATTCTTGCGAGAATCCGAGTCTTTGTTAAAGTTCACCTTGATTGTAGTGAAATTGGCGATGATTTCAGATTGACGGGCAAAAATAGTTTCCATGATGTAGGTAAAGGAACAGTCTTACTTGGTTAAATGATGATCCACGTAGCTGTCTGCACCTGATAATGCTCCCGAAGAGGTTGATAGTGGACGCTGAACCCTCGCGCCGCCCGATGATGAGCTCTACAGAGCCCGAGGATGTTGATGTCACGCCGTGATATGATTACCGCGACTGTGCTGTTGACCTAAGCTAGATTTGCTCAAGTCAAGAGTGTGCTTCACTGAATGAGTCCACACTGGTTTGATCACAGAACCTTGAGTCCGAACCGTGCCTCTGAGCAGCACGCGCGCTGCGTCAAATTACCGCGACGAGGTCCTGCACGAGGTGCTCGAAGGACCAAAATAAATGTAGGGGATCCCTACACTTAATGATATGATAACGGGGCGATTCTATTGGGATGATGAAATAAAACCGACCGCTTTGAATGTTCGAAAAACACTGATTTAATTAAATATATTTTTACATATTATTTGCAATAATAGGTACAAATGCTGTGTGTGCAGAATGCACGGCGCGTAAGTCGCTAAAGTAATGTACGGTTCCGTACAGTAGTGGCTATTCGGACATGGTGAAATAGGCCTTTAGGGCCTGTTTCACCACCTATTATTAAGTTCCTACTATCTTACTTGGCAGATAATTTCATATAAATTCTATTCCATTTTTGAATTTATTCGGTAAGTAGTGGCTATTCGGACATGGTCAAATAGGCCTTTAGGGCCTGTTTCATCACCTAATATTAAGTTCCTACTATCTTACTTGGCAGATAATTTCATATAAATTCTATTCCATTTTTGAATTTATTCGGTAAGTAGTGGCTATTCGGACATGGTGAAATAGGCCTTTAGGGCCTGTTTCACCACCTATTATTAAGTTCCTACTATCTTACTTGGCAGATAATTTCATACAAATTCTATTCAATTTTTGAATTTATTCGGTAAGTAGTGGCTATTCGGACATGGTCAAATAGGCCTTTAGGGCCTGTTTCATCACCTATTATTAAGTTCCTACTATCTTACTTGGCAGATAATTTCATATAAATTCTATTCCATTTTTGAATTTATTCGGTAAGTAGTGGCTATTCGGACATGGTCAAATAGGCCTTTAGGGCCTGTTTCATCACCTATTATTAAGTTCCTACTATCTTACTTGGCAGATAATTTCATATAAATTCTATTCCATTTTTGAATTTATTCGGTAAGTAGTGGCTATTCGGACATGGTAAGATAGGTCTTTAGGGCCTGCTTCACCACCTATTATTAAGTTCCTACTATCTTACTTGGCAGATAATTTCATACACATTCTATTCCATTTTTGAATTCATTCGGTAAGTAGTGGCTATTCGGACATGGTGAAATAGGCCTTTAGGGCCTGTTTCACCACCTATTATTAAGTTCCTACTATCTTACTTGGCAGATAATTTCATACAAATTCTATTCCATTTTTGAATTTATTCGGTAAGTAGTGGCTATTCGGACATCGTGAAATAGGCCCTTAGTGTTAGATGCTAAGACGGAATTTATAATGTTTGCCTGTAAGTGCGGGAAATAAGGTACCTATGGTAAAAATGATTTTAGAGAAGATGGTAGAGCTTAGGTATACTCATCATCATGAAACAACAAAATAGCTTAGTTTATACCGTTAAATCTTAATATAAAAGAAAAGCCCTGACCAACTGACTCGACTCATCAATGCCGAGCCCAACCAGACCAGACCAGACCAGACCAGCCAGACCAGACCAGACCATACCAGACCTAGAAAGCTGGAATTCGGGACAGTTCCAGAATATTCCCTTCTAATGTATCCCTGAATGTTCCCTTTATAATGTAGCAAGGAATAAGGAAGGATTTTCATTTCCGTGGGATTTTTCGCGACATTCGTGCGGGCGAAGCCGCGCGGGAAGTGCTAGTCAACAATAAATAAGTTATTTGAATAAAACTGGAGTAGGTAGATAAACAGAATCGATTATCGAATAATCTAGTTAGTAAATGCTACAAAACACTCGTACACTCGTACTCGTTTTATGATCTGCTGATCATAAAACGCCCGCC
Organism: Cosmia pyralina; assembly: GCA_946251885.1. Classification (NCBI taxonomy): domain Eukaryota; kingdom Metazoa; phylum Arthropoda; class Insecta; order Lepidoptera; family Noctuidae; genus Cosmia; species Cosmia pyralina. Next base: position 7,423,624 of record OX276345.1, read on the forward strand.
AAACAATGTATTAATTCAGTCGAAAGTTTACACCGAAAACCTTTGATAGAATAATAGCCAAGATAGATATTAATTCAGTTGAAACTTTTCACCGAAAACCTTTCCTCTAAATTACCGCGAAAAATATTCGACTACAGCAATTAGAACAAAGATTTAAATTGTAAAATTTTCCCTCACGGTACGTAGGTACTAAGTCGAGCGTAAAAGTGTTCATAGTGAGATGAGTGAGCTCACACAATAATATTATAACAGCGTTTCCATGACCATCAAATCAAGTATCTACGACATTGTGTGTGTCAGAGGTAGCAATACGAAACAGAAACGTGACTATCTTTTGAAGCGGTAGGGCGAATCTACGATTTAAATCTTTGATTAGACGAAGTTGTAAAAGAGTATCCATCCACATCATCTGCCTAGCCTATTCCCAATTATGTTGGGGTCGGCTTCCAGTGTAACCGGATGCAGCTGAATACCAATATTTTACATGGAGCGACTGCCTGTCTGACCTCCACAACCCAGTAACTGGGTAATACGATACCCCTTGGTATGACTGGTTGTCAGACGTTCGGGCTTCTGACGACCCGTAACGACTGTCAAAGATCCACGAATGACAGCCGGGACCAACGGCTTAACGTGCTTTCCGAGGCACGGCAAATAGTATCCATCCACATAAGCGACAATATTTTTCGATCAATCACGGCATTGTGTTGCCTACCTTATTTCAACAAAACTAATGTAGGTACTGTAACTATGAATTACCGGTTTACATTTCAGATTGTTATTAATAAGGCGATTACAGGAATTATGGGCCTTTTCCGGCTCACTATCGCGTTTTGAGGGTTAAATATCTTAATTATAGGCAAACTTGGTAAAATTATTTTAGTAGGAACATTGTTTTGAACGTTTATTTGTGTAATAATGTTGTTTATATTACACTTGTAATGCGTCAACCGGAGGTTAGGATTGATAAAGCAAAGGATTATAGGATTAACTTCGGGCTAAAAATATGATAGCCAAACAAAAAAAAGTTTTACGTATTCCGTAATATGTTGTTATTCTCTTCATATTTCACTATGGGATATTTAGGCCATTCCCTGCGCTGTTATAAGAGTTTAAAAAATACTGTTTTCAGTATTAGTAAAAAAAATAAAAGAAAAACTGAAATAAATAGAGAAAATCGTAGTTTTCGGAAAATTGCTTTTTTATGTTTGGCGGCACCTTCACATTTAGCCCAAAAGTGTATGGTCAGTGAATGATCTCCTTTAATTTCTGGTTATAATATTTACTTAGTTATAAAATAACAGACTTAAAATAATAATATGTACAGTTAACAAAGGAGATATCTAGGCAGGGCACACCAACACATTTGTATGTGAATTGCTTCATGTTCAATTGTATATACTGGATGACTTTTTTTACCGTATTCATCAAAATTCAAATCATATGCAGGTTGCATATGATTTGAATATCGATATTTTTAAACGATTTATTATTTATTTTCAAAGTTTCTGTTTTTATTGTTCTAAAATGAAAAGTTCACATCGAATTTGTAGTATTTATTGATACTTACATCATTTTTTCGGACTAAGCTATTAAAAAAAAAACTAGGTATGCCATAGGTTTCTACTCCGTTCACCTAATATACCCTATTTTTTTCAAGACGGTAAAAAAAGTAATTCGGTATATTACTATGGTTTTGCAATACTCCTACATTGTAACACACCAACACAAAATTGTATATTTTCACGAAATTGAACATGTACCAATTCACACACAAATATGTTAGTACACACCCTACCCAGATATCTCTTTTGTTGACTGTACATGTATGTATTTAAAGAAGACTGAATAAAATCAAAGGACACAAAAAAATTCGTCCGCATAATTGTTACACATTTGTATTTTACTTTGATTATTTTATAAAAAGCAAAAGTAGTATGTAAAGATCGCAGCAGGTGGCGTTCTGTAGTTTCTGCCTATCCCCATGGAAAGAAGGCGTGAGTTTTTGTACTTTATAAAATAAAAAAATATATTTGTACAATAAGCATCGAAAATAAGTGATGATTGTTCAAAGCTTGTTCAAATTTTGAAAATCAGCAACGCTACATAATTATATGATGTTCGAAATACTGTGTTTAACCAGACTCAACATTAATAGCAGGAAATTTATTTATTTTCCAAATAATTTTCCAAGCCAACAAATAAAGAAAAATATAAGGAATAAGCATTTTCCCATCAAACTCGATACGCTAGCGAGACTAACGACCTCAGATTTTACTACACTAAGCATTTTAATAAAATAATTTTACGAGAACAAAGATAAGTACCTAGTCCAGTAGATATTGCTTTATTTCGTTTTATGACAGGGCGCTGGCCATTTGGATCTAATGTCCCCAGTAAAATAAAATGAAAAACTTTGAATTTCAGCAGTGCCAGGCAGTTTCTATGCATTGCAACCAAAAAAAGGAAAATCAAATTCTCTTTTGTGTTTTCGCTTTAGGTATGCATTGAAGGTTTGGAGTGGCGTGCAGCCTTGCTCACATAGAAGATAATGACTGATGGAGATAGCTCAATGGTTGAGGTCTCGGGCTAGAGAGCAATAGGTTTTGGGTTCACCCCACTTATTGCATTTTTGTAGTGACGATTTCTGACTGAATAATAATTTATAAACCATTAATTATAGACCAATGACTTCACCGCAATAGAGAATTTATTACAGTTTAGGCTTTTGGTAACTGTTTTAAAATTATAATTAAAATTACTTTTAATTGTTTTTTTAAACCATCTTCATACCTTCAATTTATAACAAAATGTAATTCAATTTTCTTTTTTTTTTTGTACGGAAAGTAAATCCCGGTTCCAATAAAAAATGATAATAAAAACGAATCCTCAAACTTATTAAAAAGGTCCACAGTTTATTTCCGTTACAAATTAAATAAATTAAAAAGGGTAAAAGCAAAGTTGGGTAAAAAACGGCTGTAACTTGATCATGAAATTAAATTTTCTGTTATTTAAAACTTGTCGTGTTGTTGAGATGACGACGGAATTTTTTCGGCTGATTGTGCAAAAAAAAAATTAGGATAAGTAGGTAGGTACAGTCAGCAACAAAAGTCGATTAACACTCGTAGTTTTTTAATATTAATTATTACGCGAAATATTTAATTCAAATCGGAACAGAAGTACTTAAAATTTTAAGAACATTAACTCTTAACAGTTAAAAGAAAAAAAGGAAGTTTATCAAATCATTTTGTGTTAATTTAGATGATGTCAAAAAGTAGCAGTGTTAACCGACTTCTGTTGCTTACCGTACCTAAGATAACACACACAACTTAGCTGTTTATTTACTTAGACGGAAATAACCCTTATTTGGGTCAACGTGTTTTAAACAGCGTTCGCGTAGAGATCAGAAGTGGCCCATTGGAAACGCCGCGACATACAATTACGGGCGACTCTGGTGGATTTTTTTTATAAAAAATTTATTAAAATTTTCCAGATTTGGAAACAACCAATTAGTGAAAAGAAGTGGGTCTTTTCTACTCGGCAAAGCGAAACAGGTATTATTTGGTACCTACCAAAATAACTGTCACCTTACCAAACCATCCTACCTTTCCAATAATATCTAAAAACAATCAAAAATACCTGAAGCTGAACCAGAAAGCAATCTTCAAAGGCATCAGGAAGTACCTCCATTCTAATCAAGTACCCGCATTGTGAAACAATAATCACAGGAAGGGACCGAACCAACATTGCAGGGAACACTTCGAGTGTAAACATTACAAGAAAATAAAAGGAAAACGGAACTTTGTCGTTTAGTTATTTGTTTTGGTTTAAGGAAAGATGGCGTGAATTCAGGGGTCTAAAAATATCATAAACACATAGCCTACGGAGCTACAGAGCCTAGCTTGTGGCTAAGTAATAATAGCCGCATGGGTCGATCCATCAGGTTATCAGGTCTGTGGATGGATGACCATCTTTACATACCGAGACCCCTCCGTGCTTCGGAAAGCACGTTAAGCCATTGATCCCAGCTGTCATTCGTCGATCTTTGACAGTCGTTATGGGTCGTCAGAAGCCCGAAAGTCTGACAGTCTTACCAAAGGGTATCGTATTACCTAGTAACTGGCTTGTGGAGGTCAGTAAGGCAGTCACCCCATGTAAAATAGTGATATTCAGGTTTAGACTGGAAGCCGACCCTGACATAGTTGGGTAAAGGTTAGGCAGATTTTGAGCTTTTTGAACTGACTTTTTACTTATCACTCATTACTATCACAGTCTATACATCATACAGTCGTCCGACGAAGCCCGAGCTGCATACGAAGTTCGGTGAACTGCGTAAGCAGCTCGGGCTCTCTTCTGTGACTGAGACTGTGCTACTATATATTTTTTCCGCGATTTGGACAATTTTTCATGGTAAAAAATTTTCCTCCCAGGAAGCAATACAAAATGCCTTCACACAGTTTGTTGTGTCCTGGTCCCCTGATCTAACGCAGGTCTAACGCAAAAATATTAAATTGAAGGAAATTTTATCTTATTTAATTTTGTATATTAATGTTTTATAGTAAAATGAGTCGCAAAGGAGATATTGTCAAAAAACTACTATTAGGCGTCATTTTTTCAATATGGCGGCGCGAGCGGCAAAGATACGTGGTGGCGAAGTGAAAATTCGAAGAGAGCACGTCGAACTCGATAAAATCACCCATTTTCAAAACTGCCAGAAAACTTTCCAGGTAAAACTATCAAATGACTGCACTAAAACTGTTAGTCTCATCTCACATCCTGCACAGGATTCGACTCTGTTTGTTCATAGCTTAATAATTATCGAGCGGGGAAAAGATTGCCTGAGAAAGAACAAGTTTTAACTTTACATTGAGACAACAGTTCGAAGCTATAAATAATCTAACCGCAATAACATATGGTTAGTAACTGACCCAGTAGTAAATACTGCAGTTAGCACAGATTCCTTGTTACAATACTCAACACTTCAAGTCACTTCCTTACCTACCCTACATCGCGATGTGTTTCTAATTAAGTTTCCAAGTCTACTGGCAGTTTGACGGGACGTTAATTACACATCGTGGGTTGCTATCAACGTTTTACACGTGCAAGGTGTACAGAGAGATATAATATTGTTTATCCTATGTACCGTCGACTTACTAAACTCTTAAACCATACGTAGAACCTTTTTATGTTACAAAATGGTGACGAATGGTGACGTGGTTGACGTAGTGAAAGCCGCAGGAATCCGCTGGATGTAAGAAGCACAGAACCGGTTGAAGTGGCGGTGCTTGTGCACCCGTGTTCAGCAGCGTCTTTCGGACGAATTAATGATGATGATGATGAAATGGTGACGTATTATATCAATTGCCAAGTAATGAGTTTAGTGTAACAGTCCAAAATGATGTGTTTTTATCCGACTTCAAAAAGGAGGAGGTTCTCAATTCGTCGGAAACTTTTTTTTTTTAACTTTTGTTCCCCGATTACTCAAAGATGGCTGGACCGATTTGGATTATTTTTTTTTTTTTGTTTGAAAGGGTATACTTCCCAGGTGGCCCCATGATCATCAAGTCAGGATCTGATTATGGGATCCTGGAGAAATAGAGAGAACTCTTCCAATTTTATAGGCACACTTGAAGCGATTTGGATAGTTTTTGGAAGAGTACTTTCTTGGAGTGGTCCCATTTCAATTTGGTGAAGATCTGATGAAGAACTTCTGAGATAGGCAACGGAACTCCTCAATAAATGATAGCAAATGGACTGGGATTGCTGAAATCTCATGTCTGTTTACTGTTTACACCAATTCATAACATAACATCACGCCGGTATGCTGTGAAGGGGTAAGCACATGTGAACCACTAAAAAGTGAAAAATAAAAACTTAAAAAAAAAATACAACCGACTTCCAAAAACAATACTACAAAGTGAGAAATAACTTTAATTTCGGAAGTCAGTGGCAAAACGAAACTACATTTAATCAGACACCGACTTCCGAAATTAACGTTATTTTTCACTTTGTAGTGTTGTTTTTGGAAGTCGGTTGTATTTTTTTGTAAGAAAGTTTTTATTTTTCACTTTTTAGTTGTGTACCTACCCCACACAAATTCTAATACCACTACCTAATAATTTTAGGTATTGTACTGTAATTTTGACTGATTTGGTCTAGTCTAGTAGTTGCAACTCCTTGTTGAGGCTTCTGGCTCAATTTCTGGATGGGAAAATGTGGATTTTTTATTGTTTGTTTGTATTACAATATTATTCTTTAATTATAATTTAAACTTGTAATTTAATTTTGTATTCTGTGACCCTGAAAATTTGTATCTTTTAATCTTTGTTTATTTTAATTGCATTGACTTTTTATTTTTATTGTATTGATATTTTATTCTAATATATTCTGTGGCAGATTTTTGAAATTTTATTTTATTTTATATAATAAGGGTCTTGCCTGCACTAAATGTTATAAGTTTTAATTTTTTATAAAATCATTTTCTCATCAGTAACCTAAGTTTCGTTTGAGTGCTTTTAACCTCTGCTTGCATTTTCAGGGATGCAGGCGTGGTGTAATGGTGGTGAAAATTATAAGCCTACTCTTTAATTCCATTTATTGATCATTTACCTTCTACTGTACGCGTACTTGACTACCATAGAAACGGGTATTGTCGACGGAAGAATAGACAAATTGACACATCAATTAGACGTTAGAAGTCTTTCTACAATCTGTCATTTTGTCTATTCTTCCGTCGACAAAACCCGTTTCTATGGTGCATGCTACGCGTTACCACCAGCAAATCTTATATTGCAACATTTTGATTTGTGAACTTTGTAACCGAAACCTCTTTAATTTTATTTCATCTTCCAAGATCATTATTTTTAGTAATCATCTTGAGTAGGTATTAGTCATAACAATGTTTAAAATCGTATGCAATAATGTTGAAAACTCTTCGTGTGTAGGACATCCAATTTGCGGTGAGCACGCGACACTATAAAGTTGCTTTATGGCTTGTGACTACCTCATTCTTGGCTCATATTTTGGACTTATTACATTTCTTCCTAGTTTGATAAAGTTGCAAGCTAGCTTAATAGGCCTGGGGGAAAGAGTTGGAGCTGTACATGATGTATAGGTCCATCTCTATCCCACACTGAAGTAATATTAAATAATACTGATATTAGAAGTGGTGGTAGATCTCCTGACATAAAATATTGTCGTTATTTCAGACATGTTAAGAATGATATTCGCTGTTCTACAAAGTGAAACCCAGAAGCATTGATTCTGAAGCATTACAGATATATAAAGAAAATTGTAAAAAAGGAATGTTAAACTTTTCTAACTTACACACTTTTTAGGGTTCCGTACCTCAAAAGGAAAAACCGGAACCCTTATAGGATCACTCGTGTGTCTGTCTGTCCGTCTGTCACAGCCAATTTGCTCCGAATGTAATAGATCGATTAAGTTGAAATTTGGTACACATATGAATTTTTGTGACCCAAACACGGACGGGTAAAGTAAATAAACGAATTTTGAATATAGAGGTCACTTTTGGGGGCAAATAAAAATTTAAAAAAAGTTTTTCAAACTACACCATGTGGCATGTCAAATGAAAGGGCTTACTATGAGGGTCTCAAATATATTTTTTTTTTATAATTTTAAAACAAATTGTTTTGAAGTTATTTAAGAAAATAGACGAAAATTGACCATTCCCCCTCCCTTATCTCCGAAACTACTGACCCTAAAATTTTTAAAAAATACAGAAAATAGATCTTTACCTGTAGATTACAGGAAAACCTATAAAAAGTCTGTGGTCTTAAAATAACATGGTAAATCTATCAATATTGTGAGTACAAACTTACATTTACAGTTGGAATGTATGGGAGAACATGTTTTTCAACTACAATGTTAAGTTTGTTCTTAAGATAAATTCATCCCAACTACGGAACCCTTCATTGTGCGTGGTCCGACACGCACTTGGCCGGTTTTCTAACTTTCTTTTTACACACGCACACACACACTTTGAAATGGTTTAGATGGTTCTACTCGTAGCATGTCATCCTGTTGTTTCTGATGCATGTAATCAGTGTTGATATAAATTGTAAATACGTAATTGGATGTAAGATTGGTTTTATCTATTTAAGTAAAATTGTTAAAGAGCTGTGGATTTTGTAATAAATAAATAAATAACTTATGAGGAACTAAGTTTAATTTACGGAACGATTTACCTACTTATAGCATTTTACATTTAATTTTTAGCATCTGACTAATAATCTCCTGTGAAATGTAATGCTGGATGTTTTATTAGCCTCTGGTGCGTCGGGCCTCCTGTATGCGCAAGTGCCACAAACGTCACAGTACATTTGGAAGTACTTGTTGATTTTTGGGCAAGCCTTCGAAAAAACGCAGATTTCGTTAATACGTAGCCAGTTAAACGTTACATGTTATACCTTCCTGGCTTCGTTATTAGATTATCTAACTACGTATACCATTTATTATGCAAATACAACTGACCTTATCTAGCAACGATGCGTTAAGTTTTTGTTTTGATAATTTTCACTCACATAACCTTCAAACTTTCTCACATCACATCTAATCTACACAAACATTCACCAAAAAAACACTTTATTACGATAACACAATATCTGTAAAAACGATAAAACACCACACATTAACAACAATCCACTTATAAACAATAACTAAATCATAAAAACTATTTGTTTACGCAACGAAAAAATTTCGGCGCGAACTCCGCGCGGTGCCGACGGTAAAACTGACGGCGAAATATCTTTCGCGCAAAAACACTACGAACGAAATATTTAGCTATTAGCCAAAATATGTTTGTGGAACAATAATCTAGCTACATAAGTGTATTTCAAACACTAAACAAAAATATTTATCATATAACATTACGTAATACGGCCATAACTAGCAAATTATGAACATTACAAAAGTTTCGTAACTTTTTCTCGACATATTTATAACTTTTCTATAAACTATCACTTCATACGAAATCTATACTTATTTCTCAGTAATTCTGTATAAACATCTCATAAGATTACTCATCGTTTCCTTCTTGAAAACATTTTTTCAAAACATAAACACCCGCACGAATCACTCGTAAAACAACAAATATGGCCGTCACAGAAGCACTAATTTCTTTCTTTTTTTTTTCTTCCGTTTTGTTGGCGCTCCTGTTTTAATGTTACCAAAATAGGTCAAGCATGAATCGACTAATCGAATGATACAGCTAGATCGTGTTGCAAGTGCCAATAAATAGAAAATATTACCGTCCATTGACAACCATGCATGTTGACAGTTGTTATTATCCAATGGTGTAACGCCGACGTTTATAGGCATTAAATTTTATTAACAACAACAACCATAACAATAACAATGGCGACGCGCCAGAGGTTAGTTGATTTCAATAACAACACCCAAACTATTTCAGTTCACGCGTTTAGCAGTGTACATCTAGTTAGGCTAATAAAACCAAAAAAATCGAATAAAACATTATGTTTCAGTCGATACTCTTTAAAAAAGTTAGTGTTACTTAGTGAATTTCACCAGATTATAATCCATATAAAAATCAATTGCCGAATGTATGTACGCGCAACATTTCAGAACGGTTGCACCTATTTGGGTAATTCTTTTTTTTTTGTGTTTGTAATTGCCAGAACAAGGTTTGTATGCAAGAAAATATTTAAAAAATTGCCGGGAAATTGGAAAATCCGGGAAAACCGAAAGTGCATTTCTATGGGAATGTTGTATGAATTCTTGAAATTTTGACAGGACAACGTTTGTCGGCTCAGCTAAAAACACCACGCTAAAAACGCCACGCTAAAAACACCACGCTAAAACACCACGCTAAAAACACTACGCTAAAAACGCCACGCTAAAAACACCACGCTACAAACACCACGCTAAAAACACCACGCTAAAAACACCACTCTCAAAACACCACGCTAAAAACACCACGCTAAAAACACCACGCTAAAAACGCCACGCCAAAAACACCACGCTAAAAACACAACGCTAAAAACGCCACGCTAAAAACGCCACGTTAAAAACACTACGCTAAAAACGCTACGCTAAATACACCACGCTAAAAACACAACGCTAAAAACCTAACAAAAACTTCGATAATATCCACATTCCTTCCAAACAAACGACATAAAAGGCTACCTTCACATCTAAGTCTGGCCACTAGAAGTCACTGAGCGCAACAGTTAAAAACGATGTTCTTACATACCGTGTTAATTACTGACTGTTAAGTCGTTTCACACCGACACTTTTCCGTATATGGCTGTGAAGGCTCGTTAATTTTACTTGATGTTTGAGTTCAGATTATGTGGGTGATATTGTGTGGTTGATGGAGGGTTAGTGCAAATTAAAACGCGAGTATTATCAGTGTTGACATGTGTCATTATCCTCGGCATAAGTGTTTATAAGGTTAACTTTGCAGCTAACCTAAATATTATACTCCGAACGATTTAAACTTATGAGTCGAGCGAATTTGTTCTTGGCTGTTTCTTCTTGTTGGCTTGTTTCTTCTTCTTTGGCTGTACGATTTTTTCGGTATAGTTGTTTCTATGCTTCAAAGCATTGTTAGTTACACGGATTACTTTTGTGCAAAATCGTCATTGTCATCGAAACTTAACTTGCTATGATTCCCAAATGCGAAGGATGATGCTTTATCTAAGTAAGTTATTTTTAAGAAAAACCCTGGAGCTTAAAATTGGATTTTTCTTAAAATTAATTTAAGAAGGTAAAGCAGAGACCAACCCCCCAACGCATTCAGGATGCTGTTGCAGTTGCCGCGGCGATGCAGTGTGTCGGGAATGTTTGCTGCAGCTCGCAGCAAACATTCCCGAGTAAAGCCATCCGGCTTTCCCGACGTCTTGCGAAAAAAAGTGAGTTCCTTACTGCAATGCTTGCATAACACTCGTAACAGCATCCTGACAATGATTGCTGGCTGAGCGGACTGCTCTATCCAAAGCCTGGGTAAAGGATCATAACTAAATTAAATTAAATAGGTACTAGTAACACTAACATAGCATTTAAGCACAATCTGTTACTAACCACTAACAGCTTATGGAATCCAGGTCTGAAATAAAGGTTTTTTTTTTTTTAAACATTGTTCTTCGCATTTGGGAAGTTTATCAAGTTAAGTTTAGACAATGACGATTTTTTACCAAAATGAGGAGACCTCCAAAACGATAATAACCTGCAATCTCCTCACAATTTATCATCAACCATACCCTCACTATACTCACTCAGGCAACATCTCACATACACTCTCAAATCGCTCCCAAATCAAATCAAATCAAATCAAAAAATCAAATCATCAAATCTCCCGTTACTCACACACACTCTGGTATTACCATAAATTTTTTGTATTTTTTTTCTTTTTATTGTATTGTTTCTTTCTCAATTCAGCCTTACTTAAGTACTAATACTGCAATGATAATTATGATGGCCCAAATCACAAGTAAGTACAGGTTTTTAAATAAACCTCCTTCAGGCACCAGTCTCTCACAAAGTTAGCTCCTTGTCCGTCCACTATTGTTAAATGTTAGCATTAAGGTGATTGCAGTAGTAGCCCGAGAAATTCAAATTTTCTTACGTTTTTTGCAATTTGCAGGTCAGTGTCAGTTTGTATGTTGATAAAAATATACGCGGCTATATAAAATAGTATTTACATTATTTTAACCACAAAAATCACCAATACATCTTTCTAAGTTAGATTTCCTGCGTAGGTATTCGTCTAATTTCCGAAATCAGACCAATCCACAGGAAATCTAATTCAGAAAAATGATTTCTGTGGTTAAAATTATATAAATACATATTTGTTATAGCCGCGTATCATATTTTAATCAACATACAACCTGACACTGACCTGCAAATTGCAAAAAACGTAAGAAAATTTTAATTTCGCGGCTACTACTGCGGATCCCCCTTAAGTACATAACTTGTGTAGACAAAAATAAAAGTTTTATATTAAATTATTATTATATTATTTTACCTCTAGCCCCTCACACGAGCGCGGTGTGAATCTCATTTTACCTAAAACTGTACGTGGTATGAGTTCTATACCAAGAAAATATTTTTTTATTATTACTTAATAGTGATGGAACAACGTTAATAATAAAAAAATATTTTCTTGGTATAGAACTCATACCACGTACAATATTAGGTAAAATGACTCACGGACCCGATTCACACCGCACTCGTGTGAGGGGCTTAAGAGTCCCATGTAAAGCAAAAACTCCCAAGATAATGCAATAAAGGAGACCACACCTTTTACTAAACACGTCTTGTGGTTTTGTCCGAGATTTGCAGAATTTATAGCCTTCCTTTCCGCCAGGCTCTGTTATCCGAGATTGCAAACGTGCTGCGATAAAAGACCTTAAAAATTACTAGTTAAAAGGCTTTTTTCGGCGCAAAAAGGATAAGTGAAGACAGAGATTTAAAGTTTTTGAATCCTTGTTAAATGATAGTAATAAATCTTTAAGCGCTGTGAGAATTTGTGGGTGAGGTTTAGAGTAGACTGCGGGTTGTAAATTTGGGCTTGTGTGGGACTGAAATAACGAGAAGGCTTTTTGAATTTTGAAGAATAAAAAAAAATTCTTCAGAAAGGTCGCAATAGGCGGCAGGGTGCGTGTATGATCAGACGTAAACGAAGCAAAAGGAGTATGTAGAACGCCACATGCTACGATCCTTCGTAGCATGTGGCGTTCTGTAGTTTCTGCCTACCCTCACGGGGAGAAGGCGTGAGTTTATGTATGTATGTATTAGGCAATTGGAACTCGTAGTAGCAAGTTAATAAAATGGTCAGTAAAATGGCAATTGTGCAAGCAACAAAATTTAAGGTGATGGATTTTTGAAATCTATAAAAAAAACCCACCTGAAAAATGCATTGGCTGCTATCATCTTCATTCAAGGTTGCAGATATCTTATTTAATTTTTTTTATTTTACTTTTATTTTATTAAGATCTCCAACAAAGAACTGATGGAGAAGGCACCATCAGCTCCACTTCACCAAATGCATTGTGATGAGCATAAATTGCTTACCAACCATATTAAAGTAGGTAATCGAATCGCAAATCGTGAAATACGTATTATTGAGTAGTTCCAATGGCTATCTGTAGTCTTCCTCATCAGTTCCATTTCACCAAATGGTGCTTACCGGGAGCAAATGCACGAGTTACTATAAAAAAATACCCAAATCGCTATAGGTGTACCTATAAAATTTGAGGGTTTCCCTCGATATCCATTGGATCTCCTCATCAGATTTTGACTTGATGACAATGGGACCACCTCGAAAGCACACGCTTTCAAACAAAAAAAGATTTTTTATAGAAGTCGGTTAAAAAAATAGGTCCACAATTGACGGAGAAATCGGTGTACATACATAAAAATATATACATATAGTATTAAGCGACGAATTGAGAACCTCCTCTTTTTTTTTTTTTTGATAAGTTGGATAAAAGAGAAATATTTTTTTCTAACCAACTTCTCAATTCGCCATCTTCCTTCTGTTCAAAGAAGTATTGCGTAAACATAATATTATTGTTTATCATAAATCGGTATAAGATTTCATTTACGATATTACCAATATTCCTAACATCTGTAAACATAAGAAAACTTAAGTTAACAATCCCTACAACTGTTGCCATATTTGCTTCAAGACCTTCCCCTATATTAGTTAGAATTGTCATTCCAAATAGAACTTTGTACCATTAAACCAAAGTTGAAATTAGTTTAGCAGCTAGGCTATGTTAATGATTATGAATAGACTTCATTGGAAGGCTGTAAACCAGAACGATTATCTACATGTGATACATTATGAAATACAAATAAGGTTAGGGGGGGGGGGGGGGGGGGGGAAAGGGTAGGGTTTCGGGACTATTCACGTTTCACGCAAAATTCTCGAGTATTCACTATCAATCGGCATCGGTTTCATTTTGACAGTTCAATAACATAAATTTTTCGAACATACGAAGCAATGGAATAGTAATTTGTTTCAAAATGATTAAGATTCCGATTGATAGTGTGTTACGCAATTAGGGTGCTGTTTTATCAAATCCAGATTAACTTCCGATCTGAAATTATCTGTTAAATAAATGAATGCTGCGAAATTGCGACTTACCTGCGATTGCGTATTTACCTGTAAGGGTGCGTTTCCACTGACACAGAGCTGGACGGAGCGGCGCCGATACAGGCAGGAATGGACTAATCATAATGGTTGAAATCCTCATCGCGTATCCTGTGTCGTTTTTGACTGGACGATTCAGCTGTTCCCTACATTTTGACGAATTATGCGAACATAAATGTACAGAACAGCTGATTTTTTTTCGCGATTTAAGGTTTAATCCCATATTAAAATTTGTTCATAATGATGAGTACAATGACCCCTTAAAATGTTGCCACACTTTCACCCTGTATATTGTTTTTGTATATGAAAGCTCATTAAACTTCATTAGGGTGCCAACGAGATCCTATCACTACGGCTCCGCTGTCCGTCCGTCCGTCCGTCCGTCTGTCACAGGACTGTATCTTTTGAACTGTAAATAGGTCAACGGCAAGTACCCCATAGATTTTGATTTACTTGCGAGTATCAAAATATGTCGCATAAATGGCCGTGTTTTTATTGCGTTAATTTAAAAGCCTGATTTTTTTAGAACTCTTGGCAGACTGACAGACAGATAGACAAACAACGAAGTGTTCCTATAAGGGTTACATTTTTCCATTTGAGGTACGGAACCCTGAAAACGTGTTTATTTTTTTCGGCGTTTTATGCTCGAACTTAATACGGTACGGAACCATTCGTGTGCGTGTCCGACTCGCACTTGGCCACTTTTTTCTTTCGTCAAGGCCTCTGCATTCTGTAGATTTTCTAGTTTATCTTCTAACATATCCTCATTAACAAAACATGATGTCTCTTAATCGGTTCGCGGACTCTAATCATCATTCTCCTGCCCTTATCCCAATCTATTTGGGGTCGGCGCAACATGTCCTTTTTTTCTATACTTCTCTATTATTCGTCATCTCGATAGTCACCCCCTTTCTAGCCATGTCATCTTTCACACAATCCATCCATCGTTTCTTTGGTCTTCCCCTACTCTTATAGCCATCGACATTCATACTCAAAACTTTCCTCACGACATTTTCCTCACTCCTCCGCATCACATGCCCATACCATGACAACCGATTTCCACACAACTTTTCAGTCACCGGTGCCACTTTCAGGCTTCCTCTTATGTACTCATTTCTTATTCTATCCATTCGTGTAACACCACATATCCCTCTTAGCATTCTCATCTCAGCTGCATGCAATTGCTTTTCATTCATCCCTTTTGTGGCCCAACATTTTGATCCATACACAAGACAGCTCAAGACAGCTCGACAGGTTCGCGGACTCTAAATGACACACAATAGAAGTTTTATTGTTATGACTTCTATAGACGTCAAGCGCCCGCGAAAGCGCTAACCAAAGACAATAAATGTCTGCATATAAGAAGTATTTGAAACCATGTCTGACACTCGTTTAAGTACGTACCCACGTTGCCATGGCTACCGAAGCCTGAAATCGATTAGCTGCAAGTAGGTATTAAATTATTAACCATCGTATATTTGGTTAAGACCTTGAGGGAACGCTTAGTTATCGAACTTACTAGTACCACTTGGAGAGATCGTTACTACAGTTTTGAAATGCTATATGTTAACACAGAAAGATGACCTTCAATAAGTTTTGTCTCTCTCTCTCTCTCTCTCATCTCCTTATTGCTGGGAATATTAATTTTCTTCCATTTTGTCGATTAAATAATAAAATAATAATAATACAATATTTATTTGCGTAAAACATGGTATACATTGGTGTTAGATACAAAATATGGCACAAACATGTTTAGCTAAGATAAGACAAAGCATGCAAAATTTTAAACTCAGGCATTTAGGTAAGGATGTGCATTTTTGCTGTTGGAGTTGAGCCACATGTCTAGTTATGGCACAGATTAATACAGATGGGACACTCCGCAGTTTAGGTATGAAGCTACAAGTACGCGGCGGGCTCATCTCACTGAGTCAATTCAGTGTGGGCTGCCGCGCACCGGCCGGCTCGCACGTTAGTTCGATACTCACTCATGCACCGCGTCGTAAAGGAAGACAACCCTAACGAGTCAGAAGGTATAAGAGTTACGCGATAGAAAAAGAGGCAACTTCTAGGTGAATATAAGCGTTGTGCGATATGAATTGCACTTTATTGTGTCGTGGCAAGAGTCGCTTTTTATTTAAATGATTTTGCGGAGTGTCCCATCTGTATTCATCTGTGGTTATGGGTTGCCGGCTTCTTCCCGAAACTAGGCAACGGAGTCCCCCTATTTATGACTTCCAGCTGTTTCGGTTCCGGGATAAGGTGGACCATTATTTTTTAATAGTAAATGTTTTTGGTAACCCCTCTAATTAAGGCGATACCAAAATAAATTAGGGGATTTTTGCATAATCATTTTACTATGCAGCATATATGGATTTAATGTTTGTATATATATTTATTGATTGATTAATATTCTGACTGAAGTGAAACAATTGGGTTTTTTTCTTTATAGAATTTAATTCCAAAAAGACCTCTATTTTTTTATGTTTTTTTCTGTAACAAAATTGCATTCAGAATGTGCCTATTAGATAATAGAAAACTCTGGTTAAAAATATTTTTGAATAGCTTAATTTATTTTTAAACAATTTTTTTAATTGATTTGGCGCTTTTATTTTGATTCCAGCGCATTGTTGCTCTCTTTTTTTCGCATGTGGAAGTAATTGACTCTGTCACTTTCTTATTTTCGCCCAGTTCGCTTTTTACACACAACCTTATGCTAAATATGCTTATCTATAATAGGAATGAGATTACTACAAAACAGCCATTAGAAATCACGACCTGTGGCTCGAAATTCCGACACCTTAACTATTAGGATATGGCTGCCTCATCATCATCTATCACACGAAAAGCAAATTAATATTGCCATCATTTTACTAGATACAAATATAAGTCAAAAGATTAGATATACTTAGACAAAATGTTTTATTAAATAAAAGAGAGCGAGAATGAGACGTGCAAGCTTATTTATGCACCATTTCCCGTCAGGGCGTCTTGAAGTGCGTGGAGGGGCTTGACAGTGGTGAGGGCACGCCGACAGTGTTGCCAGCGTCTTAGCGGGCCAGTATAGAATTTAACAAGTTTCAAAAGCAAAATGATTTGACCATAAAAATCCAAATGAATAGTTATTATTAAGTTATGCGATTGACAGAGACATCAAAGTTGTGTCGACCCGTCGTTAGCGGCCGGATTTAGGACCACTTCGCCCCTTTTACCAGCTTAGTTTTAAATGCTTATAAATTATTTAACTTTATAAGAGAATTCTTAAGGCGTTCAAAAACAGCAATTTACTGGTTAAACTTAATGTTTAGGGTTTTGTGCTTGGTATGGGTTCAGAGCTTTGGTAGGTATGTACTTTGTGGTCTTATAATTTATTTGAAATGTTTTAGTATCCACCTATTCTGTAGTGAATTTTCATTGAATTGTTTTAAGATTTATGTATATTTTATAGCCCTGATATTTTTTTCTCATACTTAGTATTTTTAATACGAGAACCTCGTGGCTAAGTAATAACAGCCGCACGGGTCGATCCATCAGGTTAAGCTAAGCTTGCCGCAGTTGGTCCGTGGATGGGTGACCATCTTTACATACCGAGACTCCTCCGTGTCTCGGAACGTACGTTAAGCCCTTGGTTCCGGCTGTCATTCGTCGATCTTTGACAGTCGTTACGGGTCGTCAGAAGCCCGAAAGTCTGACAACCAGTCTTATCTAGGGGTATCGTATTACCCAGTTGGGTTGTGGAGGTCATATAGGCAGTCGCTCCATGTAAAATACTGGTATTCAGTTGCATCCGGTTAGACTGGAAGCCGACCCCAACATAGTTGGGCTTGGCAGATTGACTTAGTATTATACCTACGTCGGAAAATTGATGAAGTATTAAAAATTAAGAAGAGGAAAATCCATTGATTTTTATTTCTTTTATTTTATTCTATTCGGGGAACTAGCAGCTTACTTATACAGTGTAAGAACACACACTTTCAACAAATGACTTTCAGTTTCATATTGCTTAAGAAAGCAATATGAAACTGAAAGTCATTTACAAGTTTCCACTGATAAAAACTAAGAGCCTGTTTCACCACAAGGGAGCGTAGGACGCTGGCGGTCAGGGATAATATGTTGGCCCGAAGATTTGCTCGGTGTACTGACTAAGTAAAGTTTACGCTTTTTAAAGCTTATTGTCAGAGTTTTTACACCGGTAATCATTGGGTCAACTATTCGAAAAAATTGCTGGATGTCCTACGCGTCCAATACAATAATGTTTTTAGGATGCTGTTGCGACTGCCTCGTTATTGCAGTGCCTTGGAAATGTTCGCGGTAACCCATACCGATGGATTTCATGCGATTATCCGCAAAAAAACGGCCTCACTCCTGAGCAGAATAAGGGGCAGTCGCAATAGTATCCTGAAGGCTGTGGCGGCAGACACTTCCTCTGCTATAATAAGACAGTTTGTGAGAAGGCCATACCATAGTGCCACCATACCACCACCACCACCACCACCATACATAGTGGTACCATAGTGTACATTTCTCGTTGTGTCCAGTCTTGTCATTAATTGTCTCTTGTCTTAAATTTGTCTTTAGCTTAAGTAACTGACAATAGTGTTGTAAGTTCTATTCTTGTTACTAACAATTTATGGATCTTTAGTCATCCGAAATAAATTGTTTTTATTTTTTTTTTCACAACCTACGATTAAGTAAGTTCCTATTTATTAACTCACTTGGCAGATAATTTCATACAAATTCTGTTCCATTTTTAAATTTATTCGGTAAGTAGTGGCTATTCGGATATCGTGAAATAGGCCCTAATAATAATAAAAAAACCGGTCAAGTGCGTGTCGGACCACGCACAATGAAGGGTTCCGTAGTTGGGATGAATTTATCCGAAGAACAAACTTAACACTGTAGTTGAAAAACATGGTCTCCCATACATTCCAACTGCAAGTATAAGTTGGTTGACTATTGCTCGTAAACTTGAAAGCCTACTTAGCTTTGATAGTTTTCCTTTTAAATTCGTTTTACTTATATACTATTACCGTGAATTTTTTACCCATCCAAAACTAACCGTTTAGCTGGGAGGCACAGTGTTTTTAATGCCGCAAAAAGTGACATCAGTTTTTTATAGAATGTTTCTACTCAATAGTTCACTAATAAAAACTTTTTTACAAAAAAATACAACCGACTTCCAAAAACAACACTATAAAGTGAAAAATAACTCTAATTTCGGAAGTCGGTGTCTGATTAAATGTATTTTCGTTTTTGCCACCGACTTCCGAAATTAAAGTTATTTTTCACTTTATAGTGTTGTTTTTGGAAGTCGGTTGTATTTTTTTGTACAAAAGTTTTTATTTTTCACTTTTTAGTGGTACATGTGCTTACCCCTTCACAGCGTACTGGCGTGATGTTATGTTATGAACTGGTGTGAACAACAAACAGACATGAGATTTCAGCAATCCCAGTCCATTTGCTATCATTTATTGAGGAGTTCCGTTGCCTATCTCAGAAGTTCTTCATCAGATCTTCACCAAATTGAAATGGGACCACTCCAAGAAAGTACTCTTCCAAAAACTATCCAAATCGCTTCAAGTGTGCCTATAAAATTGGAAGAGTTCTCTCTATTTCTCCAGGATCCCATCATCAGATCCTGACTTGATGATCATGGGACCACCTGGGAAGTATACCCTTTCAAACAAAAAAAAAAAATAATCCAAATCGGTCCAGCCATCTTCGAGTAATCGGGGAACATATATAAAAAAAAAAAAAAAAAAAGGTTCCGATGAATTGATAACCTCCTCCTTTTTGAATTCGGTTAAAAATGCACGAGTAGAACATGTGCCAAGTTTGTATACTCCATTTTTTAAAAATCTACCAAAGTTCTCAAGATCACCCGCTGGATTAATCTGAAGATTGCTTGAAATAAATAGATAGATTGATTGATTGAAATACTATCGTGAATTCATGCAAGCCTAATACTTTTTATTCGGTTATTGCTCAGAAATTGTGCACAACCAACGTGTCGACACAAAATTACAAAAAAGCAAAAAAAATCTATTCATCCGATCGCTAACAAACTGCACAGAGTCACCCGCTGGGCTAATCTCAAAATTGCCTGGAAATTTCATCAAAATCGCTCCAGCCGTTTTGGAGTCCATAGGGAATATACATAATATAATATTTATACGACTTTGTAGTAGGTAAAGACAGGGAAATATTAATAGTTTAGCAAATTGACTACTAATTTAAATTACCCGTTAGATATATTCAAATCACTTGTATGAAATGTCTACAAGGCACATTGACGTAGTGTGTTAATTTGCAAGACAATTAATTACCTGACTGCATACAGTTTGTTTGGCGAGTAAAATCGTTAAAAGAAAATTAAAATTAAAAGAAAAAATAAAATATATGTAGGAAAAAAAAATTAATATGAAAAAGTTATCCTTTTAGCTTTGCTGCCATAACACATAACATCATGCCTGAATTTCCCAACAGGTTAGGCAGAAGTGTACCTACCTATTCCATAAAACAATAAACGGTTCCACACAATTGGTAAGCTATTTTATTTAACTTTAGGTCTAGCTAACGGTGTAAGCATCATCATCGTATTTTTGAATTGCCTACATCCACCTTAAATACTACGTTTAATAGCCCACTAACATTTATGGCAAGGCAATATAATGAAAGGTTCAACTTGACAGATTACTCTATAGATATTTTCACTATGAGTTTTGCTTCAAGCAACCGTTCCCTATTTAAGGCGCTATGACCCGACAGAGACCGTGCTTACTAGTTTTTTGAATCCATGGGAAGCATAAAAAACAGAAAATTGAGAAAAAAAAGATACGAGTATATCTTATTTAAGGATCTGGCGGACAGCCAATCGCTTTTACTAACACGATTAGATTTACTTTGCTGGATAGAAAAAAATCCCAAAGTTCAGTTACCCCTTTTCGTAATGTTTAATCAATCTCATAGCTACAAAACAGACTTTTTTTTCTTATTTTTTATATAAATGAAAAGGTAATAAAATTGTATAGCGCAATTCGCTGAGTATGTCGTGATAAAATGATTAAAATAATTACTATGTTTAAATACCTACCAAACACGCGAGGCAACCACTCGCGAGCCTACTTCAGTTCAGTACGCTGCTCGAGCGCCGGATCATAGGATCTTAAACAGTGCGAAGAGTGCACGTTTATGTAGCTGAAATTGATAGGTATGTTTTGTAGTGTTATAGATTTAAGCCTACTAGAAACACTTTATAGAGTTTTCCTTTGTCTCTAATATTCATACGTCAATGTCATGCCTATCTGTCATTTGCATGGTTACTGAAATAATAATAATATTAGATATTATTTAATTTGAACTGTAAGTAACTGTGCTGTTGGTGTGCTTATTATAAATAAATAAATCTTTACTGAACTCTTTCTAACAACTTACTAATATCCATAAATTCAAAACATAACATAAACTTATCTTTTAGGCATATCACCTAAAATTAATCCTACGAGATATAGAAGGGTTAAAAGGTTTTTTTTTGTTCTTTATCTATGAAGATATTGGAATACTTGAATCTGGGCAATAACCTTTGGGGTTAAAGTGATACTTTAATATTAGTTTGACATATTTATATGCTGAAATATTAAGTGGATGTAACAATGAAAAATATGATAATATGTGAAAATAATCTTAAAAAAGTTGGTTCTAAGAATATCTTTGAGTCGAATAATTTATTTTGTTTGTGTTATTATTAACAAAACAAAAATCATGCAGATATTCTTTTTATGCTAGCTAAATGGTTACTTGTCGTGATTAGCAGGGTTAAAGTTATCATATTTTTAGCGTTTCAAGCACGTTAAGCCGTTGCACACGGCTGTCATTTGTAGATCTTTGACAATTGTTAAGGGTAGGCAGAAGCCCAAAAGTCTGACAACCAGTCTTACCCAGTAACTGGGTTATGGGGGTCAGATAGGCAGTCGCTCTGTGTACAATACTGGTATTCAGCTGCATCCGGTAAGACTGGAAGCCGTTCTCAACTTAGTTGGCAATAGGAAGATGATGATTTGAAGAGTGTCGTACCAAAGCGGAAAAGATCTTTATTATTCTTTTTTTTCTTATGTAAAAAGTCAATTTAATAAACCAATACATTTAAACAAAATATTATTATTAATAACTACGGGAAAAAAGCTTTCAGAACAAATACTCACATGCGTTATTTTGTTACAGATGCTTCAAAAAATTAACAAACAACACTAGAACCAAAAGAAAATGTATTCGGAAACAATCCACATTTACGAAATAAGATGAATGGAGTACCGACGAAGATGAGCCTGACACTGAAGAAAACACGGCACAATGCATGAACACAGCTATAGATATTTATCAAAGAATGCATTGGAACTGACCGAAACGTTTGAAGCAGTCAATAACACTATAGACAACTTCTTCGATGTCTTTGGCAATGACACTGGAAACGTTACTGGAAACGCCACTAATGGTAAAAAAGAAGACGATGCGGTGAACAACTGGTGGGCGCTTATAGCTATTATGCTGGTGGTTTGTACGGCTGCAGGGAATGTTCTAGTGTGCTTAGCAATCTATTTGGAAAGGAGGCTGCAGAATGTGACGAACTATTTCTTGATGTCACTGGCCATTACTGATCTGCTCGTGGCTATATTGGTGATGCCACTTGGGATTCTGACGTTGCTAAGAGGTAAGATTTTTATACTTTTATACATTTTGTAATTGTTATTATAATTGTACTAAAAATGGAAGTCGAGGATGAATGTGTGGGGTTGTTCCAAGTGACGAGACTCTACGAATTACTTGATTATTATAATAAAGCCAATAAACCCGTTACTAAAACGGAGAAACAATTGTCCTAGCGAGCGAAGCGAGTGAAGCGTGTCTGCGTTAAGTCTGGCAAAATCTGCTTTCATCTGTCAGTTTGTTGGTTCTCCTCTGCAGGTCGTATATTACAACCAATCTGGCTAAAACTTTGTAAACAGGTTTTACGATTTTATCATTTTTTTTTTTGTCGGGGATTTTTAATTATATAGAATTATTTTGTCGTCGAGGACTTTAGTTGGAGGGGCAACGAATTATCTCCGCCTTATGAGACCCGATTTCAACGGTTCTTTTTTTATTTGAAAGGTAATAACTTCACCACCCTTGGTTGACTGGTAGAGAATGCCTAAGGCATTAAGTCCGCCTTTGTACGATTTGTGTGCGAAAAGGTTATCCATGATGACGAAAAAGATTGAAATGCGATGAAAATGTAACACTAATCAATAAACAAATTACTACTTTTGGAAAAAAAAAATCCATGTTTTTAAAATAACATTAATTTGAAATTAGAGTTCTTAGCCAAACAAAAATTATTTTGATTTGAAATGGCCAGTACTGCAGAACGGCAATTTCATAGGTAAAGACCTAATATTTATATTCCATTTTCGGAATCTAGTTAAAATAGTGAAGGTAACTTAGTAATTATTATGAAATGTGATATGCGAAAATGATTAAATTTAGCGACCTTATTAACAGGCGATGTTCAATTATTAATTTATCGGATAATACCGAAACATAATTGAACATTCATTAATAAAATACTCGTACCGTTGTTGATTGCAGTTTAAATCGTGATTTTCATGTTGCGTCACGAAAACAAATGTTTGTATTGAGACGCATTCTTTTAAAGATGAGCGTCCACTGGTCCGACAAGGATGGCATCTGTCAAAATGGCGCTGTCGTAGCTAGTTCCTAACACAAGCTAATATTATAAGGAGGTGGTTTTTTTTTTATTTTTGCGAAAATGACGCTTTGTAATTGTTCTAAAATACTCCGAAAATGGAGTCCACCATTTCCTTAGAGACCCTAAAATTAGATGATTGTGGATTAAAGCTACATTTTGACGTAAGTGATTACGAGGAAATATTTAAGGTTTTAAATTCCAACACTTTTCAAGTCAAATATGATTTAAAAATATTGAAATAACCGAATATAACTTATAGAGAAATAAAACCAAACTCATGAATGAACGAAATGTCAAATTTATTATAGGCCTTAGGACCTAGTTATAACAACGCCATCTACAATTAGCTTTGCCCGACCTTCCATATTATTATCGGAGATTTCAGCTGTTTTTGTTTTCGTTGATCCTACTACACATTTAGTATTATAAATGTGAAAGTTTGTATGTATGTTCCTCAATCACGAAAAAAACGGCTGAGGCACACAGTTAGTTTATCTCATAGGATACTTTTCATACATACTTTTCAGACATATACGCGGGTGAAGCCGCAGGGAAAACTAGTACTGAACCGATTAAAAGTTCCAGAGATAGCGCGTTCAAACAAACAAACTCTTCAGTTTTATTATTAGTATAGAAGCATAGATTAGGATTGCAACTATTATTTTCATATCCTACTGTTGGTAGGTACAGAGCTTGTTCACGATAATTGTAAGACAAAAGGTATCAAAAATTGTACCGACTAAGAGAAGACAATAAAATTAAGTTTGCAATTTAGTTTGACAAATTACTGCCATAGGAAAAGAGGGCACCGAAGGTTCACTCCGTTTTCGTATTGTCGTTAAGGCGAAAGCGTCACGGTAACCCGCGAAATTCAAATTGTCTTACGTTTTCAATGTCAGGCTGTGAGTTGATCAAAGTATGATTCGCGAGCGTATAAATATGTCTTTCCAGAATTATAGTCAGTCTATCCAAGCCACCTTCTTCAGATCGTTGGTCTATCTAGCTGTAGGGCGTCCCATACTAATCTTGCCGATACGTGGTCTCCACTCCAGGAGCAGACGAGTGCTCCATCGGTTTTTCTGTTCCAAGTAAAGGTGGTTTTGACAAAACATCCTTGCAGAATAGAAGCTTTACGAACCAACTAGCGGTTTCCCGCGACTTCGTCCTTTTCTAGGTTCAGGGCTACCTATCTGTCAAATTTCATAACGATCCGTTCAGCCGTTTTTGCGTGATTGAGTAACAAACATCCAGACATACAAACTTTCACATTTCTAATTCAAATCAGTTTTCTAATCAGTGCCTCGGAAAGCACGTTAAGCCGTTGGTCCCAGCTGTCATTAGTGGATCTTTGACAGTCGTTACGGGTCGTCAGAAGCCTGAAAGTCTGACAACCAGTCTTACCAAGGGGTATCGTATTACCCAGTTAATGGATTGTGGAGGTCAGATAGGCAGTCGCTACATGTTAAATACTGGTATTCAGCTGCATCCGGTTAGACTGGAAGCCGATCCCAACATAGTTGGGAAAAGGCTAGGCAGATTGAGGTAAGCTTACATAAGAATCTGTTTCACTCTGAGATTGTTCTGTAGTACAAATTAATTGCTTAAAAGCACCAAATCCTG
Organism: Cosmia pyralina; assembly: GCA_946251885.1. Taxonomy (NCBI): domain Eukaryota; kingdom Metazoa; phylum Arthropoda; class Insecta; order Lepidoptera; family Noctuidae; genus Cosmia; species Cosmia pyralina. The sequence goes on from OX276345.1 coordinate 7,449,123, forward strand.
ACTATATCCCACAAACACATGGCCTGTCATAAAAAGTGAACCTTCTACCTATTTCCTTATCGTCACCGTATATAAGGCTTTAATTAGTTTACGCTGGAACGATAAAGTTAAGCGACGATAAATACTGAAAGCTATGTGCGTGAAAAATGTGCTGAAAGCTTATCTGCCAGGCAATAAATAACGGTAATGTGCTTATTCTAGTAAGGCGACGACAACAATGTAAGGGGATTTCGGTGATGTTGCTTAGATAGCAACTAACGAGACTACATTCACTCATTATACAAACACGTTCTCATGTTTTGTTTAATGATTGTTTCAATCTTCCCAACCTGCCAGAATTTTTCCAACTATTTTGGAGTCGGCTTCCAGTCTAAACGGTTGCAGCTGAATATCAGTATTTTACAAGGAGCGACTGCCTATTTGAACTCCACAACCCAATTATCGGATAACTGGATACCCCTTGGTAAAACTGGTTATCAGACTTTTCAGCTTCTGGCTACCGATAACGACTGTCAAAGAACTGCAAATGACAGTTGGGACCAACGGCTTAAGGCATAAGCACCAGGTAGCGCGCGAAATTCAAATTTTCTTACGTTTTTTGAAATTTGCAAGTCAGTATTAGGTTGTATGTTGATTAAAGTAGTAAATATTAGATTTCATGATTTTGTTTAAATTAGTAAATGGTTTAATAATAGATTCTGCCGAACTTTTAGAAAAAGTGAAATTTAGTATTCCAAGTAGTCGAACAATAGTTAATTTTTCACCCAATTGTCACATGTTTTCTCTTGCGAACTCGATTCTACAGCGTGCAATTGAATTTCATTATGAACAACTTTTACTATGGAAACAAACCTGAAATCGCGAAAAAAAAAACAGCTATTCTTTACATTATGCTCGCTTATCTCGTCAAAATGTAAGGAACAGCAGATTTCTTTTTCGCGTTTTCAGGTTTGTTCCCACAGTAAAAGTTGTTCATAATGATGAGAGTACAGTGACCCTTTTTTTTTTTTAGTTTTATCATTCTCATATTTTAGAAGTTACAGGGGGGGGGGGACACACATTTTACCCCTTTGGAAGTGTCTCTCGCGCAAACTATTCAGTTTAGAAAAAAAAATATATTATAAACCTAAATATCATTTTTGAAGACCTATCCATAGATACCCTACACGTATGGGTTTGATGAAAAAAAAATTTTTGAGTTTCAGTTCTAAGTATGGGGAACCCCCAAAATTTATTGCTTTTTTTTCTATTTTTGTGTAAAACATACGGACGGACAGACAGACAGACAGACATGATGAATCCATAAGGGTTCCGTTTTTTGCCATCTGGGTACGGAACCCTAAAAATGCGACATGCGCTCGCCGAGGTGTGTTTGAAAATAGCTTAAAATTTCGTTCCTTGGTCGTATAATAGTAAGTGGTAAGGTAGGTACCTACTTTTTAGGGTTTTTAGATCTGGGTCGGGTGAAAATATTAGCCAGTCAAGGTTTAAGCAAGGCTGATTTTCTGGGGTGTGACAAACGTAATATTGTACGTGTCATAAAACTTTAATAGGCTCGACGCCAACTATTGTCGTTTTCATGTTCTGTTCTGCAAAGGGTGTGTTGCGACCCATTTTTGGTTGGTTGGATGGTTTGGGGCAGTTTATTTACAATAACGAACCATTTGTTATCGCTTTTTTTCGGTCTGAGGTCTATAATTGAGGTTTTCATTTCCCGCGGTGTATATCAAGAAGCATTTAGAAAATACTTATTGTAATTTTTGTTGATAACAGAGCATTTAGTACTAGACTGTTTTAATTTATATTTTTAGTTAAGTAAGTAGTATGAAAACTATCACCGATTTTGCTTAAAAAAAAGGACAAACTTCCGATAATTAAATTCCGCTAACTTTATAAATCCTTCACTGATTTCTCAGACAAAATAGTGGGTGTTTAAACAAATTTGAAGGTAATCGAATTTTCAAGGGAGACCTTGGTAACTTTGGTAGCCGGGAAACGTAACTTAATTTCACCACAACGTCGATTAGACGCTCTAAGAATTAATTTGTGGAAGAAACAATGTGATTATGAATTGATTGAGAGGAAATTCGATTATTTTCAGGTGAAATTGGGTAAAAGGTTCCTAAGTGTCTTGTTGTGGGGGATATTTGAGGGGTGTTTTATTTTATTGTCATGATGATACTGTTTAGAATTATTTTAAAACGTAGAAACTTATACAAGATGGAAACAACAATAAGACAATAAAATAAACTTTGTGCATCTAAAGACGTTTCCATTCTGCATACAAAAATTCAACCAAATATATCCAAGTAGCTTCACCCCGCGGTTTCATCCGTGTAAACCGGGATAAAAAGTAGCCTATGTTACTACATTACATTTGGTATGTAGATAGGATTACTATCCTATCTACATACCAAATTTCATCTAAATCGGTCCAGCCGTTTGAGCGTGAAGAAGTAACAAACATACAAACACACACATCATCATCTGCCTAGCCTTTTCCCAACTATGTTGGGGTCGGCTTCCAGTCTAACTGGATGCAGCTGAATACCAGTATTTTACATGGAGCGACTGCCTATCTGACCTCCACAACCCAGTTACTGGGTAATACCCCTTGGTAAGACTGGTTGTCAGACTTTCGGGCTTCTGACGACCCGTAACGACTGTCAAAGATCTACGAATGACAGCCGGGACCAACGGCTTAACGTGCTTTCCGAGGCACGGAGAGTCTCGGTATGTAAAGATGGTCACCCATCCACGGACCAACTCCGGCAAGCGTAGCTTAACCTGACGGATCGACCCGTGTGGCTGTTATTACTTAGACACGAGCTCCTCAAACATACAAACACACACATACACTCACAAATTTTCGCCTTTATAATATTAGTGATGATAGCTTAGTCACAGTAGCTAGTTAAAGAGTGGAAAAACCCACAGCCAGTTTATCATTACCTACTATTTAGATTGTTTGAAAAAAATTTTTCAATTTCGATGTTACTTTTTATGTGATTGTTTGAAAATACTCGCTACTTTGCATTATTATTGCCAGAGTTTTAGAATAATTTCAGATTTTTCTCTATGCAAGCTTCGGAGATAAGGGGGGAAAGGTATTCTTTTTTACATTTTTCATCAACTATGCGGCCTAAAAATAATAAAAAAATGTTTAAGAATGTGCAAATAGCGCTCTTTTATATGATACCCCACATGCGCTAGTAGCCCCACTTCGAATTTTGAAGACCCCATTTCAGTTCCCGTTAGAAAAAAAAAATCTTTCTAATTTGCAAAATTATAATGCAAATGTCATCTAAACCTGTTCCAAATTTCAAGTTGATAGCATAAGTATTTCTTGAGATATCCAGCTGTGACAGACAGACAGACAAACAGACTGAGCCGCACCATAAGGGTTCCTTTTTACCATTTTGGTACGGATCCCTAATTACCTAGGCATATAAAACGGGTAGTACTGATACGAAATTGATGTACGCATGGCTACATATCAAGCTATACATTTCCAGTATAAGCTGATCTCGCATTGTATAGGATTTCCTTACAATGAGAGGTCAGTGTAAACTGGAAATGTATAGCTTGATGTGTAGCCATGTGTACTATTTGTATTAAAACAGGGTATGATAAGTATATCTGAAGAGTGCGAAGAGTATTTTATAATGGATAGATGAACAGAATACTTTTTTTGCGTACCGATTCTATCAACCTAAAATCCCACGGTGTTTCTCTAGCTGTTACAACTTGGGGTCAATTAATCAACTCAGCCTATCATAGTCCACTGCTGGACATAAGCCTCTCCCAGGCTGCAACACAGCACCCTGTCCTTCGCCTTCCGCATCCAGTCTATCCCAGCCAACTTTTTAAGGTCGTCGGTCCATCTAGCTGGGGGGCGTCCCACAATACGTTTGCCGATATGCGGTCTCTACTCCAGGACTCGTCTGCTTCACTGGCCACCGGTCCTTCGACAAACATGGCCAGCTCACTGCCACTTCAGCTTGCTTACTCTGCAGGGTATTTCGGTAACTCCGGTTCTTTTCCGGATAACTTCATTCATGATTTTATCCTTCAAAGAAACTCCAAGCATAGCCTGCTCCATAGCGTGCTGAGCGACCTTGAATTTGTGAACCAGCCCGAGTCTCAGTGTCCACGTTTCGGCACCGTATATCATAACGGGCAGGACGCACTGGTTGAAAATCTTAGTCTTCAAACACTGCGGGATAGGTGACGAGAAGACTTGACGAAGTTTTCCAAACGCTGCCCAACCCAACTGGATCCTCCTGTTGTCTTCTTTCTCAAAGTTGTGCCTACCGAGCTGGATGACTTGCCCTAGGTAGACGTACTCCTTCACAACTTCGAGAAGCGACCCTACGATGCGGATTGGGGTAGTTTCTTATTTTGCTTACCTTTTTTTCTACGATTTAATTTAATCTACGAGATTTGAAATAAGTATGTAATTAAAAAGGCCAGTTTATTGTTTTTCTTTGAAAAAAAACAGTGATGAGAGGAACGTGAAACTGGCTAATTAAAATTAATAACATTATTTTACGAATAAAATTATGCTAATTTGAAACCGAAACAAAAGCAGAACAATTCCAGGGTAACACAGGCTGATCATGTAGTGTAATTTAGTGTTGTGCTGTATAAAAATACTGGCAAAACAGTACTGATCTACTTCCACATGGCATTTGATCGCGAATTGCAAATGTTAGCATTTCAGTTTGTCTGGTTAGTAACAAGCGGATTTCATTTGAACTGTTCAAATAGCACGATCGAAAGATCACAAAGGGGAATAATGAACTGAATTTAATTGTGCGTACCTACTCAATAACAATCACTTTTCCGTGCGTCTGTCACAGAGAGTTTTCTCGAAATATGTTCAAAAGTATGCCAAACTTCAATTTGCTATGTTGAATACTATTAAAAAAACCAGCCAAGTCCTTGCAACACGCGTGCAAGGGAGGGTACCCTACAATTTTTTTCTTCATGATTTTATTTTACTATTTTGTAGGCGTGATTAACGTGTATGCCCCTGCCAAATTACAGCTTTTTAATACTAAGAGTCTCAGAGCTAAGCCACAGACAGACAGACATGGCGAAACTATACGGCCCTTAGCACACCTCCGCCGCAAAACCATAGCAGCGAAACCGCACTAGTTTATTTCAACTGACTCGCATGATGTTCCACTACTCGAGTAGCGAAACATCAGCAAAACATCATGTGGTTTCGCTGTTTCGCGGTTTCGCGGCGGAATTATGCTAAGGCCCTAAGGTTTCCTCGTTGACTACGGAACCCTAAAAAGGGAGTGACTACCGAGATGATGATGAACAGAGAAGTATGGAGGAAAAAGACATGTTGCTCTGACCCCAAATAAATGGCGATGAGGGCAGGTAAATGATGATGATCTGACTTGACCCATCAATCACTGAGTCAGCTAACCCTTTAAGTATTACATTACCACAGGAAAACCTGGTGCCATTCCACCATTTTCCAACATGACAGGTTACCTCAACATTTTCTGTCTAAGCGACATTTTTATTTACATTCAGTGGACGCATAATTCGTGTCGCGTGAGAGAGGAATGGCATTGATAGATGTTAGCTTGGGGCACGACAATGACGGCTCGGGACAATGCTGGTGCCATTAGCAACATTGTGCCATAAGATCTTTAGAAATTATATATTGTAAGTATAGATACATAATTATAATGTATTTATATGCTTACCTATTACGCACGGTGATTACAAATTAACATTGATGAAATGTATCAATCAATCTGCCTAGCCTTTTCCCCGCTATGTTGGGGTAAACTTTCAGTCTAACTGGATGCAGCTGAATACCAGTATTTTACATGGAGCGACTGCCTATCGGACCTCCACAACCCAGTGACTGAGTAATACGATACCCTTGGTAACACTGGTTGTCAGACTTCCGGGCTTCTGACGACCCGTAGCGACTGTCAAAGATCCACGAATGACAGCCGTGCTTTCCAAGGCACGGAGGAGTCTCGGCATGTAAAGATAGTCACCCAACTAGCAAAAACGTCGTATAATTCCAGTCTTATATGACTTCATGTTATAAAACGGTTATATATCGGTATTTAGTTAATTATTACGTTAAATAGACGTTCATCTTCGATGTTTCAGTCACCCGACTTTAATGTCTTATTATAAAGTTGAGTAAACGTTTTCAGGACTAACTTATATGACGTCGTATAATGGAAGCAGTGTATATGTTCAGTAAACGTTTTCAGGACTAACTTATACGACGTCATATAATGGTGTCAGCCGTTTAACTTTTATATAATTAAAACACCGTTTAAAAGTTTGTGCAGGACCTTTATGTATTACAAAACTGTTTTAGTCATATGGAAGACTAATTAAGACTTTTATGAGACTAAAATGTTGAATTTCAACGGTAGTACATAACTTTAAGTAGACTTTTAAATCATCTATAGGTCAAACCCACACTTTAATTAAACCATTTCTATTTTATTTTGTCATTCAAAAGTGATTCAATTAAAAAGTAAGTAATGATGAGAGAAATCTAAAGTCAGCTGAAAATGGCCGCGGCGTCATGGTCTCAAGGAAAAGTATATGCGACCTTTTTGTTATATCAGTGTATTATAGAGGTCGCCATGTAACTTAGACAAGATGGTTGGAGCTTTATTATGAAAACATATCTTGAATAATTAACTAAAACCCTTGAATTACAAAGAAATAGAGGAGGGCATTAAAAACTTGACAACAACACATTATATACATTGTCATAAAACTAAAGTTCCCAGAAGAAATACCTATCACAATTAGTATTATATCACACTAACTTAAATAATGTAGATACAATATAGATATTTTGAAATCATGGAAATTAACTTCATTTACTTTTTCTCTTATTCTTTCATACACGCACAATATTGAACACGCGAATCAAAACGGTTGTCGTTGATTCGTATTGTTTGACACTGTACAACGTTATTACAACTGCAATGTGACATACGCGGTCACATTAAGGTCTTATCACAACAAGTATTGGACCAAAAAGTCGGTCTTTGTACTTTTATTTAACTTTTATGTAACGTTCAACGGTCATTGGCTGACTTCTATATAACTACTAAACGATATTAATGTCGTATAACTTGGGCCCTTTTCGCGTTTTTTAGACGTTTATATGTACGTTTTTGCGACCAATCTTAAAAACGTAAATGAAAATGTAAAACGTTAACTTGACTATTATAAAACATTAATTTTTTAGTTGGGCACCCATCCATGAACCAACCCCGACAAGCGTAGCGATCGACCCGTGCAGCCGTTACTACTTAACCACGAGCTCCTCCAATGATGAAATATATAGTTATAATAAAAGAATACAGTTAATAAAATGCTGTCAACTCAGCTTCAACGTTATGTATATCAATGTTTTTATTCGCCGTTTTGAAAGCAGTGGTGATGAAATAAAAGCGCCTGTCTTGGTTCGAACCTACGAACTACAACTCGTAAGTCGCGGTCGTTACCACTGGGCCACCACTGCTCTGTATAAGGATAAAGTCTTAAAATAAAGTAAACGTTTTTTTTTTCGTTTTGAGAGCTCTTGTGATTGAATTTACACAAAGTAAAGCGCCTGCGGGGTAGCACAAAGTAAAGCGCCTGTCGGGGTTACACAAAGTAAAGCGCTTGTCGGGGTTACACACAGTAAAATGCCTGTCTACGACCTAAAATTCGTAAGTCACGGCCATTACCACAGAAGCACCACGCTCCTTTATTAACCGACTTCAAAAAGGAGGAGGTTATCAATTCGTCGGAACCTTTTTTTTTTTTTTTTTTTTATTTTTTTTTTTTTATGTATGTTCCCCGATTACTCGAAGATGGCTGGACCGATTTAGATTGTTTTTGTTTTATTCGAGAGGGTATACATCACAGTTGGTCCCATATAAAATTTATTAACTTTGCTTTGGTAGTTTTTGAGTTAGCTTCAATAATACGTATTTTTTCCCCACTTTTATATGGATGATGTTCTACGAGTACTTTGTTTTGCAGGTAGTGGTATTAGAATTTGTGTGGGGTAGGTTCCACAACTAAAAAGTGAAAAATAAAAACTTTTTTACAAAAAAAATACAACCGACTTCCAAAAACAACTACAAAGTGAAAAATAACTTTAATTTCGGAAGTCGGTGGCAAAAAACGAAAATACATTTAACTAGACACCGACTTCCGAAATTAAAGTTATTTTTCACTTTGTAGTTGTTTTTGGAAGTCGGTTGTATTTTTTTTGTAAAAAAGTTTTTATTTCCATTTTTAATCGACTTCAAAAAGGAGGAGGTTCTCAATTCGTCGGAACCTTTTATGTATGTTCCCCGAGTACTCGAAGATGGCTGGACAGATTTGGATTTTTTTTGTTTTATTCGAGAGGGTAAACATCACAGTTGGTCCCATATAAAATTGATTAACTTTGCTTCGGTAGTTTTAGAGTTAGCTTCAATAATATGTATTTTTTCCCCACTTTTATATGGATGATGTTCTAGTTTGTTTTGCAGGTAGTGGTATTAGAATTTGTGTGGGGTAGGTACACAACTAAAAAGTGAAAAATAAAAACTTTTTTACAAAAAAATACAATCGACTTCCAAAAACAACACTACAAAGTGAAAAATAACTTTAATTTCGGAAGTCGGTGGCAAAAAAAACGAAAATACATTTAACTAGACACCTACTTCCGAAATTAAAGTTATTTTTCACTTTGCAGTGTTGTTTTTGGAAGTCGGTTGTATTTTTTTGTAAAAAAGTTTTTAAATAATATCAGCCATTGTTATCCCTGGGTTTTTGAAAACCTAATTATTTTACTGCGTGATGTTATTTTAATCAAAATAATCATAATATTAGCATAATTATTTATTCGAGTTACAACCGGAGAGGACGCGGAATTCCTGACTACCCGCTAGAAATTCTACATTGGTAATGTAGAATTGCGCCCGACTTGCAATAACAATGCGGTAGAGATTATTACGTGTATGTGTATTAAATTGCTTCTGTTATTTCCAGTGATCGGAATCAGGCGAGGTATTTTATGTAGGTATAACACACAAACACATCAACCACAACACATCCACACACCCAAACTAACACACACCACATCACAACACCCACATCACACTAATATTATAAAGGCGAAAGTTGTGAGTGTGTGTGTTTGTATGTTTGTTACTTCTTCACGCTCAAACAGCTCGACCGGTTTGGATGAAATTTGGTATGTAGATAGCTTATACCCTGGATTAACACATAGGCTACTTTTTATCCCGAGCTACGCGGGTGAAACCGTGGGGCGCAGCTAGTTAATATTATAAAGTGAGTTTGTTTGTTACTTAGTCATGCCAGTTACGATTCACCAGTTATGTATATGTCACATGTCCAGTAAATTTTATTTTTTTAACTTTTTTTTTTTAATTTATTTATTGCGCAGTGTACACACAGTTACAGGCTTTGCTTACAACTAATGAGTACATCATCCCGTTGGGGCGCGGCGAGACAACTTAAAACTAGAATATTGTGTCTGTAACATTATTAATTAGAACATATGTTTACATCAAGTTTAGAATTTTATTATTTTATATATATATAAAATAATAAAATTCTAAAGTAATTAATAATATATATATATATATATATATATTTATATATATATATACACTACTATTTTTTAATTAGTACAAAAAAATTGTTGCTCTATCCGTACCCGTTACTGATCATATTAATTTGTGTAGTCAAAAATCAAAAAAATTAAATTCCAAAATTGTCCACGAAAATTTGTCATGATTGGTAAATTCATAATTAAAACAATTATTCATAACAATTGCTACTAGAAAATACTACGCGCAGTGCTATTCCATGATTAATGAATACTACTAAGTAGCCTGTACAATATTTCCATAAACTGAGTGACATTTTGGGGTGTAAACAAACGCTAATAACTTTGCTGTTTATGAATATTATTTATTGGGACTTTACATATATAATAACAAGACCTTTTCTAATAAGCCCTTTAAGTATTTGTTCTAATTAAAAATTAGTGGTGTATATATATTATTATTTATTACTTCCTATTATACATAATAATATATATATATCCTAATTCTTGTTAATATTTATTTTGATATACCTAATTCATCACACATCACAAACATATCTCAATTCAACAGATGAAACGAACTTAATCAGAATTCCACAAACATCTAGAAGCCTCTAAATTGAAACATAACACGTACACTCACCTTGTTCCTTAAATTAATGGATTACAATAGTTAGTCGTAAGGGCTTCGGGACCTTAGACCTTATAGTTCAATTATATAACGTAACATATGGTTTTAATTGCGTAAGTGGTTTAATTTAGTTTGGTAACTCTAATATTGACTGTAATATTATAAAGTAGACCTCGTAATTGGTTAACCACTTTTGACTTACTAAAATTCCCAGTAGATTCACTGTTTTTTGTTAGCTCTTGGCTAAATAATAACAGCTGCAAGGTTAAGCAACGCTTGCCGAGGTCTGTCTGTGGATGGGTGACCGTCCATAGCATACCGAGACCCCTCCGGGCCTCGGAAAGAATGTTAACTAGTTGGTTTCGGCTGTCATTCGTAGATCTAAAGCAGTCGTTACAGGTAGTCAGAAGAAGAAAAGTCAGACAACCTGCAGTGTTGCCAAGGATTAGCGTATTACACAGTAACCAGGTTGTGGAGATCGGATAGGCAGTCGCTCCATGAAAAATACTGGTATTCAGGTGCATCCGTTTAGACGGAAGCCGGTACCCTTACATAGTTGGGAAAAGGCTAGGCAGATAATGAGATTGAAACTTCAATAAGGTTATGACCGCTCATTGTGTACCCTATGTAAAATTTCAACATTTTTATCCGTAATTTTTAAGGTGTGCATAATAAAGAGTATTCTATCTATTTAACTAAACTATCTTATTATTAACATTTGGTTTTAAAGCAAAAAATAGACCTTGACGTTTTATGGTCTGCGAGTGGCATTCAACCTTAGGATGGTAAAGCAATTCCGTGGTCGATTATACTTATATAGTGTTATGGAGAAGTTTTTGATTATTATGATATTGCTGTAAGAATAAATTTCACAGTCTCTCGATAAAAAAATCAAAAACTCAAAGCATTTATTTTTATATAATTTGAATGGTCACTTTTGAATGGTCAAGTCACAAAGATGAAGCTAGTTGCCCATTCTAAAGCATAGTATGTTCCTATGGTGAAGAACGGGTAAGACTAACCCCAAAACATTTTCAGAACTACCCGCTCACACGGCAGGTACGCCCGCTTAAAAAACTAGTCAAGTGACCACCCGCTGACGTCATTCGGGCCGCGGCGCGCGTTTGTTTACATAATGCGATAGCGGCATAGTTTCTAAGAATTCTGTAGCTCCAATTCTTTACTTGGAAACCCAATGAGTAAAGCGCCATTATATTGAATGTTTCATTTGAATTTGTTATTGTTTACATTTCTAGAAATGGTTAAAAAGACGAACAAAGACAATTTAGCTTCAGATTTCAAAGAAATGGCTCTAGTAAGAAAAAAACAAGTGATGACCTATATGTTTTAAGGTTTAAAATGCATGGTGTGTTAATTCTTAACATGAAACATAAATAAACCAACTTACCACAGTACAATTAAACTATTAACTGAGTAAAACACTTTCACACTCGACCGACCGAACAATGACATGACAGAGAAAAAAATATTTTTTAATGTCATAGACGAGTCTCAGTCAGTGTTGACGTATCTTAAATCGTTCGGAAATAGATAACGCATCAAATTAAATGCATAGAATTCGATATTAGTACTTAATAGTGATGGAACAACGTTAATAATAAAAAAATATTTTCTTGGTATAGAACTCATACCACGTACAATATTAGGTACGGACCCGATTCACACCGCGTTCGTGTGAGCGGCTACACAATATCGCGGCGGTATTTTATCGCGCACTGGATTTTCAACTCTCGGTGTTGAGCCGATCATTAAGAATCCAACCTAACAACAACAGAGTGCATCCCAGCGCGTCGAAAAACACACTGTTGGATTTTCAACTCTCGGCGCTAAGCAGAGTGTTGAAGATCCAGTGCGCGAAAAAAAATCGCCGCGATAATTTTACGTCCGTGAGAACGTCGGCTTCCACATCGTTACGTATAGTTACAATTATTTAAAACCAGTTTCAAACATTGAACTAAAACATCACGGAGCCAACAATTTTAATAAAATTTGTGCCTTTTGCGCTGTTCCTAACATGTTGGTTCGCAGAACAGCATGCAATATGAGATTAATTATTTGTACTGAACACACGAGCTGGCTTGTTTACTGGTTACGTGGGTTTATTTAATTTACTCTAACTAACTACTGTTTTGGAAATAAAAGAATTTCTCTACTCTATACTCTGTTTTTTTTTTTAACAAACGAGTACCGAAAATTTTGACTGTGTTGCTATTGGTTCACGTAATCAACATATACGTAAAGTTCGTTCCACACAAACTAAACGCTGAAGTTACATGTACATTCAGTTGAGTCAGTGACTACCGCGCGTCGCACGTGTTTTAGTGAGTGAACCAGACGATATTGTTTGTGCGTGAGTCATGGCGGACATGTCTTCTGTACAGTTAATTTTAGAAGTATTCAATATGAACGGGCCATAACAATTTCAAAACAAAACAAAGGCGTTGGCCCCATCCCGGCCAATGACCCATCTCACTCTGTCAATATCGGAAATGTGTGAGAGACGTAACTCAGTACTCGTTTGTTAAAAAAAACAGAGTATAGTACATTAGTATGGGTACAGGTACCAACTTGGTGCACATCAATCTTTTTACAAGCTTCTTAAGCTATGCTTTCCGGGGTTGGTCCGTGGATGGGTGACCATATTTACATACCGAGACTCCTCCGTGCCTCGGAAAACACGTTAAGCCGTTGGTCCCGGCTGTCATTCGTGGATCTTTGACAGTCGTTACGGGTCGTCAGAAGCCCACCACCACTTTATTGTAAATACCTACATTCTGAGCAAATAAATGAATATTCTATTCTATTCTTAAGGTTCCCATTAGGGGTTAATGGCACTGGTTTTCACAATCTATGTGAAACCATGAGAATATGTTGTTAGAGGTCTAAATTAGAAAGATTTTCGGGAGTTTTATCAAACTCATGGAAATTATTCTAGTTTAGATTTTATACCAATGACATAAGAGTTACATTTCAATGACTTACTAATGGTTTTACCGTATCAAAATTTATCAAAAATGCGCAGTTTAAGACTAAACCCGAGTTTCTGAATTGAGAATTAGAAGTTGACAACTTGTCAAACTCTACTTTAGCGTTACATAAGGAATAAAATTAGTCAGTCAGTCAGGACTTCTATTTTTATTTGAGTTAGCTTCAATAATAGGTATTTTTTCCCCACTTTTATATGGATGATGTTCTAGTTTGTTTTGCAGATAGTGGTATTAGAATTTGTGTGGGGTAGGTACACAACTAAAAAGTGAAAAATAAAAACTTTTTTACAAAAAAATACAACCGACTTCCAAAAACAATACTACAAAGTGAAAAATAACTTTAATTTCGGGGAAGTCGGTAGCAAAAAACGAAAATACATTTAACTAGACACCGACTTCCGAAATTAAAGTTATTTTTCACTTTGTAGTGTTGTTTTTGGAAGTCGGTTGTATTTTTTTGTAAAAAAGTTTTATAGAATAATTTTGAGGTCGTACATCGTCTTGGAGTTTACATTACATCGCTATTTCAGTTCGCGTCTTGGCATGGTAATTTTTCTGACCCAGTGCTGTGTGGAGAATGTTTGCCGCGTTGGATAGCATGCTATCCAGAACAAAAGGTAGTTTTTTTTGGTTACATGGTATCCACTGGTGCTTGAGGGGCTAACTCATCAACGCCCAGCCCAAACTCTTAGACCTAGAAAGCTGAAATTTTGCTCAGAGGTTCCCTATATAACGTAGACAAGGAATAAGGAAGGAATATCCGACATCCACGCGGGCGAAACCGCTGGCAAAAGCTAGTTTCAAATATATGGTGCCTGTAATTTCACAGGGATTATGTCGGCCGTTCATATCTTGTTTCTGTTATTTGCACAGAGGATTTGCAGCAAACTGGTATATTAATACTAGGTACGCTTTTGGCTTTACTTACTGTAATTATGTTTTCATATTTAGCTTAAGTCTACATTTTACTGCCCCGAATGCTTTATTTGCAAGGAATTTATATTATAACTTTTCTATTTTAGTTGCCATCTCGTTTGCACGGTATGAGTTCGACAAAGGTAAAATTACAGGCCAAATAAAAATATTAGCCTGTCATTGATATCGTATTGAGGAATTTTGGTGTCTCGGAAAGCACGTTAAGCTCGGTAAGCCGTTGACCCGGCTGTCATTCGTAGATCTATAACACTCGTTACGAGTAGTCAGAAGTCCGAAAGTCTAACAACCATTCTTGCCAAGGGGTATCGTGTTACATAGTAACTGGGTTGTGGAGGTCAGATAGATAGTCGCTCCATGTTTACATGGAGCGACTACCAACTAACCTAACCCTACCTAACTTGATGCAGCTGAATACCAGTGTTTTAACACTGGTATTCAGCAGCATCAAGTTAGACTGAAAACCGACCCCAATGTATTTGGAAATAGGCTATTCAGATTTTTAATATATGATGGTATTCAGGATGGTACCAAGAAAGCCCAAACCAAATTAAGTTTCGTCACTCGTGAAAACTCTTTTAAGCTGTGACCTTCATCTGATTGGTCCAAACTATTTATGAGACCGTACCGGGTGTAAATACCTATGACATGGTGTTTTCATTATAAAAAAAAAACTAGCCACGTGCGTGTCAGACGACGCACTATGAAGGGTTCTGTAGTTGAAAAGAATTTATGTACAAAAACAAACTTAACATTGTAATCCCAAAAAAAATTTTTTTTTTGTGATAAAACTACAAATTAACAATTTTCGGGCTTTTTCTTTTACTTGTGCTGGGAGACCTTGTTTCTTGCCAAATTTCAGGATTCTGAGACAACGGGAAGTACCCTATAGGTTTTGATTTACTTGCGAGTATCAAAATATGTCGCATAAATGACCATATTTTTTTTTTTGCGTTGACTTAGAAGTTTGATTTTTTAGGACTCAAAGGGACCATAGATTTACGTATTTGATATTAATTTCAACTTGATACCTTCACGCGTTCCTGAGAAAAAGGGTCTTGACTGACTGACAGACGGACAACGAAGTGATCCTTTAACGGTTCCATTTTTTCCTTTTGAAGTACGGAACCCTAAAAACATTGTTTTTTGAGACTATTCTCGCGACAGTATCATTTCTGTGAAACACCGGCTTTCACATTCATATTTATACGTCTTTATTATTATTTTCTCAGAAGATGTGAAGACGATAGTGCGAAACCGCCTTTTAATGTTTCTGATCTTTCTTTATGTTCTGAGAACAAACAAAAACATACTGTGAGATGACAAACTTTGTTGGGGATTTTTCATAGAATTTGAATGCACTTTTGCTGTCGCATTTTGTCACCTCTCTCGCTCACACGGAACCAAATTATTAAGAATGTTAACGGGGGGTTATCCGAATTTTACCTGTTTTAGAATCAATTTTAAATGGTCAAATTATTGTATGAAGGTCCTGAAAAAAATATATGCCATAGATACATCCTTTCTTTAGGGAAATTAACGGTTCAAAACACGATAAGTTGTAATTTCCTCGATGAAAAAAAAATCCGAAACATAGTCGATTTCAAAACCATTTTCCGTTTCATTTCCTAATTACAGCATAAAATTATATGAAAATTGCATGTATCATGAGGTAATCGTATTTCAGAGGGAAATTGACGGTTGGATTTTTGAGTTTAAAAGATTTTTTTTAAATAAACTCAAAATTAGTAAATTTGGCTAAATCCGCTCGCGGTCAGAGTCCTGCGGGACGTCATCGAGGTTGGACCTGTGTCAAAATTTTTAAAAAGTCGCTCTCCCTGCAGTTGTTCAAAAAAAATCGAATAAACGAAGAACACATTAGATATGAAATTGCGATAGCTCAGAAAAAATATCTCGTAATTATATTATAGTTTTAATTCATAATATCGTTTTCGAAAATGTGATTATTTATATGTGGTATGATGACGTTTAATTGTCATCTTACGATAGTGTTAAGACACATTGCAAATTATTATCGATAAAATTATAGTCAAGCGCGAGTAGTTTATAATTTTTTATCGTGGTCCTTTATGAAGAAGTTTTAAAAAACATTTTTCTAAGATTTTTCATCAGATTCATCCACATTAGTATTTTCACTCTCCATCGAACTGTCTTCACTACTAGTCTACTACCATATCCTACATAAATTACACATAATATAAATACAATGTGTCCGGTTGTCGGTTGGATACTAATAATAATCAACTTTCACTCTGGCAACAACAGTGAAAATTAGAAAAAAATAAAAATGTGCGGTCGGGGACCACCGTCAGGAATGAAGTTCCTTATAACGTATGATTTAAAACACAAACACAAAATTTTCACATCCGCCATCTTGAATTTTCATTTTGACTTCACTACCGGCTTTGGCTCCCTCGAAAACCATAAAAACGACACCCTATGATCAGTTTTGAGTACAAAAAGTCACAGTATACGATAAAATATCGTGTTCTATACATTCGAAAAGTAGCGCTTTGTGAACGTAGCCATGGTTAGGCGGTAACCGTATCACTCAGTGCCCAAGTTCTAAAGCAAGTTCGTCGATGACGTATCCTATTGTTGGTTTGTAACTTATAACATATTGATACTTGCACTTTTGTTTAGGTAAATAGTCCTATGGGACGGCAATCCCACATGAGCGGGGCCGGTTAGACAATATACTAAATTAATTTTGATGTTATGACATCAAAATTAATTATTCATTATTCTAAGGAATAGTAGATTCGATAAATTATAGCTGTAGCAGTAGGTACATCCCTTGATAATAAAGTACGGCAATTGTTCCTTCATATGTAGTTGTCAATAATTACTGATCTTCATGAGCAGTGGTCAACATCAAAAACAAAAGAATATGTTTGCAGCATAAGCAAAACAGTACGACCATTTTTAGCCCATTCTAAAAAAAAATTTTTTTATTCAGTCACTAAAGGGGTTATAGGGGATGCAAGTTAGACACACAATATACTAAAACAACAGCCACATTTTATAAAACTTTCCTTTATAGTACGTTTGTAGTTGTGGTCTCTCTCAGCAGCCAAAATACACAGAGAGTTAGGACTGGTGACGCGGGAGCAAGCGACCGACGACGAAGCAGCTTGTCCTGAGGTCGAAACGCGCAGCCTTCAGTAGTAATTTCCCACTGCTTGCGAAGTTTTTCGTTTTTAGTGGATAAATAAACAAACGCCTGTTCGTGTCGTTCCTATGCAGGAACGACACGAACAGGCGTAATACCTAATGGCATAACAAGAATACACTGAGTGATTCTTACAGATTATTTCTGACGAACCCGGCTATCGCTAAAAAATATAACAGTAGATTGTACACACGGGATTTCTCATTAACTGTCAGCTAACCATTAATATTTATTTTTATTATAAATATAGATTTTTTTATTATTAACGTTCTCATACTACGTACATACATACAATGTATACATACATACATACATACAAACTCATACTACGTACAATATTAGGTAAAATTACTCGGATCCGATTCACACCGAACTCGTGTGAGGGGATAAGAGGCCTAAACTTCATGTTTTCTGAGTACGTTATGCGAACTATCAAATAACAGTAGGTATATAACAAAATATAAAAAAAAAGAATCGAAAAAAATATAACAGTTGAGAATCAAACTTTTAACCACGGGTTTGCAAAGCAGTCGTCGAACCGTTAAGCTATTTGGTTTCATGAAAGTTTACTAAAATAGCCGTTTAAAGGTTCAATCTGTAACTATCTGCTATATTCGTTTCCTACTCAGCCCAATGAAGTAATGGAATAATTCGCTTTTACATTGTGTTGTAATGTTCACTTATATCGTCGTAGACAACGACCGATACCGATTATCAGCATTCTCCTGCCCTTATCCCAATTTTTTTTGGGGTCGATGCAACTTGTTTTTATCTTCCATACTTCTCTATTAGTCGTCATTTATTTATTTATTTATTTATTTAACCTTTTCGCACACAAAACGTACAAAGGCGGACTTAATGCCTTAGGCATTCTCTACCAGTCAACCAAGGGTGGTGAAGAGATTAGATGGCAGGTGCTCAGTATGAAAGGAATTCTTATATAAAGAACACTAAAAATATATCTTAATTAATTATAAATAGACTTTATACAAGCACATAAATAGGTTATAAACTAATAATACACATACATACACATACTATAAGATATACCTATAATATATATATATATATATATATATATATATATATATATATATATATATATATATATATATATATATATATATATATATATATATATATTACAATACATATTATATACAAGTCATCTCGATAGACATTCCCTTTCTAGCCACATCATCTTTCACACAGATCATCCATCGTTTCTTTGGTATTCCCTTACTCGTATAGTCATCCAAATTCATAATCAAAACATTCCAGACGACATTTTCTGCATTTCTCCGCATCACATGCCCATACCATGATAACCGATTTCCACACACACCGATACCGATATCGGCACGATATCTACCGGCGAAGACAGTGCGGGGTGAGAGTAGCGGGCATTCTTTCAATTGAGCAAACTTTTTCAAACTGCCGCCGACTTAGTAGTGTGGTTGTTTGTCGTGTCGCGATGGTCATCGATATTCACCAATATCATAGGGCTGATAATAATTGTACCTATTGTTATCGAATCGTGTTGGTATAGTTATCTGAATAATGTGAAAACAAAACGACATTTTATGTAATAATCTTAGTTCACTCCACCGTAGACACCATAAAATGTAAACCTAAGGAAAAACAAATCGACCTAAGAAAAACTAATTAAGTTGATCAACTGCAAATATTTTACACTGTAGGATAGATTTTCCGCGAAATCGTCGGCAGCGCGTCGTAAATAAACACGTCGCGCTACATTTGGGGGAGGCGGAGGTAGCGTTTCAAAGGCCTACAGGCCCGAACAACCTAGCCTTAAATGAAAAGATGCTTTTTTGAAAATTGTAATCAATTAGTGAACTAATAAACAATATTCATTTAATAGGCATTTATTTCTCTACTATAAACAAAACATAATTAAAATATACAAGTTAACACTAAAATATGGCGTCGAAAAATTCCTCCGCATCGCTGTCGACTGGTAAAGTACCCAAGAGACTGGCGGCATTGCCACGTTGTATGGCAATGCTAAGCCGCTGGCCAAGGTAAAAGCCAGCCCTTGGGTCACGGGAAGTGTCAACCAGCCGTTTGGAGATTTTGTTGAACAAACTATGAGCACTCCGACCCCACGGCCCAAGGGTTTCAACCCCAAACGGCTCGAAAATTTAATTACCGATAAGGTTATTATACACACATCAAAAGTGTCTAGGGATCAAGCATTTTTATGCGGATTTCTTGAGATTGAGATGTGGCTTTGTAATAAATTTATGATTTTATAAATTTATATGGATCCTTTTTGGTGCATTTCATAATTTGAATCAGGAACTGTGAATCAAATTCGAGTAAAAGATGAAAATCAGCTGTCAATATTTTCCCTATAAAAACATACAACGCATTGAAGACATTATTAGTGCTACTGTTTCCCTACTACTGATTAAAACCAACGTTATTATGGAGCGGCGACGTCATTTAAGCAGGGAAGAAATGCTCAGAGCCGTGGGAATGATAGAAGCTGGTTCCCGGCAACGTACTGTGGCTTTAGCTCTGAATACAAGTCAGAGTGTTATCAGTCGACTTTGGACACGTTACCGAAGCACTGGTACCGTGGCTGAGCGCCATGGAGGACGGTATCGCTGCACCACACGGAGACAAGACCGATACATTCAAATCTTAACTCGAAGAGCTCCAACTATAACCGCCATGATGTTAGCCGTGAGGCTTCATCACTCTTCAGGGAACTTAATTAGCGACCAAACAGTCAGAAACCGCTTGCATGAAGTGAACCTTCATTCCCGAAGACCGCTACGGGTACCACCTATAGCAATGCACAATCGTAAGATTCGATATCAATGGGCTCTTGAACACAGAAATTGGGCAGAAGAACAATGGCGTTTCGTGTGCTTTTCTGATGAGTCTCGTTTTGGTATGAGACCGGATACAAGACGTATACGACACTGGAGAACCCCTGGACGCCAACAGCGATTAAAATCCTGCCAGGAAGTCCATCCTTATAGTGGTGGAACCATCATGGTATGGGCGGGTATTTGGATCGGCGGAAGAACTGAGTTGATTTGGATCAGAGGCAACCTCAACGCTCAAATTTATGCTGAGACGATTGTATCAGACGTCATCGTTCCTCTACAAGTGCAAATCGGTCCCTTATTTCAGTTAATGCATGATAATGCACGACCGCACACCGCAAGAGTTGTAAGACAGACTCTCGCCGCAGCTAACATCAATGTCCTGCCCTGGCCTGCTCAGTCGCCAGACTTGAACCCGATTGAGCATGCATGGGATATGCTACAGAGAAGAGCTCTGCCGAATATGGAGGGTATCCAGTCGCAAGAAGACCTTTTTTTGTTGTTGCAACGAACATGGGCGGCCATTCCACAGCGTGATTTGGATGAACTCATTTTGAGTATGCCAAACCGATGTTCTTGTGTTGTTAGTGTTCGCGGTAGAAACACGGATTATTAATTGTTTAAGTTACCCAATAAAATTTTAAAGAAAACTGTTATTTCAGTCTTTTTTTCGAACTTTAATGTTAGTGGTTCAAATGTCAAAAATCCCTTTATTAGGAAAATGGCAAATTTCTTTATTAATGCAAAGGTGACTTGGTTTATCGTTACTGTGACAAACGAAAACACTTTATTTGATGAATTCTTAAAGAAAATTTTAATTAATATCAATCAGGAGAAAAGTTATTGCAAAAATATATGTTGATCCCTAGACACTTTTGATGTGTGTACTTCCGCCGCTTGAGGTTTTCCGCAGCGGCAGCAGCAGTGCCAGCCAGCACGCAGAGCCAGGAAGATGGGATGGCGCAAGAGTATCGACACACGTTGCGTCCCACACTAAAGGCCTTCCCAACTTCCATGGAAATAAAGACATGCCGTCCGGTCTCTTGCCATCGTCGCGTGCCAAGCCATTGGGTTCTAATACAGCTGGAACGCTGACGGTGACAAGGGCTCGTCGGATGATGTCATTGATGTTCGCGTGCCGTGCTAAGCGACCCGCACTTCGGCTGCAAGACAGGCCATGGTGTCCGAGGCTGTTGACAACTTCGCCACAGTGACAGCGATGAGGAGAACAAGAAGGAGCTCCTAGTCGCAGGGAAGCAGCGAGTAGTATATATATTCCATATTTTAGTTTTTTAATAGTTTTAGTTATGTTAGTATATAATTTTGTTATTTTTAGGTCATGTTTACAGTTAAATAAATAACTTATTAAACAGTTAACACTAAATTATTTAAACTATGTACAAGTATATAAAAATAAAAAAAAAAGGGGAAGAGCTCATAGGGCATCAAAAAATTCGTCCGCATCGTTGTCAGTGGGAAAAGTGCCCAAAAGGCTGGCAATTATTAATAACTCATTTTTATTGTGGCATTTATTTAACTCATCTCAAAAACAGATAATACTTTTTGAGCTGAATTTATTAGATAACACAATAGAAATGTGTTTTTAAAATTAGGTACCTATTAAATTAATATTATTTACTAGTTCTCTAATCGATTACATTTTTCAAAAAGCATCTTTTCTTTTAACAATCTTAAAAATTTGGTTCCGTGTGAGCGAGAGAGGTGAGAAAATACGACAGCCCTTTTATTGCTTTTGCCAATAACTTGGCTCGACTCTGTATAGGATTCTGAGATTGCTACGACGTAGCTAACATGACGTAGTTGCGCTGCCTACGGCGTAGCAGATAACTGATTCAATGCGCGATATTATAATCTTTCCAACCATTTATTTTACTTTAGCATTTAGGAAAAGTTAGAATTTTTCGTCTATGAAAGCAACCATAGAATGTGTCATATTTATTGACAGGCATCAATAAATAAGGCACTTCATTTTTTAAATCATCTTATTTAATTTATTAGATGATGTATTTTTATTATTAGTATATTAGAAGAAAAAGTAGATCTTGTTTCTTGATTGATTGGCTTTTTAATGTAAGCCATGGGAAAACGAATTGTATTTCTAAATCTTTGTAATTAGAAAGTTAATGGAAAAAATAATAAATTAAACATTTATTTGTTTAGAAATCGAGTAGCTGTTTTAAAATCAAAAGATTTAATGGTGATTGTTATTTATGAAGTTCAAAAGAAGAAGTTATTGAAGTGTGAAGAGCGATTGAGTTACTTCAACTTTGAAGTCAAGAGCCTCGTGATAGATATTGTCTTTACCAAGCAATAGAGCTATCAGATTACTTTTCTTTTTAATTACACTGTACTGAATCCGTATTCTGTAAAATAATTTTAATTAATTATCATCGGAAGAATTAAATTAACATTTTTGGGATATTTTGAAACTTTTTGGTTTGGTTCTCAAATCTTAATCAATTTATTGTTTTATTTAATGACGTTGTAATTGTCTATTTTATTTCATAGTAACAAACATATCATCAAACCTGTATTGCTCGAAGTATTAGGCAGAGGTGTACATTTGTACATTTCGCAAGATATGTTTTAGTCCCTTGTAATAGGGGGCGAGCCTATTACCATCAACTCAACCGGACACCGGGAGATTCATAGTATTATTCTTATTCTTATTGTAATCCAAAAAGTTTTCTTTGTCAAGATAAGGCATAAGACAAAACAAAGGACGTTTGATTTTCAAAGTTAAATAATAAATCATTTTATTTCTGTAGGTTTGTAAAACACTTTTACACATCAATCATATTTTAAAAACTAAATGAGGTTGGCGTTTCCTAACTGACTATTCTGAGAAGAAAGGTCGAAATCTTGACTATATTATGTGAGGACCATGTAGATTGGTGTCTGAAATGGTCTTTTGAGGAAAGAACCACACAGATTGAATGAACCTGTACAGTCAGAGCACGCATTTGTCAGTAACCATTTCTTCTAACATTATAAGTGAAATTCACAGTTTTTATCGATGTTCATACAACGATAAAAACTGTGAATTTCATTTATTGACATCCCATTTCACCTTGACATCCCAAATACATGATTATTGAAAAGTATCGCCGTCACACCCAAGTTACCCGTATTGTTGCCTTATTTCACTAGAAAAACAAAGCTTCACTTGGATTTTTTGATTTCCCAGAGGTTTTCATAAAACAGTGAAATGAGATGACGTATGCTAGTGTTCATATTACTGTCAGTCCTTTGTTATACGAAGGAGAGGTGCGATTGTAAGAGGGTGGAAGAGCGGGTAGCGATTTTGTTTGATTTTAAACTAGGCAAATTGATTGAGCCGACATTTGTGTTTTTTATTACCAACATACTCTTGTTTTGTTATTTACTTAAATGCCTTAAAACTATCATTACAGGTCCTAACCTAAAGCGATAGCCAAGTCACACACCCAAAATCAAAATTAAAGTACAAAATACATCTAAAAATCATTGTTTGTAACATAATTTGAATACATAATTTGTATTTTTTTTTTGTAATAGCTTCTTCGAGCGTAAATAGACATTTTATTCTCTGTTTTTGGTATAGTGAATAGTGTTTCATATGATTTAACTACATGTGGAAACTTGTAATTGGCCTTTTTTTGTTTGAATTTTTACTTACTGTATCTTTTAGCTGTAAGTTTTCCTAAAATTAATCAAATAAAATAAACTAAACAAATAAAATAATATAGACAATAGTAGGTACTTTTGCGAATTCACCCCAGTGACATGTAAATATTATATCAATTTCATCTGAATATAATTGATGGTGCAAATTGCTCTAGTCAGAGGGGTTTTGGCCAACAAGTTGGTCCTGGCTGATGGAATATATTATTTCCTTTATTTCATTAATACATTACATTTTTAAATATTAGAATATAAACAATACAAAAACGTTTAACAATATATATTATAATAATTATATATTATAATTATTTACTAAGCTACTTTTTCTTGACTTCACTTTTCTACACGCTTCTTAATATTTGATATAGTTTGGTTTTAAACCAGATACCTTACAAACAAAAAGGACATGATAAAATCCTTTCCATTTTGGTAAAGTAATTTTATTCTAGGTACATCGATCCTATTAATTAATCATAATGTATATACAATATTATAAAACATTTTAAAAGAGCAACTATGGAGTTCCTTCTTCATACGAAACGACCTTTTGTAGGGGGCAACTAGAATCGATTCTATTTTGTTGAAGTTTTGACATTCAAAAGTGCCTTTTATGTGCCTATTTGAAATAAATGTTTTGACTTTGACTTTGCCAGTTTACCGCCTCAAAACGAGACGCTATTTCGTACATTTTCATCCACTTAATATGACCGCAGCGGCAGCGTTGGTAACTCTTTATATTTTATTTAATGCATAGTTAACCCTTCTCGTAACTCGCTTACAGTCGAACCCGTCCCCAATGCGAGGCGTCCCTATTTCATCCCGTATAATTTCCAACTTTTTTTTTATAAATAATTAAGGTAAAAATATAATATCCTAACCTATTTAAAATATGGCTTCAAAAATTCCTCCGCATCGCTGTCGACCGGTAATGTACCCAGAAGACTGGCGGCATTGCTATGTTTTAAGGCAATGCTTAGCCACTGACCAAGGTAAAAGCCAGCCCTCTATTCCAAGTAATTTGGAGTCAACAAACATCGATGGTACGTTAATGAGCGGTGGTTAGGGTTTTCACTACCCGCGTGTTTGTTTAGAGGCGCACCCCTAAGGCGTATTGACAAATTTGTTAAAAGCCCTAGGAAAGTGATATGCGGTGACGTTAAAAATACAATAAAGTGTGAGAATTTTATTTGGTATCACTGTTTTTATTCATAAATATGTCAATCAAAATGTAAAATATGTCAATCAAAATGTAATTTGATTATGTGTTATTATTTTATGTCATCATAAGCCTAAGTGATTTAAGTAATTGTTAGTAGTAGAGTTTTCAAAACACTGTCTTCTTTTAATACCATTTGGAAGTCTCTGAACCACCTCCGAACCCAAGTGGGAAGATGTAACTGCAACCTCGTAAAGTGGGGCTACCTCGACGGTACGGCGGCAGGGTGTGGAGCTGTGGGCTAAACTATGTCCCAGCTCTTATCCTGCTCCCCAAAAAATGCAGTCATAGAGACCTCTGCGCTCCCACAGACGATGCCTTGGAATTGGCGAAGTTTTAGTCCAACAAAATTTTATTCCAGTAATTAATTATCAGTTATTTGATTAACAGGTACGTCATCTAACTATCTGACAGATGTACATCTGTCTATCTATTCTATCTTCTTATTATAAAAATCAATTGCTGTCCGTTAGTCTCGCTTAAACTCAAAAATGTCTTGACCGATATATTTGTTTTTGTATTACTTCTCCTTTTTAAACGACTTCAAAAAGGAGGAGGTTATAAGAGGGCTGGACCGATTTGGATTATTATTTTTTTTTTGTTTGAAAGGGTATACTTCCCAGGTGGTCCCATGATCATCAAGTCAGGATCTGATGATGGGATCCTGGAGAAATAGAGAGAACACTTCCAATTTTATAGGCACACTTGAAGCGATTTGGATAGTTTTTGGAAGAGTACTTTCTTGGAGTGGTCCCATTTCAATTTGGTGAAGATCTGATGAAGAACTTCTGAGATAGGCAACGGAACTCCTCAATAAATGATAGCAAATGGACTGGGATTGCTGAAATCTCATGTCTGTTTGTTGTTCACACCAGTTCATAACATAACATCACGCCAGTACGCTGTGAAGGGGTAAGCACATGTGAACCACTAAAAAGTGAAAAATAAAAACTTTTTTACAAAAAAATACAACCGACTTCCAAAAACAACACTACAAAGTGAAAAATTACTTTAATTTCGGAAGTCGGTGGCAAAAACGAAAATACATTTAATCAGACACCGACTTCCGAAATTAAAGTTATTTTTCACTTTGTAGTGTTGTTTTTAGAAGTCGGTTGTATTTTTTTGTAAAAAAGTTTTTATTACTGAGGTGGTTTAATTAAAAGAAAAAAAAAAATAGGAAAAAAAAGAAATTGAAATTTTGATGACAACGTCGCAAATAGTTATTTCACGCATCATTGTCTAAAGCAACAATGTTCAGGAGTAGCAATCTTACGCATTGGTGTGCGGTCAGTTGCCTTATGAAATCTTGCGTAAAGGTGACATCATGGCGTCAGCTACGCCGTAGCAAGAGAACACAATCAATCTGCCTTTCCCCAACTAATAAATGCAGGGGAGAGAGCGCCGCTCCAGAGATTGGTTCAGGCTTACAATAATAACTTTAATGATATTGATGTTTTTGCCCTATCTAAATATACATTTAGAGAACAAATTACTAAGCGCCTTGTTCATAAATTTTAATTATTATGTACCTTTTATTTAGACATGTAATAGCTAATTAATTACTGCTTAATTTTCCCAACACTGTATCTTTTTTTTTTTTTTTTTAAACTAGTAACATGTGGAAACGTAGTGGATTGTACATTTATTTATAGCATACTGTGTATCTAGATATAATATACAATGTACGATTGTTTGTTTTCCCAAATAAAATAAAATAAAATAAAATAAATACTAGTATTCTACATGAAACTACCTATCTGACCTCTACAACCCAGTTACTGGGTAACATGATACCCCTTGGTAAAACTGGTTATCAGTCTTTTGGGGTTCTGACTACCCGTAACGACTGTAAAAGATTTACGAATGACAGCCTGCGGAACCAACGGGAGGGGGCTCGATATGTATTGGATGGTCACCCATCTACGAACCGACCGCGGCAAGAGTAGCTTAACCTTCAATCGACCCGTGCGGATGTTATTATTTAGAAATAGAACACGTATATACTTAATGTCAGCTCAGTACTTTTGTTTTTAATACAGGGTGTAAAAAGATCCATCAAAACTTTTTTACGAAAAAAAATAACCGACTTCCAAAAAAAAAAAAACACTACGAAGTGAAAAATAACTTTAATTTCAGAAGCCGGTGTCTTTGGACCTGTATTTTAGCTTTTGCCACCGACTTCCGAAATTAAAGTTATTTTACACTTTATAGTGTT
Source organism: Cosmia pyralina (assembly GCA_946251885.1). NCBI lineage: Eukaryota > Metazoa > Arthropoda > Insecta > Lepidoptera > Noctuidae > Cosmia > Cosmia pyralina. Next base: position 7,476,486 of record OX276345.1, read on the forward strand.
TTTTTAAAAGCTTTTATTTAACTTGCAATGTATGTACGAGTATGTATGTACGTTCGCGTGGAATCTTGCTACTTAATTTTGAAGCAGATATCTTCAACTGATTGAGCTGAAATTTTGTATACACGTTTAGTTTGGATAACAATACACGATAAATTATGTGACGTCATTCTAAATCTAATATGGCGGAACATCCAAGATGGCGGAATAGATATTTTTTATGCACTTCTGCAATATGGGTATCAAATGAAAGGGCTTGCCGAGAACAATTAGAAAAATATTCTGTCATCACTCTTAATCCAATATGGCGGACTTTTGAAGTTTTTTTATGCTTTCCTATAGTATGGCAACCGAAACGACAAACGACGACCTTACAACCATGATGCGTTGAATGAGATGAACAGACTCAGAAACCTAGCCAGCGATAACTAAAAAGTAAAAATTAATTAAAAGCAAATAAACCTTTTTTTAAAAAAGCTTTTATTTAAATGCTCTAAAAATAAGAAAATAAAATTTTCTTTTAAAATTTCAACTATCAACTATAACCTCATTATACAAAATTTATATGATCATAAAAGCTTGTCGCGAGGTTTGCGTAAGTACCTATAAGTATTTAATTAAACTGAAATTCAAAAGAAATTAAACTTAGCAGATTAAGTTACTCAATTAAATAGGTACTAGTTTATTTACACAAGTACCTAAATCGCGCGACAAGCTTTTATGATCATACTAGCTGCGCCCCGCGGTGTCACCCGCGTAGACCGGGATAAAAAGTAGCCTATGTATTAATCCAGGGTATAAGCTATCTACATACCAAATTTCATCCAAATCGGTCCCGCCGTTTGAGTGTGAAGAAGTAACAAACATACACACACACGCACACACACATTTCACAAACTTTCACCTTTACAATATTAGTGTGATAAATTGTGTATAATGAAGATATAAGTTGATAGTTAAAATTTTAAGAGAAAATTTTATTTTCTTATTTTTAGAACATTTAAATAAAAGCTTTTTTTTTAAAAGGTTTTTTACTTTTAATTTTTTTCGGAATTCGGTTGTTTCTTGATTTTTTTCTTCGTAATAAAGTTATACATTTTTCACTTTTTAGTTATGGGATATCTAAAAAGTGAAAATTGTAAAATTTTTTAACAAAAAAAAACCAATTCGTATACCATTACTTCTGTGTATACAACAGTGACAGTGTAACTACGTATTATCGAAGCCAACTCAAAAAATACCCTAGCAAAGTTAATTAAATTATATGGAACCACTGCTCAAGCTTACTCTACCAAATAAAATAAACATTTTCAAAATCGGTTCACAATTGACGAAAATATCGATAAACATACTCCTTTTTTAAAGTCGGTTCTATAGCTAACACGCCTTACGCATTTTTGGTAATTTATAAATTATGAATCTCATTTAATATTTTAATTTATATCTTCAACAAAAAACGCAAACATATTAGGGGTTAAAGTATGAAATTGCCGATTTGTAATGAAACATTGAAATTAGTTTTTTTTTTTAATTTAACATATTTATTTAATCAAAATAATTACCATTATTATTTATACATTGCTGCCATCTAATAGGAAGGTCATATAAGCCTTTGCGATAGAACTCTCGTGATCTAGATTCGGCAAACTGTGTCAAAGCATTTTGTACTGCCTCCTGAGAAGAAAACTTTTTATCACGTAGAAAAATGAACGTGTTAGATTTGGTATAATATAATTATAAGCATATATATAGCTACTACGCAAATAGCAAGCCTTAAATGTCAGAATGGTTATTGGTTATTTATTGTTTATGAAAGTATTATGAATATGGTTTTTAAGGGAAGGATTTCATAAAGAAAAGCACAGAAAGACAAGACTAGATATTTATTATTTCAATTAGGCTTGTCAATAATTATTCATCTTTAATGAGAAAACTATTGTCCGTTCGCAAAACTAGGTCTTCATGGAGAAGAAGGACAAGAAACTCCATGGAAACAGTATTATAGTATTCTATCAACACATTTCTTATATTTCCACAATTTATAGTTATCTCAAACAGTTAATTCTATCACTCAGAATTATAGCAACATAATAACAATATTTAAGGTATAATATGAAATTACATAACTTACATGACACCTGGTAGATATATTTCACATCACAACGGCACTAGCACTAGCCACTTGAACATCCACTGAGCAACTGCCTCGAGAATGTCATTACAATCCTTTTTATATCCTACCACCCCTTCCATTTATCCCTTCCCATTAAACATCAACTGACAGTATTGTATCAATCGTTTCAAACAACCTGTTATATTAAAATAGCAATATAAATTCTAAGATATACTACAGTTACTATCAAATATTATTTAATTATTTATAGTATTATCATCTGTACGATTTTGACAAGTTAAGAGTGGTATATTTCGTAAACACAATAACTAATCAAATTAGATACTTCTACATTGGTCTCAAGCTTCGTAAATGTGACAGATGTCAATATCCAACAAACAGTTATTCTAATAATCTAAAGGTTGTTTTACAATGATTCGATGATTTTAATGACAACCGAACTAACTTCCGGAATCAAGGTAATCTCAAGTATTTATTATTAAATATTAGACACATAATACTACATTTATCTAACACGGCCATACTGACAAGTACTTCGCTCTCGAAGTACATTAGATACAGTTTTTCTACAATTGTAATTTACTTTTCTTTTGTCATTGTCATAATTGCCTAGACGTGTCAAGTCCCATCCACCCGCTGCCAGTGGGATAGACTTGCACCAAGCAAATGACCGACTAGCGGAAACAGTCATAGTCACAGTCAGCTAATTATAATTATCTAATACGTCCAAACTGACAAGTACTTCGCACATGAAGTACATTAATGACCATCTTTCTACAATTGTAATTTACTCTTTTGCCAATTGCCTAGACGTGTCAAGTCCCCTCCACCCGCTGCTAGTGGGATAGACTTGCACCAAGCAAATGACCGACCAGCGGAAACAAAGTTTTATCGGTTACCTCGTCATGCTGGTCCCATTCACCCGCTGCTGGTGAGATAGACAAGCACCAAGTAAACGATCGCCCAGCGGTCAATAAACATAAGTCAACTACATAGACATGTTAGACATATTCATCCGCTGTCTGAGAGACGACTCGACACCAATTAGGAGGCTACCAGCGGCATAGTCATAGTCAACTAATTGTAATTATCTAATACGGCCATAGTGTGAAACTTAATCACATCTTACTGTATGTGGCGAAACACCCGCCGTCGGTGAAGCTCAATCACCCGCAGTCAGTGAATGCCAGACAACAGTCAAGACAAGCTCTTTTTGTATTAATTAAATAAGTAAACAAAACAATATACCGCTCGGTCAACCTGACAATATCATTGCAAATTGTATTGATCATCCTTATTACATTTTCTATAAAATAATTGCAAATACTTAATATGGTCACTCTGTTGGTACCTTACTTTTTAGTAAAAGGTTATAATAATAAGCCAAATCAAAATTATCAAGAAACACAGATCAGTTCCGACAAACCTATAAGTTTATTTTAACAATACTGTTAGTAAGCATTTTGAAAGTGAAAAATAATAAAATAAAGCTAATTATGAATAACCTTCAACCTTGTCATATTTGTTTATCAGCAAGTTATGTGATATTCGCTATTTCTTTCATAATATAAAAATACAATTATGCTTCATTTACTTTATGACATTACCAACTTCAATTTTGTAAAGTTTCCTCCAAAGCCATTTTTTAAATTAATTTGTGATCAACAGAACAATAATATTAACAATTTTAAATTAACTTTCCGTGAACACTTGCGTTATTTTTTCGACCATACAATTCTCAGCACGTTTTCATGTTACGACGAGGGTTGAATTAACGACCCGCCGTTATCAATGGTTTCCAGCAGAACACGATTGCTCCAACGTTGATCATGAAAATAGCAAAATAAAATTCATTAGAAATATGTTATGTGAGACTGAGCACTATCCCACTTCTGATGTTAGATTTGATATAATATAATTATAAGCATATATATAGCTACTACGCAAATAGCAAGCCTTAAATGTCAGAATGGTTATTGGTTATTTATTGTTTATGAAAGTATTATGAATATGGTTTTTAAGGGAAGGATTTCATAAAGAAAAGCACAGAAAGACAAGACTAGATATTTATTATTTCAATTAGGCTTGTCAATAATTATTCATCTTTAATGAGAAAACTATTGTCCGTTCGCAAAACTAGGTCTTCATGGAGAAGAAGGACAAGAAACTCCATGGAAACAGTATTATAGTATTCTATCAACACATTTCTTATATTTCCACAATTTATAGTTATCTCAAACAGTTAATTCTATCACTCAGAATTATAGCAACATAATAACAATATTTAAGGTATAATATGAAATTACATAACTTACATGACACCTGGTAGATATATTTCACATCACAACGGCACTAGCACTAGCCACTTGAACATCCACTGAGCAACTGCCTCGAGAATGTCATTACAATCCTTTTTATATCCTACCACCCCTTCCATTTATCCCTTCCCATTAAACATCAACTGACAGTATTGTATCAATCGTTTCAAACAACCTGTTATATTAAAATAGCAATATAAATTCTAAGATATACTACAGTTACTATCAAATATTATTTAATTATTTATAGTATTATCATCTGTACGATTTTGACAAGTTAAGAGTGGTATATTTCGTAAACACAATAACTAATCAAATTAGATACTTCTACATTGGTCTCAAGCTTCGTAAATGTGACAGATGTCAATATCCAACAAACAGTTATTCTAATAATCTAAAGGTTGTTTTACAATGATTCGATGATTTTAATGACAACCGAACTAACTTCCGGAATCAAGGTAATCTCAAGTATTTATTATTAAATATTAGACACATAATACTACATTTATCTAACAAACGCATCATTGGCAGTCCCCTCTCCAAACGCAATATTGATATTGCGAGCTGTTTCTGCCGCGTTAGTTCCGCGTCGGAACTCGTATTCAAAAATAACTGGAATTTTCGAAGTATCCATCTTTCTTATCTTAGCTGAATAAAAAAAACAACTGAAAGTCGATAATCGAATGTTGCACATTTTGTAAAAGAAGAACTTCATAGGTACCATGTGAAAAAAGTTTCACTCAAAAATCTCAAATCATGAAGGTTCTATGTCAATTCGAAGTTCCTTATACAATAAACGGCAATTTCATGCTTAACCCCTATTATTTCACTACGAAGGAACGTAATTGAATTACTTTCCAGTTTTTAGTCTCACATGTGTGGTAAAACGTTTCAAAATAAAAAAAATTCAATATACATACCGCAAACTGTTCAGTCTTGTTTAATTTCATCGCAAACCATTTACGTATATCAGGTGATAGAAGAATATCTAATTCAAGGTTCTCGGATTTGTGAAAGATCCAATATATCTTCGGCAATCAGGTCCCTTTTGGTTTGAAAATTACCTTGAGACCTAAGGCCGTATTTCTCAAAGGATCCGAATGAATTCTGGCATGTTTATGGTTCTAGTTTCAGACCCACTTGTCAGTGAGGATATACTAAAAGGATCTGAGATTTGGGAGTACCGATAGTTCTTTTTTTGGCGTCACTGAAGGTGGGTCGGCAGGCAAGATTCATGTAAAGTGGATTCTTGGGGTCGGCTTCCAGTCTAACCAAATGCAACTAACTGGGTATTACTTGGTAATACGATACCCCTTGGTAAGACTGGTTGTCAGATTTTCGGGCTTCTGACGACCCGTAAAGACTTAAAGATCTATGAATGACAGCCGGGACCAATGGCTCAACGCGCTTTCCGAGGTACCGAGGGGTCTCGGTATGTAAAGTTGGGCACCCATCCACGGACCTTCCGCGGCAAGCGTAACTTAACCTGATCGATCGACCTTTGTGGCTGTTTTAAATAAAATCAAATGTAAATATTTATTTGCTAGAATATGGTACATAGGGTGTTAGATTGTTTATTTCAGCATATCCTGCCATAACGTGGCGTGCAAATGTATTTAAAATCATGCGATGTCAATTATTCTAAGTTACAAATTACAGATTCTATTGACTTGTCTTCTAAATAGACCTTTTCCTTCCATTTCAACGAAATCTCCAAATGGCTGGTTGACACTTCCCGTGACCCAAGGGCTGGCTTTTACCTTGGCCAGCGGCTTAGCATTGCCATACAACGTGGCAATGCCGCCAGTCTCTTGGGTACTTTACCAGTCGACAGCGATCAGTAGGAATTTTTCGACGCCATATTTTAGTTTTTTAATAGTTTTAGTTATGTTACCTTTTAGTAAAATAATGTTTTTATATTTTATTATTAAATAGTCCTTAATGGTATAATAATGTTTAAATAGTACCCAGTAGTTAAAAAAGTATTTTTTTAAACATTGTCAGCGGTAGGTCATGAAAACTATTTGGTAAATGATTGTAAATAATAATCAACATGCAGTATACATTTTTCTTAAATAATTTTAGTTTTATTGGTGGCAGTCGAAGTCTATCTATAGGCCTTGTTCGGCTAATTGGCCTGTCAGTGCTAGTTTCAAATAAATTGTAGTTTCTCATAACAAAAATACACTTTTATTAGTCACGAGCCCCTCAACATGAACCTCGCATGAACATGTAAATAAAAGTTAGATATACCTGTTTACATTACATAAATCGTTGGCTTTGTTATTCAGTTGTATACCTTGATCCGATGCAAAGTTCTCAGGTAACAAACACACATGCTTCCATCTCGGAAACAAGGTAGGAAAGTTTGTTTGAAGAAATTGTGATCTTATTCTTGTTCGAAGTTTGAGCCGCGAGTACAGAGGAGAAATTCCTGTATTTTTAACAACTTTTACGATCTCGTCACAGTCTCAATCTGTCAAAAATTGTATAGTGTTTACCTACATTTTTGACATTTGACTGTCGCTGGCATGAGCTTGCGACTTGAATTTGAACGTTTTAAGGCACAATAATCGGCCTTCTGTTATCCGATCGTAAAGGATTTGTATCAATCAGTTTTTGTTAAACTAAACAAAGAATTGATAGGTATCTTTGTATCGTAAGGCCACGTTATATTTTGATGAATAATTGCATAAATTTTTAGCGTAAAATCAAAGGCAAACGTCATCCATTCTGATGTTAACAAACCATGAACAACCAATTTTGATGATTCTGGATTCTGGAACCACTTTGTTAATAAAAATTGAAGCACCAGTGTGGGTATAGTAGAATGCTCGAATCAAGTGCTCATTATGTCGTTCAGTCATTTTGTTTTAAAACAAAACAATTGCCAGCACAAAACCTGGCTCAGGATTGTGCGTAAAAGTGTGTAACAGCTCTTTCGAACTCAAAACGAACTCTATAGAAATAGCTTACATAATGGGTAGTTTTTTGATGATGGTGTTGAAGTCACAAACGCTACTGCTGAGCATGTGGTCCCTGGTTTGACTCCCGGGTCAGCCAAAGTTTTATTGGGTTTTTCCATCTAAGATTTCTCAGTAAAAAGAAAGAAATCGCAGATGTAAAACCCACCCCCCACAAATCCAAATTTGAAATTCAGGGCTCTTGAGACCGGAATCTAGATTTGTGCCCGGTTGAGAGCAATAAGCTCGCCCCCTATTACCTACGTGCGACTAACTTAACGGTACATAATAAGCGAAATGTATATACGTACGTGATGTTTCAATGGGTGTACTATAGGTACACCTCTGCTTAACCCTTTGGGGAATACAGGAGTTATGTTATGATGTTTATTATTATGAAAAGCTCGTGGCTAAGTAATAACAGCCGCACAGGTCGATCCATCAGGTTAAGCTATGCTTGCCGGGGTTGGTCCGTGGGTGCGTGACCATCTTTACATACCGAGACTCCTCCGTGCCTCGGAAAGCACGTTGAGCCGTTGGTCCGGCTGTCATTCGTGGATCTTTGACAGTCGTTACGGATCAGAAGCTCGAAAGTCTGACAACCAGTCTTACCAAGGGATATCGTATTAAGTACCCAGTTATTGGGTTGTGGAAAACAAATAGGCAGTCGCTCTATGTAAAATACTGGTATACAGCTACATCCAGTTAGACTGGAAGCCCACCTTAACATAGTTGGGAAAAGGCTAGGCAGATTGATATTGTTATGATGTTTCTTATGATGATAATCGTATGATTCTTAATCCATTTTGTTTTGTTTCAGGTTACTTCCCCTTACCCGCAATATACTGCCTGTGTTGGCTCTGTCTTGACGTGCTACTCTGTACCGCATCCATAATGCATCTGTGCACCATTAGCGTCGACAGGTTCGTAGATAACTGTAATTTACGATAATTAAATTAATTAAGTAATTTACAAGCTTTTCATGCTATGTGTATCATTATTATAATTACTATAGTCTGTTTTTTTTAACAAACGAGTACTGAGTTATGTCTCTCGCACATTTGACAGACTGAGATGAGTCATTGGTCACGGTGGGGCCAACGCTTTAGTTTTGGTTTGAAATTGTAAAGGCCGTTCATATTGAACACTTCTTAAATTTTATGTACAGGAGACATGTCCACCATGACTCATGCACAAACAATATCGTCTGCTTCACTCACTAAAACACGTGCGACGCGCAGGTAGTCGATGACTCAACTAAATGTACATGTAACTACAGCGTTTGGTTTGTGTGGAACGGACTTTATGTTGATTACGTGGACCACTAGCAACGCAGTCAAAATTTTCGGTACTCGTTAGTTAAAAAAAACATAATACTATAGGTAGCTGTTTATGCTCGTGTCGCCCTGGGCGAATTGAATGTCTCTATCTTCACTGGTTTAAGCTAAACGCAGTGGTTCCACCGTAGGCCATAAGTATTAAATTTGGTCCTCAAGCTAGGTACTTTTAACACTTACTAATTAGTTAACTTGTTGCCGCACCACACAAAAGTATAAATAGTTAGACAATAATTAAATATTTTCATTACTTTTGAGACCTCGAAAGTGAACACATTGTACGCCGCGTTATCAGTAGTGTAATTAGTGAGTCATTAGTGAACTCAAAATTCTTGGAATTGTTTGTTTGCAACCTGTTCCATTGAGAGATGGACGTCGAAGACAAAGGTATGTTTTCTTTTTTAATTCTGATTTTAGAATGATTAAGATTTAGTTTTTTGGATTTACTTGAGTGCTACGAATTAAGTAAACATAAGCATTATCCTCTGCATTCACTGAGACTTTTAACTATGGCCCCTCAATCTCCCTCGTATAATTTATATATCAAAGTAAAGCTAAATTATTCTAGTATACTACACTATAACCTTCTATTGCTCATTTTTGCTCCTTTTTTATTTATGAGGGGGCTACGTGTTCGTAGGCAACTGCTACGAAATGGTTAATTTTGCTACAAATTATTTTGTTTCTTGTTTTAGGTACTTTTTACCAATGCACCTATTCAAGAATGGATATTTTTCATCTCTGGCACAAGGCCAGCGGGTCAGACACAGAAAGGGCTGGTTTTGTCCGGAGCAAAGTGCTCGAGATGGTACCAGATTCTGATAAAGTTGATACTGAAGACCTGTATAAACGCATTTGCTATATTAGCAAGAAGCTTTCGGAATTTTGGAAAAAAGCAAACAGAGGTGTCGATAAGCTAACGAAGCTGCATTCGGAATGGTTAAATAGTCAAGAGACCGTCAATATGAAAAAGACAGAAGCATCATCGTCTGCATGTGAGGCGCCGAAATCAAGTAGCTGTGTTTCTTTGAAAACGGGTCGGCCAAGAACAGATTTCGCAAATTGCAGCAAACGTACTAAACGTAGAAGATTGGCAGAACTTTCAAAGGTTGATGAGACTGCTGTTACGACGTTAATGAACACGTCCAGCCAATCTGATACTGATCACAGAGAAGTTAGCTCAAATGAAGTTCTGTCCCTTATCACGGAGGCAAAACTCACCAAGCATCAATACTTGTTGATAAGGGAGTTTATCAACTCACATAAGTCACCGATTTTGCCATCTTATCAAAAAGTGTTAGACGCCAAAAAATATTGTTACCCAGACACCGTGAAAATATCTGAAAAGGTGGCGGAAGTCGAACTACAAAGTTTACTGGACCACACAGCCACACGCATACTGGAGTCGCAAAAGGAAATTTTAGCAAGTATGGATTATGCGTCTATAGGTAGTTTAATTTTGATTGGAAAATGGGGTTTTGATGGAAGCTCAGGGCACAGTGAGTATAAGCAGAACTTCTCCAATGATGATCCAGACCTGACAGATGGAAGTTTGTTCGTGACGTCGTACGTGCCTTTGCGTCTTGTGTCTTTAGTGGAGACTACAGGTGAGGAGACTATTGTGTGGAAAAATCCTCGACCTTCCTCTACGAGGTACTGTCGACCTGTTCGATTCCAGTTCGCTAAAGAAACAAAAGACCTGTCAAAACTGGAGGAAACGTACATCAAAGAAAAAATTGATGCCTTGGTTCCCACGTCGTATAGACTAAATAACAGTAATGACGAAGTGGAAGTGAATCACATGTTGCATTTCACCATGGTGGATGGCAAAGTTTGCAGTTCTTTAAGTGACCTACACACATCCAGATGCTATTTATGTGGAGCTCGATCCGCCGAAATGAATTCTGTTGATTTATGCTTACAAAAAGAGATCGACGTAACGAAGATAGAGTTCGGGTTGTCTCCACTACACTCGTGGATTAGATTTTTTGAATGTTTGATCCACATTTCATATCGCCTAGACGTAAAAAAGTGGCAAGTCAGACTGCCTGAGGACCAGGAATCGGTAGCCCAGAGAAAACTACGAATCCAGAGAGAGCTAAGGCAGAAGTTAGGGCTAATTGTCGACAAGCCACGCAGCGGAGGTAGCGGAACCTCCAACGATGGAAATACGGCGCGCAAGTTTTTTGCAAACTCTGCCATCTCGGCCGAAGTAACCGGAGTCAATAAGGACGTCATTGACAGGTTTGCAACAATTTTGAATTGCCTTTCGTCTGGATATGCAATAAACTGCCAAAAATTCAAAGTGTATGCTTTAGACACAGCTCGACTGCTGATTCAACAATATCCATGGTTTAATATGCCACCTTCAGTGCACAAAATCCTGATTCATGGCTCCGAAGTGATGGAGCAGATGATGTTGTCTGTGGGAGAGCTATCTGAAGAAGCAGCAGAGTCTAGCAATAAAAATTTAAAGGCATTCAGACTAAATAATACCCGGAAACATTCACGAGTTGTGACAAACACAGATTTATTAAATCGTTTGCTTTTACATTCGGATCCATTTATAACGGGCCTCAGAAAATTACCTAGGAAAAAAAAGACTGTCCTTTCTGAGCTTGTAATTAGTTTATTAGATTAGTTATCTAATTTGTAGATTATTAGTTGTTTCATTTGTAGATCATCATTAGCTCAAGTATTATCATGTAATACTTAGCCTACTCTAAGTTCATAATAACTACCTAATTAATGATATCTAATTGTGTTTAGTTAAGGTACATAAGCTATAATTTAAGTTATTTTAAATTGTAATTAGTAAGATATTATGATATTGTAACTTTTTAATTTTGAGAATTGTTTTTGTATGATCATAGGATTGTGTTAAATTAAATTAATTATTTTTTTACTGTTTTTTTGCAATAATAAATATTTTTACTGTAAAATATGGTCTTTGATTACTTGTTAATACCATTTTTAGTCGATTTGGTTAGATATAATAATCAACAGTTCAAATTTATACGACATCGGCACTTTTGGCCGCTTTACTTAGAGCGCGGAACCACTGTGCGTTGTCTGTTTTAATATAAAAATACCATTGGAGTTTCCGACTTTTCCGATGAATTTTCCATAAAAAATCTGTCATGCAAACCTTGTCTGACAATTACAAAAACAACAAAAAAAGAATTAGCCGAATAGGTGCAACCGTTCTGAAGTGATGCGCATACATACATTCGGCGATTGATTTTTATTTATACAGATTATTATGTGGCTTTTATATTATTAAATGAGTGTTCAGGGTATAATTTTAGCAAAATTTTAACACATAGAGTAGTGAAAATATTATAGTTCTGACTTGCCTTGTTTTATTATCCAATTTTGTTAAAAAAATATTTTTTGGGCTAAATTTGAAAGTGCGAAACAAAAAAAATGCTATTTTCCGAAAGATTACGTTTTTCTCTATTCATTCCTATTTTTCTTTTATTTATTTACTATTATTATTTTAACTAATACATATGGAAAACAGTATTTTTGAAAATCGTATAAAAACGCAGATAATGGCCCTACAGATTTGGTCCCATAGTGAAAAGGAAGAGAATAACATGTTTTAACGTAATATACCTTTTTTTTTTGTTTGGCCAGCACTTTCATTTAGCCTACAATGAATGATCTTTTTTTTTTTATTTTATTTTTATTTTATTTTATTCAGAAAGGAACTCCAACAAAGGATACACATTACATGCATTATTATACAAAGTACTTTGAAGATTTGTGCTCCTTCGGTTATAGGAGAGCACATCATGCCTACATCATCATTTTAAACATAGTTTAGAATTGTATGAGTTTAAGTAGTTAAACACAATAAAATTTAAATCAAAGAAAAATTAAACAATATTAAATTAAACAACACATGAACATAAAATTAAATTAAACATTTGAAATTAAAACACGGGTTAAATAGTAAACAATTGAAGAGTAAAATTAAAAAAAAAAAAAATATCTTCTTTGTAGATACGACATATCAAAGACGTTTAACCAATTGACTAGTCACGTTTTTTAGATAATCTTAGTTATTCGATCGAATTCAAAGTCTGAATCATTATCTTATGACGACTACATAATTATGATTTGCAATCACAACAATATTGAAACTTGTACAGCAGAAAATACTGATAATATTTTTCCAACAGGTATCTCTCTCTCCGATATCCAATGAGGTTCGGACGAAACAAAACGAGAAAGAGAGTGACAGTGAAGATCGCCTTCGTCTGGATCCTGTCATCAGCTATATGTCTTCCACTGGTTTTAAAGTATTCTAAGGTAAGCTCTACTATCAGTATAAAATTTGAATTAAGAAAAAAATTCGTCGTCGAAATATGATTGCTAAAACAATTGACACTCATCAAAAAAAAAAAATAAACAAAATTGTATCAGTAAGGCTGGGTTGCAACATAATAGTAGTTAAAGTAAAGTTTTAGGTCAAATTTGACAATAACTGTGTAACGCTGACTTTAACGGTTACTGCGAAAAGTGTTGCACCGGTATTCATCAGCTTAGTTAAAGTTTTCAGTAGGTACGCGTCTGATAGAAGTGACAGATATTTAACATAACAAATTATCCAGTGAAGCGTGGGCGGTTAAGGTTACAGTTAAAGTTATGACATCAGTTAACAAATTGTCAAATGGAGCAAACCATTTAATCAAGCTTTTATCTAGTCCTTCGAGTTAAATTTGATCCACTGCCCGGATACCGATTGAGCTGAATTTTTTTCTAACAGACATGTACAATCAATCTGCCTAGCCTTTTCCCAACTATATTGGGGTCGGCTTCCAGTCTAACCGAATGCAGGTGAATACCAGTGTTTTATATGGAGCGACTGCCTATCTGAACTCCACAACCCAATTACTGGGTAATACGATACCCCTTGGTAAGACTGGTTGTCAGACTTTCTAGCTTCAGAAACGACTGTCAAATATCTACAAATTGCAGCTGGTAACAACAGCTTGACGTGTTTTCCGAGGCACTGGAGTCTCGGTATATAAAGATAGTAACCCATCCACGGACAACGCCGGCGAGCGTAGCTTAACCTGATGGATCGACACGTGCGACTGTTATTACTTGGCCACGAGCTCCTCCTTAATTTCCACATTCATGGTCCCAATTTATCGTCTCCTATAGAGAATAATCGGCAAAAATATTCAGTCAGCTATATTTATACTGTTAAGAAAGACTAAGATTAGCTCATGGCTAAGTAATAACAGCCGCACGGGTCGATCCATCAGGTTTAGCTACGCTTGCCGCGGTTGGTTCGTGGATAGATGGCCATCTTTGTATACCGAGACTCTTCCGTGCCTCGGAACGCACGTTAAGCCGTTGGTCCCGGCTGTCATTCGTGGATCTTTGACAGTCGGCGGGAATCGATTGCCGATTCCCGGCCACCGTAGGCGCGGGCTTGCGGACGACGAGTAATGGGCAGCTCGTCGTCCGGTAAGGAAGAGATGTCAGCAGTGACGGGGTCAATTGGGCCGATGCCGCCGGGGTTGCGGGTAGTTCGAAAGAGATACCGTGGCCCTGGCACGAGGCAGTTGAAGGAGCATGGGTGGGTTTTAGTCAGTAAAAGTCTGACACGCCCTCCCGCTCTGCCCAGAGCGGGAGAAGTCATTTGATGATTTCCCATCCACAAAAAAAAAAAAGGATCTTTGACAGTCGTTACGGGTTGTCAGAAGCCCGAAAGACTAACAACCAGTCTTATCAATGGGTATCGTATTACCCAGTAACTGTGTTGTGGAGGTTATATAGGCAGTCAATCTATGTAAAATACTGGTATTCAGCTGCATCCAGTAAACACTAGAAGCCGATCCCAACATAGTTGGCAAAAGGCTACACAGATTGATGAAAGATTTACTTGTATTTAAAAATATAGGTTTATAGGTATTTAAGGTTGCGGAAATTCTACTTTATTATCAAAAATATTTATTACAGTGTCATTGCCCACATAACTGGCATACGCGAATGTTGTACATAATTACTTGAGGCGGCCAATTGGCAACATGACAATTACATCGGGAAATCTCCACCCAATTTAAGCCGTGAAACAAGCTGTTGGCACAAATTGATCAGCTTTATTTAAACTGTGTTGGGAACTTATGCATTTAGTTATGTAAAGAATAATACATATTTTGCTCTAAAATACTAAGTTTCAGAAAGCCTAACAAATGCTTTAGTTATATGACATGCTGTCAAATTTTTCGTTAGCGAAATAGCAAGAGCAATAAAAGTTCATGCGAGATTGGATTTAATTTAAATAGGCTTTATACAGGGTGTAATTGTAAACAGTGGCAATCTTTTAAGGGGTCATTGTACTCATCATTATGAACAACTTTTAGCATGGGACTAAACATGAAATTGCGAAAAAAATCTGCAGTTCCCTACATTTTGACGAATTATGCGAACATAAATCATCTGATTTTTTTTTCGCGATTTTAGGTTTGGTACCATAGTAAAAGTTGTTCATAATGATGAGTACTATAACCCCTTAAAAGATTGCCACTGTTTACATTTATACCCTGTATATTTTCGTAAGATTTTAAACCATCGAAAAATTGTGAACTGGGTGAAAAGGGAACTGTCACCAACCGCGCGCATGCCGGTTGAGCGCTATTTCCAAGTTGCTCGCAGCTAGGCAGGCTATTTAATATTAGAGCAAGGTACGTTACATTGCAAGCAAGTTTGATACCAGTCCACAATTTGTCGGTTTCCCATCGACACATTATACACTATCGAAAATTAAGAAGTTAAATTGTAAATGGTTTGGTGCAGTTCATAATTTTTCCGATAATAATACCGATAGATTATAAACTAACGAAGTTCGTAATTATACGGTGTTATACATGTATTTACCTAAAAATAAGGAAAACCAATGTCGGCCAAGAGTTAAAGGATAAGCTAATTAAAAAGTAGTACTTTGGCCGAACAGCATTTTTACTTGCCTGCTGTGTAAGGAAGTACAAGACTTACATAAATTATCTTGAATATTATAAGCATGTCTTCCATTATTTAACTAAATTGGATAGGTAGTTACAATGTCATCATCGTCTCTGGTTTTAAGCACTTATCCGCAGTAGGTACCTATTTAAGACGCAGATAAGTGCCAGTGGCCTTGAGTGGTGAACTTTCATGTTCTGTGCTGAGCTCACGCAACGCGTCGTACATCCAACCAGTAATAGGACTCGCCCATCAAGGAGCGCTGCCGCTGTCCCAAATTGGACGCATTGTTTATTTATTATTCTGCCAGCGGCTTCGCCCGCGTGGAAGTCGGAAAATATCCCACATGATCGTACTCCCGGGAGTTCCTTCCTTATTCCTTGTTTACATTATAATGGGAACATCTGTGCAAAATTTCAGCTTTCTAGGTCCAAAGGTTTCGGCTGAGCGTTGATGAGTCAGTCAATCAGTCAGTAAGGACTTCTGTTTTTATTTATATAGATAGATAAATCAAAAAGTATTATGATGAAACACGTATACTAAAAGAAATAATTGAATTAAGTTTAAAATGGTGAACGTTTTTTAAAAATACTCTTGATAGTTTTTGCGTGACGTGATTCTCAGTTTTTTATCCGCGTTAGACATAACTTTACAAATTAATTACACTATGTAATATAAACATTATACAAATTAAATTATTAAAAAACTGCTCTAATTTAACATACATTTTTTCAAATAATTAACACTACTCTTTAGACGCGATTTTCAGTTTAAAAACATTAAAAGTCGCTTATCGTCGCCTTAACCTAGACATTTTAAACTTAAGTTATTAACAAAGTAATCATCGCCTTTAAGTATTTTCTTCGAACCGTAGTTTAAACTGGCAATAACTGTAAAATATTTGAACCATTTAGAAGAGGTCATTTTATCAGTATTTCAGCCGCAAGGTAAAAAGGACTAAATAACTTCAGAACTTCGATTAATCTTTACTCGAAAACTATCAAATTAATTGTATTTCTTTGAAATGAATTAATTGCAATAGTTCTACCTAGACCTTGATTGGTCTGGGGTATATTCTAATTTAGTTGAAATGGTTACAGACGAAATAATTGCCTAAATTTCGTCAAGTGCTACACTTTCAATGGATTTATATAGAATTAAATTAATAGGTGTTTGTCTAGAATTACACAGTGTTCCACGTGACTTATCTGGAAAGGTCGCGTAACTAAGATAAGATACCGTGTCAACTTCAATTTCACTATTGTAGCTAATGTTTTAGTCGTAGGTATAACATTAGTCAAACACATTACGACTTATAAGAAATATATTACGGTTTTTTTTTAAATGATCTAATGATTGTAACGATGAACACTTTTTTAGCCGACTTCAAAAAGGAGGAGGTTCTCAATTCGTCGGAACCTTTTTTTTTTTATGTATGTTCCCCGATTACTCGAAGATGGCTGGACCGATTTGGATTTTTTTTTTTTTTTGTTTGAAAGGGTATACTTCCTAGGTGGTCCCATGATCATCAAGTCAGGATCTGATGATGGGATCCTGGTGAAATAGAGAGAACTCTTCCAATTTTATAGGCACACTTGAAGCGATTTGGATAGTTTTTGGAAGAGTACTTTCTTGTAGTGGTCCCATTTCAATTTGGTGAAGATCTGATGAAGAACTTCTGAGATAGGCAACGGAACTCCTCAATAAATGATAGCAAAAGGACTGGGATTGCTGAAATCTCATGTCTGTTTGTTGTTTACACCAGTTCATAACATAACATCACGCCAGTACGCTGTGAAGGGGTAAGCACATGTGAACCACTAAAAAGTGAAAAACTTTTTTACAAAAAAATACAACAGACTTCCAAAAACAACACTTCAAAGTGAAAAATAACTTTAATTTCGGAAGTCGGTGTCTAGTTAAACGTATTTTCGTTTTTTGCCACCGACTTCCGAAATTAAAGTTATTTTTCACTTTGTAGTGTTGTTTTTGGAAGTCGGTTGTATTTTTTTGTAAAAAAGTTTTTTTTAAATTAATGAACCTTTACAATGATGTTGGGCTCGCGTAGACATACTTTTTAAAATAAATGAGTCCCTTTTTAACCGACTTCAAAAAGGAGGAGGTTCTCAATTCGTCGGAACCTTTTTTTTTATTTTTTTTTTATGTATTTTCCCCGATTACTCGAAGATGGCTGGACCGATTTGGATTTTTTTTGTTTTATTCGAGAGGGTAAACATCACAGTTGGTCCCATATAAAATTGATTAACTTTGCTTGGGTAGTTTTTGAGTTAGCTTCAATAATACGTATTTTTCCCCACTTTTTAACCAACTTCAAAAAGGAGGAGGTTCTCAATTCGTCGGAACCTATTTATTTTTATTTTTATATGGATGATGTTCTAGTTTGTTTTTGTGTTGTTGTTTGTGTTGCAGAATTTGTGTGGGGTAGGTACACAACTAAAAAGTGAAAAATAAAAACTGTTTTACACAAAAATACAACCGACTTCCAAAAACAACACTACAAAGTGAAAAATAACTTTAATTTCGGAAGTCGGTGGCAAAAAACGAAAATACATTTAACTAGACACCGACTTCCGAAATTAAAGTTATTTTTCACTTTGTAGTGTTGTTTTTAGAAGTCGGTTGTATTTTTTTGTAAAAAAGTTTTTTTACAAGCTTTTATTTAGTTTCACCTGTCCCGATGTTTGTTTGTTTGTCTGTAATTTGAGCCACTTACCAGTGACCGCTTGAGCTGAAATTTTGCATGCATGTGTAAATCGGATGACAACGCAAAATTATTATGACATGGAGCTGATCTGATGATGGAACCGGAAGGTGGTCATAGGAACTCGGTAGTTAAACGACACAACCCCATCGAGTTTGGACTCGTTTGATCCGTCTTAACGAGTACTTTGGTGCTAGGTGGTAATCAGGGTCTGATGATGGAGCTAGAAGATGGTCATAGGAACTCAATAATTAAACGACACAACCCCGTCGAGTTTGGGCTCTTATGATTCGTCTTGACGAGTACTTTGGTGCTAGATGGTAAGCAGAGTCTGAAAATGGAGCTGGAAGATGGCCATAGGAACTCAGTAATTAAACGACATAACCCCATCTAGTTTGGGCTCGTTTGGTTCATCTTGATGAGTACTTTGATGCTAGATGGTAACCAGGGTCTGATGATGGAGCTGGAAGATGGCCATAGGAACTTAATAATTAAACGACATAACCCCATCTAGTTTGGGCTCGTTTGGTTCATCTTGATGAGTACTTTGATGCTATATGGTAACCAGGGTCTGATGATGGAGCTGGAAGATGGCCATAGGAACTTAATAATTAAACGACATAACCCCATAGAGTTTGGGCTCGTTTGATTCGTCTTGACGAGTACTTTGGTGCTAGATGGTAACCAGGGTCTGCTGATGGAGCTGGAAGATGGCCACAGGAACTTAGTAATTAAGCGACACAATCGCGTCGAGTTTGATTTATCTTGATGGGTGGACCGTTTTTGATGGGTGGTGAGGTGAGTGGTGGTGGTTTAGTGGACGTGAATATGCTACCATATCTTTGGGAAAATAAGTTCGTTCATTCCGTTTGTTATGAATATGGATTCTGGATTTGCTTCAAGTGCACAAAATGCAGGGAACTACTGTAGATCATGCTGTTATTTATCTTGGTTCAAAATTGTTTTCAGGTCAAGCTTATGTGGCTTTAAGCCGAGTTCGGTCTTTCGCCAGTCTTCAAATCGAAGAACTTGACTGCTCCAAGTTGACTTCGAAAAAACCGTGTAATATTACCGCATTAAATGAAATGGATAGAATGAGAAATGTTACAAACAACTAACTAGTAATTACATAACTAATTGATATGTAAACTTATTAAAATATAAAATACATACAGCTTTAAGTGCTCAAAACAACAAATTGTGAGCGTTCTACGGGTTACATAACGGTAAAACACTGCTACGCGGTACGAACTACGTCGTAGTCAATCTCGCATCAAAAATACTAAAAAGTTTAAAATAAAATTTAAAAAAAAAAAAACTTTTTAAAAGAAGGTTTTATTACTTGTTAATAAAAATAACTAAAAAGTTAAAAATAATTTAAACCTGATAAGAAAAATACCATTATATGGGTACCTACATTGCAACTTTAACGATAATTAACCCTCTTTGGTCTACGTCACAATAATCCCTTAACGTATATACCTAATTAAATATTTTTATTAAACCCTTAAAACTTTACACCTTGTATCAAATCTTTGCGGTTTTATCACAGACCCAATTTTTTATAAATAAAAGCGTGGAACGCGGAGAACAGGGTGTTGTGGCGCAGCCTGGGAGAGGCCTATGTCCAGCAGTGGACTTCGATAAAACGAACAAAAACACACAACAACACACACACAACACAACAACAACAACACTGGTTCACAAAAAGAGGAGCATTGAATATATTAGAATGTTCAACAATATTTTTAGGAAAGCAAAATGGGAAATAGGTATTTGAGTTCGATTAAAATACATGGCATATTTTACTGATTTTGATCATGGTGGTATGGCGCTGTGGCTGAGCCATTGGCTTCACACTACGGGTTGTAAATTCAATAAAAAATCACGTATGGTATAGTATAATATTAGGTATGGCCCAAAGATAACTTGAAAACATTAATGGAACATAAAGTATCCTACAAGTCCCATTAATGTCTAAAAAAAATTTTCATACATGAATTTTAAAGGCAAAGGCAAAAATGCATACATCATATTTTCGCCGGGTTAAATGTAAAAAATTGCGAATATTAACCGTCTTAAGGTTTTAACTTATTACATAACAAAAATGTGTTCATAGGCAGATTTAATTAAAACCTTAAAATAATCCTACGTATAAAAAGCTGCGAAGATTTTAATCCAAAATTATTTAAATATTTCGAAAGTAAAAGTATTACAACGTTTCATCGGACATTAATGTGAATGTAATTCATTCAAATAAAGCTAAGTTTATCTACTTATGCGGGTAATCTAGCGTGATTGCAAATACTTGAATAATTTATATGAAGAAAAGTAAGAACATACTCGTAGTAAATGCGAACTAAGTATCTTATATATTACAGTGAATGCGAACTAAGTATTCTTATCTAGCATTTTATTTACATAATTTAACAGTCTAAGGGTCGATTTTTCAATCGTCAGATAACTTTTATTTGAGGAATAAATATGGCGGTTTGACATATTTTTAACCGACGAAAAAAAAAGGAGGAGGTTCTCAATTTGGTTGTATGTTTTTTTTTTATGTTTGTTACCTCAGAACTCCGTCATTTATAAACCGATTTGGAAAATTACTTTTTTTTGAAAGTATATACTTCCAGATTGGTCCCATTTTTATCAAAATCCAGTTCTGATGATGGGGTCCATGAGAAATTGAGGGAACTCCTCAAAAATTATAGGCATACATATAGAGATTTTGGTATTTTCATCAAAAAATCAAGCATTTGCATTCAGAAATTAGCAACTGGTGAAGTGGAACTGATGAAGAAGACCACAGATGGCCACGGGAACTTCTCAACGATAATAACTATTTCACGGGTGGCGATAAGATATCTCGATTAAGATATAAAGCGACTAAGACGAAGTTTTAAATTAATGATTCTGATGAAAATGGTACCATCGAACCGATCTGATGAAGAAGCCGGAAGGTAGGCACCGGAACTCGGTAATAAAACAGCGTATTCTAGCCGTGTTTGGGCTTATTGGAATTGTCATGAGGTGCACGCTGGCTATAAATGATTTTAATGGTAATTATATGCCGCTTTAAATTGCGCTACTTGAGTTGTATGCTATGTGTGGCCTTGATAGTCAGAAGTCAGATTTCGTGATCTCCTTATCTCCGTCAACATAAAACTACGCCTTCCAAACTTATGACACGGCTTAGCGCGACGTATATTTGCCTTTTTGCAAAGTTTTTATTTGAAATGGTATACTCCTGAGATGGTCGCATATAAATCTTCAATCTTCAAGTTCTGATGAGTGGCTTTAAAGTTAGCTTCAATAATTTAATACGTATCTTTCCCACATAGTCTATGTGAATGATGCTCTAATTTATTTTGCAGAGTGGTATTGGAATTTGTGTGGGTTAGGTAGGCACCACTAAAAAGTGAAAAATAAAAACATTTTACAAAAAAAAAAAACAACCGACTCCCAAAAAAAATGTTTCGCTTTGTAGTGTTTTTTTTTGGGAGTCGGTTGTTTTTTTTTTTTTTTGTAAAAAGTTTTTATTATTTTAAAGTTGCTAAAAATCCATTTTAGAGATGATGAATATTGTTCGTAGTTAGAATACGAAAAACTTTCAAAAGAACATTTTCCAGTATAATTATTGCGGGAACTGAGCTAGATTTTTCTGCAGAGTCATTTTCTAAATTGGATAGCAGAGACCCGTTCAAATAACTTCTTTAAGCAAAATCAAACTTCAGTGGCCATTCAATTTTAGTAAAGAATGACATTTTTAAATTAAACCCTATTGTGAAAAAAAATTCAATGGAAAATTAGCTTTGAGTTATGTTCTCTCCTCAGCTTTAAAGTATTTTAGATTCAGCATTTATAAATGAAAGATTATCATAATTAAGCTTTGGTTAACGAGCCTTGAAAAATTCACGAATCATTTGATCTATTTTTCTAGTATCGAATAAAATTTTTCAGACAAGTCTCGATTTCCCAAGGTACTATTCTGGGACCATTCTTATTTAATGTTTTTCTTAAATTATACTAAGTTAGTACATTAACAAAAAGGGTAGGTTTGGGGATTAAATTGTGTTTGTGAATATAAACATGCAACTGTAATGTAGGAAAAATAAACAAGGTGTAGGTTTACTAAGTCATTAAAAAAAAAAAAAAACAACTCGGCAGACTGTTGGTCGGAATAAACAATGACTTTCATAAACAATTATATTTTCCTAAAATACGCTTCGGTATTACTTTACCAATTATGATGGCTGTTTTTCTGGTTCTGCTGAAAGGGTAAAATGGTTATAACGTTTATTTTCTCCACACAAGTTATGTATTTAATACTAATCTTTGACATTAGAGCATGAACAAGGAGCTACGAGTAACATTGTGAGAGACTGGTGCCTTTTTTTTTTGTGGATGGGAAATCATCAAATGACTTCTCCCGCTCTGGGCAGAGCGGGAGGGCGTGTCAGACTTTTACTGACTGAAACCCACCCATGTTCCTTCAGCTGCCCGTGCCAGGGCCACGGTATCTCTTTCGAACTACCCGCGACCCCGGCGGCATCGGCCCAATTGACCCCGTCACTGCTGACATCTCTTTGAGGCGCGCGTGGAACACAACGCGCCATCGACCCGGGCCTGGTCCTTACCGGACGGCGAGCTGCCCATTACTCGTCGTCCGCAAGCCCGCGCCTACGGTGGCCGGGAATCGACAATCGATTCCCGCCGCCCAGGGCGTCTCCTACGGCGGCTGCAAGTACGTTTATACCATAAAACCTGTGTAGGTCACCTGTACCCTCTCGCCGCGGCAATACAGGATACCTTACTAAGGATGAATTAAGAAAAATACTTGGTATAAAAAATACAAAAATTGTTACAAATCAATTTCATTTCTTGTCATCGTATTATTTGGCGATTTGATTATATAACTAGTCTGTGCTAACAATGGGAATAAAAATCAGCTGTTCCCTACATTTTGACGAAATATGCAAACATAAATTTAATGTACTGAACAGCTAATTTTTTTTCGGTCCGAGTGCTCATAGTTTGTTCAACGAAATCTCCAAACGGCTGGTTGACACTTCCCGTGACCCAAGGGCTGGCTTTTACCTTGGCCAGCGGCTTAGCATTGCCATACAACGTGGCAATGCCGCCAGTCTCTTGGGTACTTTACCAGTCGACAGCGATGCGGAGGAATTTTTCGACGCCATATTTTAGTTTTTTAATAGTTTTAGTTATGTTAGTATATAATTTTGTTATTTTTAGGTTATGTTTACAGTTAAATAAATATACATACATTTTTTTTCGCAATTTCAGGTTTGCTCCCATAGTAAAAGTTGTTAAAAGATTGTCACTGTTTACACTTACACCCTGTATACTTTTTTATATATATTTATGCCCTACAAAAACTGTATTTCGGGGTTCTGGTTTCTTAATAAGGGAAACGAGGCTATGTTAAAAAACTCCCAAAATATCTTGTCTAATTTTAATGTACCTTCTGAGATTTATCCGATTTAACACCAACTCATGTCATTTTCCTCTACCGTTCGAAGCAAAAATAATTGTGTACATATAATTGAAAAAAAAATACGTGAGTCCCGAGTCAAGTACACTCACGGGAGGCGTTCGTATTACTTAAAGAGTTTTCCCTCTTAAGGAAAAGTGTGATACGAAATCGTTTTGGATATTGTCTTTTTGTTATAGGAGATCGTATTCTGCCTGAATGTATTATGTACGTGTTTATTTATATCTATGGAGAAGTAATCGTATTAAGAAATGTCCTCGTGGAGACTGAATGATATCATTTTGATTGTCTTAAGTCTATAATACGATATCTTACTTAACTTATAGGTACTACCTGTTTGCCTCTTCTCATGTAGAAAGGGCCGTTCTGTGAGCACCACATTTTGGTCACTCTACTGTGTTCTTTCGACCATACAAGTTTGCTTGTATATTATACACTTCTGGACACATCTTTTGGCCCACCTTGTATTTTCAGTTTCGTTTGGTCCTAGCTAAAATTTTATAATAGGTCGAGCAAAAAGTTTTTATGCAGTTTTGAACCTGGCACATTCACAATTTCATTCAATAGTCTTTTTTTGAATTTCGAACACAGAATTTAAAGAAACAAAAGACAATTTGGAGCCTGTTTGTTGATATCAAACAATCGAATACTAAGAAAACTTGGTTTTATTGGTTTACTTGGATTTAATTCTTGAAAAAGTGATTGATATCTTTAGTTTTGCAACAAACATTACTTATTCTTAACATTAAGGTGAGGTTCTATCAATAATCTATGGATACTTCACCTGAAGTCGCCGCCCAAGCTGTGGCACTTATTCAGGCCGGACACAGCCAAAGAAACGTGAGTACTCAACTTAATTTAAGTCGATTTGCGGTCCGAAATGTTTATCGGAGGTACCTAGAGACTGGCGGCTTTGTTCGTCGCCAAGGAAGGCCACGATCTCGGGTCACAACTGAAAGGCAGGATCGATTCATCGTGACGACCAGCTTGAGAAATCGTCACCTTACCTCCATTGAGATACAAAACCAACTTCGCGACTTCCACGGAGTATCTGTAAGCGCTCGAACTGTTCGGAGAAGGTTAAAAGAACGCGATATGGTACCACACAAGCCAGCTAATGGCCCCAAACTAACGCGAGCCCACCGAACAGCGCGCCTTCATTTCGCACGCAGTCATTTAAATTGGACACAGCAAGATTGGAGCCGTGTACTCTTTTCTGATGAGTCTAAAATTGTGTTACATGGCAATGATGGAAGGAAGAAGGTCTACCGACGTAAGGGAGAGCGTTTCGCACAATGCTGCTTTGAAGAGAGGGTTGCTTATGGCGGTGGCTCATGGACTGTCTGGGGCGGTATATCCGCGGGCGGCAAAACTCAACTTGAGGTTGTTACAGGACCACGGCTGCCAACATTAAATGCTGAAAGGTACATTCGTGAGTGCTTAGAACCTCACGTGATACCATACGCGGACTATGTGGGCCCAAATTTCCTTTTTATGCATGATAATGCAAGAGCCCATGCGGCCGGCATCGTCAGGGAATATCTTCGGGATGTGAACATCACAGTTATGGACTGGCCAGCCAGAAGCCCAGACATGAACCCCATTGAGCACATGTGGGACGAGCTAAAAAGACGTGTTAGGGCTCGTCAGCCAGTTGCCCAGACGATGCAGGAGTTGAAAACTGCCATAGAAGTGGAATGGGAGATGATCCCTCAAAATTTCATAGAGCGGTTGATAAACTCTATGCCTAATCGTATGAGAGCTGTGGTAGATGCCCATGGAGGCAACACGCGTTATTAAATTAAACCTTTATTTGATAAAACATGTTTTTTATTCAAAAATCAATTGCCTTTAACAAGGCGCATATCCGACTTGTTAGGCGTAGCTCCATGTCGTATGGTATTCTGAATTCAAATTTAAAACAATACGATCGAAAAAGATGGTAAAATGTATCAGGTTTAAAACTGCATCAACAGTTTTTGTTCAATCTAGCAATTATATTTCGGTAGGGGCCATCGAAACCTAAAATCTAAGGTGGGCCAATAGATGTGTCCAGAAGTGTATATGTCGGATCCGGTCAATAGTACGGACGCGTAACGAATCGCAAGCGCGCCACAGGCGACATCACGTGAGGTACCCACGCCTACAGCGCGCTTCTACAGAGTCGTGATGTTTTAACCTCATGGTGAGAAGGACAGTCTAGTGTCGGATCGCATCGGGGCAACATTGGGGTTACTACGCCACGGAACTGTATTCGATTCGTTGTGCTTAGTGATTGTGTTAGATTGTGATTTTAAACACCGTGTATCGCACCCAGTGTGTTTTCATTGCACGAGACCCATCTTCTGCCCACATGTCTGTCTAAATCTAACTGAGTAAATCCTGACGTTCCAATATATACATGTATTATAATAACCTTATTGGTAACTATATTTTCGAGCCGTTTGGGGTTGAAACCCTCGGGCCGTGGGTTCCGAGTGCCGAAACGTCTGGTGACACTTCCCGTGACCCAAGGGCTGGCTTTTATCTTGGCCAGAGGCTAAGCATTGCCATACAACGTGGCAATGTCGCCAGTCTCTTGGGTACTTTACCAGTCGAACACGATGCGGATGAATTTTTCGACGCCTTGTTTTAGTTTTATGTTAGAATATATTTTTGTTATTTTTAGGTTATGTTTTTACAATCAAATACAACTGCAGTATTCTCTGATTGCATTTTGATAAAGTATCTAACAAAACAGCAAGGCGAGAAATAAAAAAAAGATTTACAAAATGTCATCAA
Source organism: Cosmia pyralina (assembly GCA_946251885.1). NCBI lineage: Eukaryota > Metazoa > Arthropoda > Insecta > Lepidoptera > Noctuidae > Cosmia > Cosmia pyralina. The sequence continues at coordinate 7,503,234 of OX276345.1, forward strand.
CATTACGTATGATATTCTTAATAACCTACCTATCTTTTTAAGTTTTTAAGCTCGGTACGTTGTAGAAGTTTAATGTTTTTAAGTTTTTTTTTAAATAATGTTAACCTCAAACATTGTACCCCATAACACGAATGCCCTTATCATTGTACCGTGGGACATCGTATGTGACGCGAGCCAATGATCGTCAACCGTGAAATAAAAGACCACTCCATTGTGGAGCTGGAATTGATTCCGGTTGTATTATAACGTACGAGTACCTACATAATAAGCTTTTGGTAGTGAATCGGAAAATATAGCAATATATATTAAAAGGGGTCTATAATTATGATGAACTATCTGTATTAATAACTTATTCTCATACCCAACTCACATTATAAACATACACAAAACACACACTCATTTGAATAAGCTGTTATAAAATATTAATATTCAGTAATTCTCTTTTGTGTTAATTTATTGCACATTACTTTCGCAAAGTTGTATTAAGAGTAAATCAATCAATCTGCCTAACCTTTTCCCAACTATATTGGGGTCGGCTTCCAGTCTAACCGGAATACCAGTATTTTACATGGAGCGACTGCCTATCTGACCTCCACAACCCTTAACTGGGTAATACGATACGTTGTCACTGTCGGGATTCTGACGACCCGTAACGACTATCAAAGCTCCACGAATGACAGCCGGGAACAACGGCTTAACGTGCTTTCTGAGGCACGGAGGAGTCTCGGTATGTAAAGATGGTCACCCATCCACGGTTCGACCCCGGCAAGCGTAGCTTAACCTGATGGATCGGCCCGTGCTGCTGTTATTACTTGCCACGAGCTCCTCTCCTCCTATAAATAGTAAATACTGGCAAAATTTTGTTATTTACATTACGTAATCTAAGTTGCAAAAGAGTGGAGTGTACACAGGCATTTATTTGCTTAAAAAGACACTTCTATAACAAGCTATAGAACAAAACTTAAAAAAAAAAACTATTTGTATTAATTATTTATTTATTTATCAAAACTTAATTAAAATATACAAGTTAACACTAACATATTTAAACTATGTTCTAGTATATAATAATAATAATAAAAGGGGAAGAGCTCATAGGGCATCAAAATATTCATCCGCATCGCTGTCAGTGGGAACAGTGCCCAAAAGGCTGGCAGCATTGCCACGTTGGATGACAATGCTAATTCTTTGAGCTAAAAATAGGCCAGCCCTCTGGTCTCGTGTGGAGTCGACCAACCGCTTGGCGATGTCCCGAAATAGTCGATGAGCACTCGGACCCCAAGGCCGTAGTATTTCAATCCCAGCCGCTCCAACACAGCACGCCGTGCTAGGAAGATGGGATGGCGCGAGGGTGTCAACACAGGTTGCATCCCACACCAAAGGCCTACCCAACTTCCAAGGCATTATGGTCATTCCGTCTTGTCTCTTCCCATCGTCGCGTGCCATGCCATTGGGTCCTAAAACAGCTGGCACCCCGGCGGTGACAAGAGCCCGACGGATGATGTCGTTAATGCTGGCGTGCCGTGCCATCCGACCAGCGCTTTTGCTGCAGGATAGGCCATGGTGTCCGAGGCAGTCGACTCCTTCACCGCACTGACAGCGATGTAGAGCCCCGCAAGGAGCGCCCAGACGCAGACATCTAGCGAGCCGGAATGTGGTGTCACCCAGCATAGTGCCTATGTTGGGTGACGGTAGCGCCTGAAGCCAGAGGCCCGATTCCCATTCACCCACAGCCAGCAGGCGGGCACGCTATGCAGTATTGGTGGACGTATTAATAAGATTATTCCGTACCAACCTACAGAGCGGCTCATCCCAGCTATTGGTATTCTTCAAAAAAGTTCGGCCATATTTTTGTTGGGTATCCATTCGATTCTCATAGTTTCGGCACAATGTAGATAACGCTAATAAGAAGAGAAGAAAATCTACAAAAAAATATAACTTTAAGGCCAGTGCTCCTTCAATTTTTCGTCCCAAAAGAGTATGTAGACGTATTATATATTATAACTCATTGATAACGCGTGTACCGTGAAATTAAAAACCGTTATTTTTGGAGCGAAATTGATTTTCATTTAGCTGCAACTTCATCTGACGGTTTGTTGAGGAAAATTCTCATTTTCTTTGATAAAAGATGAAGTGGGTCTCTAAGGATTTTTGTCTTTTTAATTTATATGTTGTTGAAATAGATTCTCTTTGTGATTAATGATTTTTTTTTAATTATATCCGTCTTCTATAAAGATACTTAAAAAAAAAATTGTAAAACAATTGTTAATTGTTGTTGTTTTGTAAAAATAATTAATTTGTCCAAAACATGAGTATACACCACAGAAATCTTAATAATAATAAGATTTATGTGGTATACACAGACATGGTATGCAAGATGATACAATAAAATTATATCACAGTCATGTTTTGTCTTAACGGCATATATTTATTTATTTATTTAATACTTCAAGCACACAAATGTACAGAGGTGGACTTTATGCCATGGGCATTTTCTACCAGTCAACCTTTGGGTGATGCAGAGACAAACAGTGGCAGGTGCAATGATGAAAAATTAAGGAATAAATATTTATTCAAATATAAAGATACTCATATACCTATTACAAACTATAAACATAATAATGTATACCTAATTATATATAAATATAAGCACAAATAAATATACACTAATACACGGATAAACTAAAACAAATAAGACAAATTATGGGAAAAACATTACCATGTAAATAAGTACTATGGACAAAACTTAAGCATGCTCACTTAAGAAAATATTCCTGTGAGAGCGCAGCTAGTGACAAACGAACATTGTGCGATCGAGTCGTGAGCCGTGCATGCGATTATCGCCTTTGAGGTGATCATGCGATTGATGTGATTTGCGGTACTATGGGCCAAAGCCCATAGTACGTTATTACGTAAACATCAAATAATTATAAATGTATCCATTACTAGCTGTGCCCCACGGTTTTATCCACGTAGACCGGGATAAAAATAACCTATGTATTAATCCAGGGTATAAGCTATCTACGTACCAAATTTCATCTAAATCGGTCTAGCCGTTTGAGCGTGAAGAAGTAACAAACATACACACACACTCACAAACTTTCGCCTTTATAATATTAGTGTGATTCAAACAATTAACCATCCATTTTTTTTTTAAATTTCTTTAATACATTAAAATGCATTACAGAACAGTGTCATCTATTGTTTTGAAATTCAGGTTTGGGACTTACACTATTATCTATGGATAGAATGAAAGAAAGAAATAAAAAGAAAGAAAAATGCGTTTAATTGGCATTACAGCAAAAAATAAATAAATACATCTTAAAATTATAAAAACATATACACACACACACTACACATACACTTGTTGTATATTTTGTAGTGTTTGATTACGTCTTTTTTTGTTATGTATTTTTGTGGTGTACAATAAAGTATATATAAATAAATAATAAACATAAAACAAAGATTGTAATGCCAAAAGGGCCTTTTTTTTTTTTTTGTGGATGGGAAATCATCAAATGACTTCTCCCACTCCGGGCAGAGCGGGAGGGCGTGTCAGACTTTTACTGACTAAAACCCACCCGTGTTCCTTCAGTTGCCCGTGCCAGGGCCACGGTATCTCTTTCGAACTACCCGCGACCCCGGCGGCTTCGGCCCTATTGGACCCCGTCACTGCTGACATCTCTATGAGGCGCGCGTGGAACACAACGCGCCGTCGACCCGGGCCTGGTCCTTACCGGACGGCGAGCTGCCCATTACTCGTCGACCGCAAGCCCGCGCCTACGGTGGCCGGGAATCGGCAATCGATTCCCGCCGCCCAGGGCGTCTCCTACGGCGGCTAGGGGCGCGAGGGCGCGGCTGTTGCCTCTCCCTCTCGCGTTCCGCCTCCTCCTTTGATGCCAAAAGGGCCTCAGCTCAGCATATTGTCAGATGACAATATGATAGACACAGACACAATAGAAATTTTATTGTTATGGTGCGCAATCGCCATTTTAAGATTTACAAAAATGGCGTGTCGTGCTAGTTGAGAGATCGTGTATGTAGCACAAAACCATCAGATTTTTTTACAAATAATAAAACTTTTTATTCAAATTGAAAGTCAAAGCATTTAATTCATTTAAGGCACTTACAGACTTAATTTTGAATTGTCAAGGAGTCGGTTAGTCAGAAAGATGCAGCTAACTGCCCATGTCAATGCGTAGTAGGATTCTATGGAGAAGAACGGATAAAGAAGACAAGAATAAAAAATAAAACAAATTTTACTCGACACTTTTCATTGTAACACGACTTAAGCCGGGAACAAAAGTTGAATAAATATAATAATTTTATTCTTCGTCGTAAAACCAATGAAATACTTTATCTTCATGAAAAAAAAAATATTTATCTTTTAAAGCTAACGTTGCTTCAAAGAATTTTGTTTGGAATAAAACTTTTTAGAGATTATTTATGATATAATAGAGTGTAAACTATTTTAACTAACGATTAATTTGTCTCAATAAGGGTCTGTCTCACCACCTACGATTAAGCTTACTTGGCAGATAACTTCATACAAATTCTGTTCCATTTTGAATTTATTCGGTATTTACCGAAAAATTCAAAAATGTTCAAAAAGTGGCTATCTGGACATCGTGAAATAGACCGTAAATATTGAAAATTTATTCCGAATGTTTTGTGAGCCATAAACTTGATTAAAACAACAACTCGTCATCATGCCCTTATCCCAAACTATTTGGGGTCGGCGCAACATGTCCTTTTTTTCCATATTTCTCTATTAGTCGTCATCTCGGTAGTCACCCTCTTTTTAACCATGTCATCTTTCACACAATCCATCCATCGTTTCTTTGGTCTTCCCCTACTCTTATAGCCATCGACATTCATACTCAAAACTTTCCTCACGACATTTTCCTCACTCCTCCGCATCACATGCCTATACCATGACAACCGATTTCCGCACAACTTTTCAGTCACCAGTGCCATTTTCAAACTTCCTCTTATGTACTCATTTCTTATTCTATCCATTCGTGTAACACCACACATCCCTCTTAGCATTCTCATCTCAGCTGCATGCAATTGCTTTTCATTCATCCCTTTTGTGGCCCAACATTCTGATCCATACAAGACAGCAGGTCTAACCATTGTTTTATATTTAACCAACATTGTTAAACGAATTACCTAAGGAAATTTCTACCGAAACAGTTTCTAAAAATGTCATAAAAAATATTCTGCGTAAGCACTATTTGGGTCTGTGTCCTTAGCGATGGAACCTTACCTAATTATTGATTATTAAGAAGTCGTTTCACTTGACGTATTTGCCCGGAGATTCGCGTAATACTTGCATTATGGAAAGTATAGCTTAGTTCAACCGAAATAATGTTCATTTTTGGCGGCTGGGCTGGGCGAGTGTCTGTGCGGGTGCGTCGGGTGAAGTGTACATATTATGTACCTAACTTGTCGGCCATGCTAGCAGGCGCGCGCGCCGTGCTGCTGGCGGTCGGGCGGCCGCCGCGGTCACTCACTCGCGCTGGGTAGCTCGTCTCCCACCGGAGGGGGGGGGGGGGGGGGGCTGTGGCGGTGGTCGGAACGCTAGGAGCATGTGCTTTCGCCGCGCGTGCTGGGATGGCGGGCAAGTCGTTAAAGCCGAGGTATAGAAACTACAAATGTACGGATACTCGAGCTGTAGATCATTTTAATTATGTACCTACGTTTCTTTTCAATAAAACACTGAGCAGCTCGAGTATGTGTGAAGTTGGGTGTGGTGTGATGCGTACGTCTATGTAAGTAATAAAACTATTTGTGTCCCCTTACCTTTTATAATGTTGCATTAGTGTTAAGAAAACTTAAGAGCTGTGTCCACGAGAACACTGCCGACAAACTGTCCTGCAGTTTGGCAGAAGATTTGTGAAGTACTCTTGTGTAATTTTTGTTGAATTAAAATAAAATAAAAAATAAAAAAATATATCTTCCCCTTAAGTTTAAGGGGAATGCGGGAGTCGCAGATTGTTCCCGTGACCTGCCGCCATTTCATTCATCCAGTGTTAATATCCACTGAAAATTAAACAGGCACTTATCTCCTTCAATAACAATGCGCTAATCTAGTTTAAAACAAAATCTTACAAGAGTTTGTTACAATATAATAGGTCAATGGCATTCAAAACTAATCGAAATTAAGTTTCATTTAATTGCGACTTAATCGCAAGTATAATACTCAATTACACTTCAATAAACGATTACCAAGTTTTCCAATCTTTATCCTCCAATATTTTCATTTACTTTCAACCAATTAATCTTAGCCTGGTGCATTAAATGATAAAAGATCAATTTATTAAATTGAAACTTCTTTGTGATTGATGACCGTTGATCAATTAATTGATAAAGTTTCTTAGGCGCGTTTGTTTCAACTACCAATCAATTGAAATGGGATCCGATTACAATTAAATTGGATACAGGCGTCGAGTGTGAGTTCATTTATAAATAATGGGTCTTCTGTTCAATTAAAACCTGTTCAATTATTACTAGTAATAAAGACGCTTTAAGCTTCGGGCTATGCAACAGGCGATCATTAATTGTTATTATTTTGTGTACAAACTTATGATACGACAGAGAAGGGAGTGAATGATAGCATGACGGTTCACAGGGAGAATGGAAGAAGAAAACATGTTGCGCCGACCCCAAGCAACATGGGAACTTAATAAGTTAACATTGCCAACAAAAAGACAATCGATCCGCCTAGGCTTTTCCCAACTATCTTGCGGTCGGCTTCCAGTCTAAAAATCAGACCTCGACAACCCAGTTACTGGATAATATATGATACCCCTTGGTAAAACTGGTTGTCAGACTTTTGAGCTTCTGACTACCCGTAACGAATGTCAAGCATCTACAAATGACAGCCGGGACCTACGGCTTAACATGTTTTCCGAGGCATGGAAGAGTCTCGATATGCTATGGATGGTCAGCCATCCACGAACCGACCGCGGCAATCGTAGCTTAACCTTCGATGGACCCGTGCGACTGATATTATTTAGCTACGAGCTCCACTACCAACAAAAACAGAGACAAACTGAGAAAAGCAAACTTATCATTTTTAGTCCATTTCCTTTAAACCGAAGCAACGCAATGCTACTTCTCTATATTTTTAAGCTTTTAAACGACTTCTAAAAAGGAGGAGGTCATATCTTCAAATTCAAATTCAAAATTCAAAATTCTTTTTTTTGGGACAACATAGGAACCATTTTTGTTAGTAAACATCATATACAACTTATACACTAGGATTAGTAACAAACTTATAAATAAAAAACCAAGTTAATGAGTCATGTACCTTGGAGGCACTTCATGCGGACAGTGAATCCGCATGAGATGCCTCAGCACAGGAGCTCTCGGGCCCTCAGCCACGACTTTCAGGATGCTATTGCTACTCCCTCGAATCATCCTCCCCACAAGCGATGCCACCTTTTTCCTGATGATAGCATGGAAACCATCTGTACTCGATTGGGCAAACATCCCCGAGGTACTACAGAAACGAGGGAGTTTCAACATCATCCTGAAAACATTATTATATTGGACGCGCAGTGTATGTAGCGTCCCACGAGAACAGCTGAACCACAGACTTCCCGTGTACAGGCCTTGACAGTACGCTTTAAACAAGGTTATTTTGACCTGATCAGTACAACGAGAAAATCTGCGCGCCAACATGTTCCCGCGGACCGCCAACGCCCTGCGCTCGCTCTCCACGTCATCATCATCTTTAAGGTCGTCGACAAGTATATGGCCCAGATATTTAAATTTGGTCACCTGCTTTCGACTTTGCTTTCTTCTTCGATTTTGTTTTTTTTTTATTTCTCCGTCAATTATGAACCGATTTAGAAAAATCTTTTTTGTTTGAAAGCGAAATGCTCTCGAGGTAGTTTCATTGTCACCAAGTCAGAATCTAATGAGGGGATCCCATGGAAATTGAGGGAAACCCTCAAAATTTTATAGGCACACCTCTAGTGATTTGGGTATTTTTTTAAGGAACTCGTGCATTTGCTCCTGAAAAGTACCATTTGGTGAAGTGGAACTGATGATGAAGACTACAGATGGCCATCGGATCTACTCAATAATAAGTATTTCACGGGTTGCGATGCGATTACTAAGCAATTTATGCTCGTCACAATGCGTGTGGTGAAGTGGAGCTGATAGTGACTTCACCATCAGCTTCCAGTTCTTCTGGTTCTTACTAGGAGAACTCCTCAACAATTAACGTCCCTGCATTGGGAAAAGCAACATTTTGTAAAAGGTGATAAGCAGATGATTAACTATTGTAACTTAGATAAATTACAAACTGACCCACTAAAAAGTGAAAAATAAAATAAAGTTTTTAAAGTGTATCTTTCCACTCACTGGTGAACAGTAAAAAAGGCTATAACTGTGGGTTGGATAATGCTTCACTATCCATCCCACTCGTTCCACCAGCTGAAAAATTTCCACTTGGACATGAGTTGCCTTGCTTACCTGGAATACTTTAAATAGACTCCGGACTCAGAAAGGCCGAAACAAAGATAAAAACTTTTTTACAAAAGAATACAACCGACCTCCAAAAACAACACTACAAAGTGAAAAATTACTTTAATTTCGGAAGTCGGTGTCTAGTTACATGTATTTTGGTTTTTTGCCACCGACTTCCGAAATTAAAGTTATTTTTCACTTTGTAGTGTCGTTTTTGGAAGTCGGTTGTATTTTTTTGTAAAAAAGTTTTTATTTTTCACTTTTTAGTTGTGGTACCTACCCCACACAAATTCTCATACCACTACCTGCAAAACAAACTAGAACATCATCCATATAAAAGTGGGTAAAAAATACGTAAAAGTTCATCAATTTTATATGGGACCAACTTTGATGTATACCCTCTCGAATAAAATAAAAAAAATTCAAAACGGATGACTGTAAAAAGTTATGCGTGGTCATACATAAAAATAATTAAATAAATACGTGCCGAATTGGAACCTCTTCCTTTTTTTTTCCTCGGTTACAAATCTGCTCAGGTGGAGATTCACACATGACTCCGCCTTGGAGTGTAAGCGTGATGCTGTCCCACAAACAATAAGGCACTTAATGTTGTGTCCAGCGTGTCCTGCTGTCTGCACGCTACAGGAGCTGATGGACGCTACTGAAGGTGCCAAGCTCGTAGCCTAATTCTGGGGTGACTATACATATAATGGTAATTAGTGACCGATGCTTCAACACATGATTGTGCACATGGTAACAAACAACTTTTACTATGGGACCAAACCTCAAATCGCGAAGAAAAAATCAGCTGTCCCATACATTCATGTTCGCATAACTCGTCAAAATGTAGGGAGCAGCTGATTTTTTTTTTCGCGATTTCAGGTTTGGTCCCATAGTAAAAGTTGTTTGTTAAAAAGTCAAAGTCAAAGTCAAAGATTTATTTGCATACTAAGTGTACATTTTGAGGTCTTTTACAAAAGTAGGTACTTACAACTTAGCGGCCTTTTCCAGGCACAATAGAAAAAAATTAATAAATTGAATGAATTAATATATTTATCATGAGCACAATCATGTGTTTAGGTATCGGTCACTAATTACCAGTCACCCTATATACATTGCCATCGACATGCTAAAAAGAAGATCTGTACATATTATAAACTAGCTTTTACCAGCGGCTTCGCCCGCGTGCGTGTCGGGAAGAAATGTAGCCTATAATCTATCTCTGTGACAAATTTCATCCAGATCCGTTCAGCCGTTTTGGCGTGATTGAGTAACAAATATCCATCCGAACTTTCGCATTTCTAATGAATAGGATTATAGTCAGTTTTCGTGTCTGTAATGTGCATTTCTTCTAAACTACGCAACTGATTTTGATGCTGTTTTCACTATTATTGAGAGAATTTATTTCGGATGGTTCAAGTGTAGAATTCGTTCATATTAAACTTACATGAATAATAGAGAAATCTCAATATTTATTTTATTCGTTAAAGCAGGGGCTCGTTGCTAGTCACGAAATACATAGCATATTTTTACTCAGTAAACACTAGCTCACTTAATAGCCTTTTTGTCGCTGAACTTCTTAATCTAACAATAGCTCACAGCTAAAGTGCTACAATTATTTATTAAGGCGACGCCGTAGGAGACGCCCTGGGCGGCGGGAATCTATCGCCGATTCCCGATTCCCGATTTCCGAAGGCGCGGGCTTGCGGACGACGAGTAATGGGCAGCTCGCCGTCCGGTAAGGACCAGGCCCGGGTCGACGGCGCGTTGTGTTCCACGCGCGCCTCAAAGAGATGTCAGCAGTGACGCCGATGCCGCCAGGGTCGCGGGTAGTTCGAAAGAGATACCGTGGCCCTGGCACGGGCAACTAAAGGAACATGGGTGGGTTTTAGCCAGTAAAAGTCTGACACGCCCTCCCGCTCTGCCCAGAGCGGGAGAAGTCATTTGATGATTTCCCATCCACAAAAAAAAAAAAAAAAAAGGCGACGATAACCGACTTTTAATGATTTTAAAGTGAAGACTACGTCTAAACAAGTAGTGTTAATGATTTAAAAAAAAATATATATGTTAAATTAGAGCATTTTCTTAATAATTTAATAAGTGAATATTTTAGATATTAACATAATGTAATTAATTTGTAAAGTAGTCATAACTAACGCAGATAAAAAACTTAGAATCAGCAATACAACTCCATAAGTTAGAATTGACCTCAAACCTCATGATTTCATGAAATCGCTAGATTTGAGGTCAATTCTAACTTATGGAGTTGCATTGCTGATCCTAATGATTACAATTCTGTAAAGCCATATTAGCTATGGCCGCGTCTCATATTTTAATCAACATACAACCTGACACTGACCTGCTAATTGCAAAAAAACGTAAGAAAAGTTTGAATTTCGTGGGCTACCTTAGAGCATCCTCCTTAAAGAGTTGTATTGATGATTATAATGTTTATAATTCTGTAAATGCATAATGATACGGTCGCGAATCATAATTTGATCAACATACCACCTGACACAGACCTGCAAATTGCAAAAAAAGTAAGACTATTTGAGTTTCGCGGCCAGGTACCTTAGCGCATCCCCTTAACAGATCAATAGTCCTAACGACGAGTTACGATCTATTGTTAATGCTCCTCGATTTACAATTGAAATTGTAATGAGTGAAATTAATTAATTGAATCTTCCTGTTGTTGCTAAGGGATTTTGAGTTTTGGTGACAGTTGGTAGGGTAGAATTTTGAGATAAAGATTGAATGTGAAACAATGTGCCTTGTTTAGGTAAATAATTCTGTTTTATGATAACGATCGCCTTTTTAGGGTTCCGTAATTCAAAAGGAAAAAACGGAACCCTTATAGGATAACTCTTGTGTCTGTCTGTCTGTCCGTCCGTCATAGTCAATTTGCTCCAAATCTAATTGACCGATTATGTTAAAATTTGGTGTACATGAATTTCTGTGACCCAACCACTGACGTATTGTGGCGGGATCTACATCGCCACATACGAACTACGCGTCACACTGACGTCCCGCAATCCTGCATCGCGCAATCAGTGTTTACCGCGCGACTAGCATATACAGGGTGTCCCGTAAATAATGGATAACCTCTTAAGGGGTCATTGTACTCATCATTATGAACAACTTTTACTATGGGACCAAACCTGAAATCACGAAAAAAAAATCAGTTGTTCCCTACATTTAGACGAGTTACGCGAACATAAATGTAGGGAACAACTGATTTTTTTTTCGTGATTACAGGTTTGGTCCCATAGTAAAAGTTGTTCATAATGATGAGTACAATGACCCCTTAAGAGGTTATCCATTATTTACGGGACACCCTGTATATACAACGTCCCGACATCAATCGTCGGGCAGTTGCCCACCAGACACGACACCCGTCTGGTCGGAGGATCCTCCCTTTTCAATAGAGGATGAGTGAACTTTACACCCTGTTCCTCATGTTTTTTTAACGTAAATAAATGAATTTTGAATAAGGGGGTCACTTTTGGGGGCCAGTAAGAAAAAAAAAGTTGCACGTTAAACAGATTGTTTACAATGGATAGACTATTTGTCAAAAGGAATCCATTCCCGATGACTTTTTCCTTACAAATAATTGAGCTGCCAATTAATTTTACATTCCTTTGTGGAAGTGTCAAATACCTCTCAATATTAAAATAGGTACCTTATATATTAGGATAATAGGAGGAGCTCGTGGCTAAGTAATAACAACCGCACGGGTCGATCCATCAGGTTAAGTCTCGCTTGCCGGGGTTGGTCCGTGGATGGGTGACCTTTACATACCGAGACTCCTCCGTGCCTCGGAAAGCACGTTAAGCCGTTAGTCCCTGCTGTAATTCGTGGATCTTTTACAGTCGTTACGGGTCGTCAGAAGCCCGAAGGTCTGACAACCAGTCTTATCAAGGGGTATCGTTTACCCAGTTACTGGGTTGTGGAGGTCAGCTAGGCAGTCGCTCCATGTAAAATACTGGTATTCAGCTGCATCCGGTTAGACTGGACACCGATCCCAACATAGTTGTGAAAAGGCTAGTCAGATTGATTAGTATTGGGATAATATATCTTCAAACAACTGAATGAAAAAATAATCGTTACCATTCCTTTACTTCTCAAACATAAAAAAAAATATTCAAGAATAAACACACACACACATTATCGTTATTATAAAATATCTGTTTATTTTCCTAACGATATTAAGATGTTAGCCGTTTTGCAGTAAAGTAACAATAACAATAAAATGTTATGATAATATCACCCAATGCGAGGGAGATCTAGATTGAGCAATAAGCGTTTATATTGGTAGGTAACGGAGAAAATAATCTACTCAACGTTAATATTTATAAATTGAATTAGACGGAACAAGCGTTTACCTCTTATATTGCTTGTATAGAATATAACCGAGCTTAGTTTTGCCAAAATGAACAAACCCACATCAAAACTTGCTGACATTTTCCGAAGTGATTGTAATGACTTACGATACATAAGTTTATATACCTACATCATATCGGGCTGTTTTTTCCGGGTAGTAATAATTATACCACATAATGGAATCTTGGATTCGTTTGAGGTGATTCGATAAATTGGTGAGAGATTGTGGGTTGGTTTGTCAAAACTAAGTTCAAGTGGTAGGTCTTAGATACAGACACACGAGTGATCCTATAAGGGTTCCGTTTTTTCCTTTTGAGGTACGGAACCCTAAAAAAAGAATAAAAAAATTATAAATTTAAAGAAAGAAAGAAAGAAAGAAAAACATTTTATTTAGGACACGCACAGGAAATACAGTTAAAAAAGAGCATACAAAAGTAACAAAATAAACATTAAAAAACAAAAAAACAAAAAAAAAAGAAATCAGACTAAAAAAAAAGAGACCTGTGCGAGGCCAAAAAGGCTCCCATCTCAGTATAAAGCTGCGATATTTACAAAATAAATAATAAAATTCGATTAAGCGGATTATTTTTAGACCATAGAGTCAGTCTACAGGCATATTTTAGGTCTAGTAAAATAAATAGTAGAACTCCTCGCGATAGTCTTCTCTGACTGGGGAATAAACACGGTTACTTTAAGGAGGATGCGCTGTGATAGCCCGCGAAATTCTTAAACAGTAAACAGAAAATTCAAATTTTCTTGCGTTTTATGCAATTTGCAGGTCCGTTTCAGGTTTTATCTTGATCAAAATATGATACGCGGCACTAACACATATATATTCACATAATTTTAATCATAAAAATCATCAATACATCTCTCTAAGTTAGACTTCGTGCAAAGTCGTTAGATTACGTTCGACGAATCTGCACGAAATCTAATTTAGAGATATGTATGGATGATTTTCATGGTTACACATGTTTTATTGCCGCGTATCATATTTTCATCAACATACAACCTGACACGGACCTGCGAATTGCAAAAAACCCAAATTAAAAAAAAAATTCGCGGGCTACCACATCGCAGCCCTCTTAAACGGTTATTGAAAATTGGCTAGCTAAACTCCGCAGACGCAATGTCTATACATGATAAAACAAAAAAAAATGTCTTATGACTTTTTTTTTTGTGGGGTCATCGACCGCAGCTAGAAATATCAGTTTAAAAAATCTGTTTTTTTGTGTAAACTTCACTGACGTGATGGGTATCGGTATCTGAACACTAGAAAACCGTTTTGCTACTTACTTAACTCTTAAAATGTCGATTGTACACCATGTGTACAGATAACAATAGAATTTCAATTGTGTCTGCTAATTAGCGCGCGACGGGTTAATACTTCAAGTAACCAACACTAACAAAGCTCGCTGACCTCCCAAAAAAAAACATCAAATCTTTTTACTTTTACTAGCGACCCGGCCCTGCTTCGCACGGTTTTTACGACTTGACAAAACATGTTGGTTTCTAAATTATATCTAAGTTTAATTTATGAATGTATACATTTACAAACCTTCTGGAACAAATTCTCTAAATAATATTGAAAACCGCATCAAAATCCGTTGCGTAGTTTAGAAGAACAAAGCGGCTACACAAACAGACGCGAAAAGCAAATTTATTTTATAATAGCTATAGATTTTATCGTGTTTAGATATCTCTGCGTCTCGTATCATCTCGGGAGTTTAGCTAGCTAATTTTAAATAAACCTGTATTTATTTCTGCCAACAAGCAGTATTGTTGCCATTTTGAATGGTGTAGGTTCCAGTAAACTTTTTATTGTTAAGAAGTAAGTCCACAGGCGGCGTTAACTAATTTCCTTCTGTCGTTTCTTTGCCAACTTTTTACATAAAAATGTTTTCACCTAATTAGTTTGGGAAGCGTAGTGGATTCAGATTATTTGTTTTGAATTGCGTTTGTTCTACCTGTACCTGTTGTTTTCATTACATTATTACCTAACTTTGATCCCCGAAGTAACGAAGTAATCAATAGAATAGAATAGAATAGAATATAATTATTGTTAAACATTATTAAACATCATAATATTATGAGCAAGGTCTTAAAAATAACAGGTAGATCTGCATGTTTTGCCATGTAGGGCGTACAAAACAACATTATAATGGTGTATAAAATGGCATTAAAAAAAAAAGTTTTGAGTCTACACAGCAAACTATGAAATTAAAAACTTAATTCCAATGCTAATTAAAAAATAAAAAGTCTTGTTTTCACAGAAACAATACTTTTCAAATATTAAGTAAAAAATTTTCAACTTTGTATTGAATATTAAAAGTTGATAAGAAAAACCTGTTTCTTTTACATTGAAAGTAGAAGTGTGTTTTCTTTAGGTGTTTATATTGAGAAGGTCTCGAAAGGGTAGTATTTAAACGCACATCAAAAATTACCAAATTTGCCCAACAGAACACGTACATCAAAAATACTGTTTGCACATCAAAATTTGCACGTTTAAATAAATTAAACTTAACGTCAGGTCGACGGAGCCCCGCTGCGCGGGGCTCCTATTTCTGTCTGCAGGGTTTAAAGGAACCTAACCAAACCTAACCTCGGGGTGCCCAATAATTATAATTTGTACAATTTTTGATATTCAGTTAGTTAACTAGTAGTGAAATAATAAGTTTTTTAGACGCGCATTTATTATTTTTGATGAACGGTTAGTATTTTTGATATGTAAAATATTTTTGTTGTAACTTTGGACAAAAATTGATGTATAATAATGATTATTATTTGTAGAAGTTTTGATATTCAATTAGTTAATTAGTAGTGCAATCATTGATTTGGTGTGCATGTAGATTATTACAAGTAAAACATTTGATGTATGAATATATTTCTGGTGTGCGATTAATAATTTCCCGTCTCGAAAGGCTTAATTTTGTCAGGTTCATGGATTAAGTAAAATTGTATGTCTGTAGTAGTAGAGACGGCGGCGGTGTAGCCAAGATGGATAAATGACTCTTTATTGATACATCTGTTTTTTACTGATACATACGCTAAAAATAACAAAATTATATACTAACATAACTAAAACTATTAAAAAACTAAAATATGGCGTCGAAAAATTCCTCCGCATCGCTGTCGACTGGTAAAGTACCCATGAGACTGGCGGCATTGCCACGTTGTATGGCAATGCTTAGCCTCTGGCCCAAGGGTTCCAACCCCAAGCGGCTCGAAAATATAATTACCGATAAGGTTATTTATACTTCCGCCGCTTGAGGTTTTCCGCAGCGGCGGCAACAGTGCCAGCACAGCACGCAGAGCCAGGAAGATGGGATGGCGTAAGAGTATCGACACACGTTGCGTCCCACACTAAAGGCCTTCTCAACTTCCATGGAAATAAAGACAGGTCTCTTGCCATCGTCGCGTGCCAAGCCATTGGGTTCTAATACAGCTGGAACGCCGACGGTGACAAGGGCTCGTCGGAAATACATACATCGAATACATCTTAGTTACAAATACGTTTCAAATTTCATGAGAAACATTTTCGAAATATTCTTACGCACCACGGATTCACCCTCGTAGACTGGGATAAAAGTAGCCTTAGTGGTAATCCAGGGTATAAGCTATGTACATACCAAATTTCCATTCCAGTCGTTTGAGCGTGAAGAATAACAAACATACAAAGACGCACACTCACAAACTTTCGCCTTTATAATATTAGTGTGATCATTGAGATTTCGGCTATGAGGGATATACATTACCTACTTGTATGTAGGTTAAGTTTTCTGAATCTGTTTGTGCTAAAATTAGATTCACGGCAATAGAACAACAAGTGGGGATCGTCCACTTGCTCAACACGTAGTCGCTTGATTAATTTTTAAGGGCTAACGGTGAGTTACACGAAACCAACATTAGTTTAACAGACACTTTAAATTGATGCTGTCACTTTCTTTTTGATACAAAATTTAAAGGATAGCATGGATTTAAAGTCTCCGTTAAACTAATGTTGGTTTCATGCAACTCACCGTAAAACCCCCACAATCAGCCTCATACCTGGTTTACATTGAAGGAATCACCTCAAGTAATGCAATCTCTACTTGAGTTTGACAAGTTTTCACTTACAAATTCTCAATTCCGAATCCGAATGTTAAACAATGTTCAGAATCCTACCTAAAATTCTAAAACTCTCTTCTCTCCCACAGGATGCAGACTCAGTCCTTCTTCAAGGCTCATGCCAGATACCAGACAACCAATACAAGGCCATCGGGTCCATCATATCATTCTACATCCCTCTGATGGTGATGCTGCTGACGTACGCGCTGACGATACAACTCCTGGCGAGGCAGAGGAAGGGGCTGGGAGCAGGATGGGCACCTGGCTGGCTTGGTGGTCCAGCTCCTATTGGTAAGTGGTTTTATATTAGGAGATCAGTAGCATACGTACAATATGCTGCAAACATAATCTGCCCAAATGGGGGATCATATAGGTCCTTCCCGTGTGAGTGTGGTGCTTCTAAGTAGACGATCACCCACTTGTTCGAGTATTCAAAGTGTCCCTACTCCTGCACATTTGAGGACGTAAAGAACGTTTCTGAAGCCGTGATTGACATGGCCACTTACTGGGTCAAAGTAGTCTAGTTAACTAGATGAACGTTGTATCATAGATCCGGAAAGAAAAAGCCATCAAACTAGTGAAAATCAGCTAGCATTTAGCAAAACAAAACCCCAAACGAATGTGAAGGGAATTGGGTTTCCGCCACGAGGTTTCCCTGTCCTCCCCCCCCCCCCCTTTGCTGGAGAAACGTGACCCTATTGCTAATCTAATTATGTCCGCCTATCTGTAATAGAGCGCCATTTTAGTAGGTATTAGTAAAAACAGTAGCGAAGTTTTTTTGGTTTCCCTTTCTGAACAAAAACAATAGATCAATAGTTCAGTCTCACATGCACCGCGTTTCGATGCGGACGCGTTTGCATATTCTTTATATCGATTAGCGCGGCGCAAGCTGTCGCACGTAATTAACTCACCATGAGTAATGAACTTGTGGTTAATGAGCTGCTGGCGTTCCTGCAGCAGAAGCTGGATGTGATGGACGAGGTGTCTGCTGTCCAGATCTGCGCGACGAACTTCAGTGAGGATGACATAGCTGCTGCCAAGCTGTTGTTGTTTACTGCGCTGAACAAGCGCGACCAGATGGTGTCCCGCCGGCGTGACGGGACTAAGAGAAGCCTGCAAGATATAATCACGCTGTTCAAGGAGACCGACCCCGACGACGTGCCGACGTTTGTGGCGAAGGAGCTACACAAGCTTCCTCCCGTCACTTTCGACCACGTCGATGTAACGAGCCTTCTGAAGGACATTGTCTTTCTGAAGGCCAGTCTCGCGGATGTGCTAACGAAATTAGATGCCTCCCAAAACACCACCGCCGATTTGCGCAGAGAAGTTAGCGAGTTGCGCAACAGTGTGACGGTAATTAGGTCACCTGTCGATGCGTCTAATGTAAACACTGGTCGCGGCGCCGGCCTCGATTTATCGTCGTGTGATTCCGCGTCAGCAGTTTCGTCGCCAGCGCAACCGTCGATTGCTGAGCCTGCAGTGCACCCCGCCCTCGCGCCTCGTAGCCCCGCGCCCGTCGCCGCGGCTCCTCCGCGCAGCGCCGCCCGAGCTCCTCGCTCCGTCCCGCTGCCAGTGTCTGCAGCCCTAGCGAAACCACTTCCACAGAATTTCGCCAGCGTCACCGCGAGCGTCCCTGGCGCTCCAAGGATGAAGCCTATGCCTGGAAAGGCGTCGAACAAGGCTGATAATGATGAGGGTTTCGTGACGGTGCACAGGAGGAAGCGCCGTCCGCGAGTTAATAAGAACCGTTGCGGCAAAGCTCCTGCGGAGCCCGAAGTGAGCTTGCGTGCCGCAAAGCCGAATACACCGGTGTATATCTCCCGCCTGCACTACACCACTAAGGCGGAGGACATCGTGGAGTACGTGCGCCAGAAGACTAGGTACACGCCGAGGGTGCAGTTACTGGAGTCGCGCCGCAACGTCAACTTCAAGGCGTTTGTGGTGCGTGTACCGAACTGTTACCTGCCCTTCGTCATGGAGGAAGACTTTTGGCCGCAGGACGTGGTGTTCCGTCGCTTCCGCGGACAAGTTCCACAGGGCAGCACTTAAAGTCAAGCTAGTGCAAAGAGGAGTGCTACTAACATAGTCTTAAGCCTATTTTATTAACACAAGTTTTTGTTTATATTCAAATATATATTTTTAGGTTAAGGTATTTATCTATGGGCCGTGTCGCCTGAAATAAATGGTTTATTATTTATTTATTTATTATTATAGATAACATTATCTTAAGACTTTTTGCTAGGAACCACACAAATCTCAACAATAACAACTTAATTTGGGAGCAGGTTTGTTCAATCTAAAGAAAAGAAAGAAAGAAAGAAAATACGTTTATTTGCGGTAAACATGACGCAAAGGACAACAAAATACAATAACAATGTAAAAAGTAAGTTTTGGGGAAAATATGCGTCACATCTACGCAAAACGGCTACCGCTCAGCATAATGCCGCGACCCCATGCGAAACGGAGTCCCGGCGCTGGTTTTCAGCGATAGCCGGCGTTGACGCGATGACGTCGACCGGTGCAGCATATAATAAAAATCTCACGAAAAAGGTCCCCGAGATTAAAAACCACTCAAAGAGACTGAGTAGGCTTGATTTTAATAGGATTTAGATCTGAATTACATCTGATTGTACACACAGGAGTGAAAACTGGGAAGTGGCACCTCTCTGATACATTTGGGATACGGCACAGTTTATATCGATATTAAAGACGCTAACACATAATCAATCTGCCTAGCCTTTTCCCAACTATGTTGGGGTCGGCTTCCAGTCTAACCGGATGCAGCTGAATACCATTATTTTACATGGAGCGACTGTCTATCTGACCTCCACAACCCATTAACTGGGTAATACGATAACCCTTGGTAAGACTGATTGTCAGACTTTCGGGCTTCTGACGACCCGTAACGACTGTCAAAGATCCACGAATGACAGCCGGGACTTAACGTGCTTTACGAGGCACGGAGGAGTCTCGGTATGTAAAGATGGTCACCCATCCACGGACCAACCCCGGCAAGCGTAGCTTAACCTGATGGATCGACCCGTGCGGCTGTTATTACTTAGCCACGAGCTCCTCCTTAAAGACGCTAACACATAGTAAGAAATAAGTCTACGAAATCGAATACTCGAGCACGCAGTCAATAATCGTGGTGATTAATACATAATTTTTGAAGCCCATGTTTGAACCTTTGCTCTAACTGACAAACTAATATTTTTCGTGCAACTGAGTCTTGGATGATAGTAACATCTGGGACTTACATGACAGAACCTAATAAAAATACGCAATATTCTTCTTATCTGATCTATACCTATATAAATTAATAAATACATACCGGTCAAAATCATAACCCTCCGTTTTGCTTCGTTTTGATTCGAGTAAAAAGAGAAGTCCTGACTGACTGATTGACTGAATTATCAACGCCCAGACCAAACCATGGACCTAGAAAGCTGAAATTTTGCACAGATGTTTCCTTTTTAATGTAGACAAGAGGTGTAAGAAAGGAATTCCCGGTAGTAAGTTCCCGTGGGATATTTTCCGACATCCACGCGGCGAAAGCCGCTGGCAAAAGCTAGTAATTTATAAACAGATAAGTCCTGACTAACTGACTGACTCATCAACGCCCAGCTAAAATTATTGGACCTAGAAAGCTGAAACTTTGTAGAGAGGTTTTCTTTATAATGTAGACAAGGATTATGGAAGGATTTTTGTTTCCGTATGATGTTTTCCGACATCAAAATTTTTTTCCGACATAAATAATTGGCGTTTCCTCCTCAACTAACGAAAGTCGGTAGCGAGAATCAAGCAGTTGGGTATACCATTCTGTTCTGCTACGATCTAGATTTCCGTAAACCTACCCTTAAAAAAATAATATGAATCAAGCAGTTAGGTATACCATTCTGTTCTGCTACGATCTAGATTTCCGTAAACATACCCTTAAATAAATGAATATGAATCAAGCAGTTGGGTATACCATTCTGTTCTGCCACGATCTAGATTTCCGTAAATCTACCCTTAAATAAATTAATATCCCCTAACTCCTAATCTTTTGGGATTTGTGCCTTTGGAAAGGTAACCACAGGCGTTCAATTCAATTTCCTCAAATGTGATAAAAAAGGGAAAACGTTTTTATAAGCCTACCTGCGTTCTTTTGTACCCTCATTTCAATTTGGCATAAGTGGATTTGGAATTCAAAGGATTCTAAATCCTTTCGAGTAAAATATTTGTAAATGTTCTATGGTGTAATCGGCCGTGTGTCACAGAATTTCTTGCTTACCCAAAAGTACCTACCCACTCTTAGTAATCTTTGCGGAATCATCCAGTTATCATAATTATGGGTTAAAAAAATGCTCAAAGTAATCCCTTACTTTCTTGATTAAAGAGGCGATATACAGGCTCATCCGAGGATAAGGCTGTCCGGTCTTTGCCACTAGTAATGTTTATAAAGAGATGAATTGCAAAAAAAAACCATGGTCTCCTTTTGCATTTTTGTTGTTAGAGCTCAATGGAATTTTAATTTCGTTGTAATGCGATGTCGGTTTATGATGTTTTAAATTTTTAAAAAATACTAGGTATACAGGGTGTAAGCGTAAACAGGGGCAATATTTTAAGGGGTAATTGTACTCATAATTATGAACAACTTTTACAATGGGACCAAACCTGAAATCGCGAAAAAAAACATCTGTTCCGTACATTTATGTTCACATAATTCGTAAAAATGTAGGGAACAGCAGATTTTTTTCCCGATTTCAGGTTTGGTCCCGTAGTAAAAGTTGTTCATAATTATGAGTACAATGACCCCTTAAAATATTGCTACAGTTTACACTTACACCCTGTATAGGGTGACTGGTAATTAGTGACCGATACTTAAACACATGATTGTGCACATTGTAACAAACAACTTTTACTATGGCACCAAACATGAAATCGCGAAAAAAAATCAGCTGCTCCCTACATTTTGACGAGTTATGCGAACATGAATGTATGGGACAGCTGATTTTTTTTTTCGCGATTTGAGGTTTGGTCCCATAGTAAAAGTTGATTGTACTCATGATAACAAACAACTTTTACTATGAGACAAATAAAATGATCTTTATCTTTATCTTTTTACCAAACCTAAAATCGCAAAAAAAATCAGCTGTGCCCTACATTTATGTTGGCATTACTCGTCAAAATGTAGGGAGCAGCTGATTTTTTTTCGCGATATCAGGTTTGGTTCCATAGTAAACGTTGTTTGTTATCATGAGCACAATCATGTGTTTTAGTATCGGTTTACTAATTACCAGTCACCCTATACAACGTGTCGTTTTGCATCCTTGTCAAATTTCAGGGTCTGGTACAAAACATCAAACCGAACAGCTTTCTACATGGGACCAACATCGTAATCGCGAAAAAAATTTCGACTGTCCCATAGAAATCTTCAATACCTACTCGACGCAAATGTATGGGATGACTGATAATTTTTTCGCGATAACGATGTTGGTGCCATGGATAAAGTTGGTCGGTTTGATAGTCTATACCACATCCTTAAATTTGACGAGGATGCAAAACGACACGTTGTATAGGCAGGCTCTGTGCTGGTCGTGGGTGCTCAAGTTGCTCAACTTATAAAAAAGGTAATCTAAAGCTGAGTTGAATTTCTAAAATGAAAGCTTAGTTTATTTTCTCATTTTGTTTAGGTTTTTTGGTTTTTTTTTTTTATTAAAAAAATCATGTGCATCGAAATTAAAACAGCTGCCAGAAAAAAAAAAAAATTTTACCTTCAAATATGTTATCTTATTCTACTTAAATCACGCGCAAATTTTGTGGGTACCACAACTTATTCAGTATTTCGCAATTTGCAACCAAATTTCGCGGCTGGTAACAAATTTAAGTTATTAAACATCAAAATCTTCAATTAATTTCATCTCATCACAATTTAATTTGAGTACAAACTTGATTATGAAAATATAAAGTTAATTAGATCGTAAAGTAGGACAAAGGGAAGTTGCTTTGATAATAATTATAAACAAATATGAGACGTTTGAGTAGCATTAAGAATGGTGGGTTTTAACTTTGTAATAAGCCATCCATCCAGCCATCCATCTGCCTAGCCTTTTCCCAACTATGTTGGGGTCGGCTTCCAGTCTAACTGGATGCAGCTTTATACCAGTATTTTACATTGAACGACTGCTTAGCCGCTCACATGAACGCGGTGTGAATCGGGTCCGTACCTAATATTGTACGTGGTATGAGTTCTATACCAAGAAAATATTTTTTTATTATTAACGTTGTTACATCACTATTAAGTACTAATATCGAATTCTATGCATTTAATTTGATGCGTTATCTATTTCCGAACGATTTAAGATACGTCAACACTGACTGAGACTTGTCTATGACATTAAAAAATATTTTTTTCTCTGACATGTCATTGTTCGGTCCGTCAACTGTGAAAGTGTTTTACTCAGTTAATAGTTTAATTGTACTGTGGTAAGTGGGTTTATTTATGTTTCATGTTAAGAATTAACACACCATGCATTTTAAACCTTAAAACATATAGGTCATCGCTTGTTTTTTCTTACTAGAGCCATTTCTTTGAAATCTGAAGCTAAATTATCTTTGTTCGTCTTTTTAACCATTTCTAGAAATGTAAACAATAACAAATTCAAACGAAACATTCAATATAATGGTCCTTTACTAATTAGGTTTCCAAGTAAAGAATTGGAGCTACAGAATTCTTAGAAACTATGCCGCTATCGCATTATGTAAACAAACGCGCGCCGCGGGCCGAATGACGTCAGCGGGTGGTACACTTGACTAGTTTTTTAAGCGGGCGTAATATTATTTCGTAATATTATTTCCATACCGCATTCGCTACCATGTCCCCGTTACGCCCCGAAGCACAGTATTGTTTTTGCCTCGAAAAACGGACATCCCCTTTTTATTAACATCCGATAAGACAAGTTACTTTAAAAGTAAGAGTAAAATACTCGTGTGCCAATTTGTACACCAAACACGAGTAAAAAGTTTTTTATTTTTTTCCACAACTTTTCTAAATTAATTAATTACAAAAAAATACGCATTATTTCACCCTTTTCTTTATTGTGTGTACTAAAACTATATTAAAGATATTTGGAAAAAAATACAAACGAGTACTAACTACTACAGATGTAAAGAAATATGTTTTTTTGTGTTTTTAGATTTTGATTTTTCATGGTTGTATCTTTGCTTAGTTGGATTGAATATTTATTATACATCATATATAGACCCCAACCAATCACTATAAAAAACATACATCCAAATCTCGTGGTATCTAGGAGTTATTTACTTCTAAATTTTTTTCTGATAATTTTGATTTTAGGGTCATCAACTCATCACTTCACAAAAAATAATATTTTTTGTTTGTATGTTTAAATTTTATGTTGGATTTTATTTCATCATAGAATAATACTTATCTACGTATATGTATATACACCCACTGTCATAAATTTTACAAACAATATTCTTATATCAAGTTAATTATTTATACTAATACTTTTTCATGCTTTATTGCATGTCGAGCCAATTTTGGAGATGAAGTAGGGTGAAGCACACCTTACTTACACGAACCATTTCGAGCTACTTTCGACCACCTAAATCTATTAGACCTACGAAGTTCATTAAAGCAAAACTCTCAACAATTGCAAACAAATAATTGACTTTGAAAACTTGCCAAGTTGCATAATCAGTAGTAAGAAACCTAATAAACTATCTTTTACCTGCATAGAGCTTGGCCCCTATTTTACATTTATGTTTTTGGTGGGACTTAAGAGTTCATTTTGCACTTATTATCACACAGCTTGAACCACTTGGTCTATAAACTTGAAATTTTCAAAATAAAACATTAAATATTTACAGCCTTCACTTGCTTAAGTACCTACTTTAATTATCATTTTCCGTAAGTAAAAATTCAGTACTATATCGTCATTCATTTTTTTCAATAAAAAAATATTTTTAAAAAGTACGACATGTACCAACCCTAGTGCCTAAATTTCAGAATCCTGTAAATTCTAGATACCATAAGATTTGGATATGATATTTTAAATGGGTACTTCTTAGTGCCAAAGCAACAGCTTGTCTCGATATTAAATCCAAATGCCATGAAATAAGCCCATAAAAAAATAAAATCGAAAATATGTAAAATTCGATGTTACTCACTACCGGTTAACGATAAAAATTGAGCGTTTGCTTGATAATTTACTGAATATAAAGCATCAAGTAACTGCAATCAAAGAAATAACAAAAACGGATTGGGTTAAAGTTATTGCGAATTCTATGGTATTTATGGAAACCAAAAAAAAAAAATGAAAAAAATTATGTCTCCAGATTGGGACAAAATTATCACACGAGTATTTTACTCTTACTTTAAAAATAACCTGTTCTATCGGATAAGTTATTAAAAAGGGGATGTTCGTTTTTTCGCGGCAAAAACAATACTGTGCGAAGGTTGGCTTATACAGATAACAATTTTTGTACAAAACATTAATAATGTAGAACATGTCAATTTAAATCAAACACTAATAACTGAACATTGGTACAAAAAAAATAGCAAAACAATTCAATCAATATTTGTCTTTTTACAAGCTTGGAAGTAATACATATTATATACAACTTAAACTTCGAAAATAAATCTTTTGTTTCGTAAAAAGAGTGGATTCTCGTTTCCGATCGCTGCTGCATCAATAGTTGATACAAAATAACTATTTGTTTATGAATACGGGACATCATTAGCATGCCTCCTTACTTGTAGGTTTGGGTGTCCCCGTCGTCCCCATTAAGCCCCACCTGCCCCTACAGCGTTTGAACTGACCAAAACCTTACAGCAATATTTACTTGTGGGGAATGTGTGAATAAAATCGAGTACCAAATGAATTAATTCACAGATAAAAATATAGCAGCTCTAAAGCCTAGTACACATGTGGCTACGTTTGTATCGGGAAATTATATCGCAATCGGGCCGCAACAATTTCCGCAACGTTTCCATCGAAGCCGTGAGCTGTATGAAGCAATCATGAGCACGAATATGGCACCCAGTGGTTTGATGTTTATTTGTGTAAGTAATTAACAAAATTCAAACAATATATCCCCGTAATATTGGGTTCAAAAAGGCTACCATTATCTTGAGGTCCACTATTAGATTATCCAAAAAAATTATAAAAACTTTTTACAAAAAAATACAACGGACTTCCAATAACAACACTATAAAGTGAAAAAAATAACTTTTTCGAAAAAAAAAAAGTTTTTATTTATTTATTTAATACTTCAAGCACACAAATGTACAGAGGCGGACTTAATGCCATGGGCATTTTCTACCAGTCAACCTTTGGGTGATGCAGAGACAAACAGTGGCAGGTGCAATGATGAAAATTTAAGGAATAAATATTTATTCAAATATATAGATACTCATATACCTATACAAACTATAAATATAATAATGTTTACCTAATTATATATAAATATAAGCACAAATAAATATACACTAATACACGAATAAACTAAAACAAATAAGACAAACAATGGGAAAAACATTACCGTTGTGATGATACTGCCAGCTTCTTGCGAATGTGCTCACGAACTTTAACTTTAAAGGATAATCGGTTGGTTACCATCCTGATTTCCTGAGGGAGCGCATTCCACAAAGAGATGGACTGAATGAAGAAAGAAGAGTGAATGAAGTCTGTACGGTGAGTGGGACATAGAAGAAGACGATTGTGAGATGAACGTAGATTTCTATTGTGGTTGGCGCAAATGTACTGAAAGTGGGGAGCTAGATAACTAGGGGAAGAGGGAGAGTCAAGAAATGAAAACAAGGTGGTCAGCGCCCTTTGCTCTCTGCGCTGGCGTATAGGCAACCACTTTAGAAGCGCCCGATGCGCAGAGACATGATCATATTTACGCAGATTGAAAACGAATCGAATGCAGTTATTAAGAAGACGGTCAAGTTTGTTGAGGAGATCTGCATTCAGGTCATAGTAGCACACATCACCATAGTCGATGATAGGGAAAATTAAGGACTGCACAAGCATTGTCTTGGTACTGGATGGTAATAAATTTTTCAGCCGATACAAAGCCCGCAGCGTTCCAGTTACCTTCTGACTGACCCTAGCGACTTGAGTACGCCAGTTCAGGGTACAATCGATGTGCAAGCCTTGGTCCTTCACGTCAGTGCTAAACGGAACGATCGTACTATTGAAGAGAACCGGTGGCAATATGTTACTATCCACCTTACTAACACTACGAGAACTCCCAATGATGATCGCTTGACACTTATTTGGGTTTACTGCAACGCCAAATCTATCAGACCAGGTTTTTATTGCTGTCAAGTCCCTATTTAACTTGTCGATAGCGTCAGGTAATTCATCAACCCTCGCTTGACAGTACAACTGCAAGTCATCTGCATACAGATGATACGCATACTGAAGCTCGGAAGTTATAAGATTAATAAAAATAGAAAACAGAAGAGGAGAAAGAATACCGCCCTGAGGAACGCCAGTTTTCAAATCACACCAGCATGATGAAGAATCCCCAACACGAACAGATTGCTGACGTTCCTGAAGGTAAGAGGAGAACCATTCCAGTGCTTCGGGAGAGACCATAACATAGGACAGAATAGCTAACAGTATGTCGTGACTGACGGCATTAAAGGCATTCGAGAAATCAACCAACACTAGTGCAGTAACCTTGGTATCTTCCAGTCCTGCCAGTATATATCGCCAGTCACTTTAAGAAGGGCGGAAACAGTGCTGTGCCCAGGCCTGAACCCAGATTGAAGAGGGCTAATTAGCGAGTTTCGATGAACAAAATTGGAGAATTGTTTGTGGACACAGGCCTCGAGCACTTTGGATAGGAAGGGAAGAATAGAAATTGGACGAAAGTCAGTAGGAAGAGAGGGATTAGAAACCTTTGGTAGTGGACGAACATAGGCTTTGCGCCACAGGGAAGGGAATACTCCGGTGTACAGAGAAAAATTTACAATGTGGGTAATCGCGGGTAGGAGATGATCCAGAATAGTTATTATCATACCACGGGTGATATTGTCATATCCCACCGCTTTCGATTTGATGGAGATAATGATCTTTCTGATCTCTCCCGGTTCAACTGGAATAAAACTGAAAGGACTAATTTGAGGACGCGTCAGACCAGAGATAAGAGACAGAGTTTGTTGCTTGGTTAGACGATCCATGGTAGACGCTGTGGAAAAATGACGGTTGAGATCGTCTAAGTCAATTGAATTAGGAAGGTCTAAATGTCGCGGTTTGCCAATACCAAGAGTTCCAAGAAATTTCCAAATATCGGCAGAAGAGGAAGAATTGATAGTATCAAGAATGTGGCGGCGTTTAGCATTGCGTATCATCTGATTGCATCTATTCCTTACAACCTTGAATGAAGTCCAGTTCTCATCAGAACGATCCCTTTTAAATTTACGGAACGCGCGGTCCCTACGTCGCATTGCCATCTGTATTCCTCTTGTCATCCATGGTGCAGGTGGGCGTTTTAATTTTACTTTTTTGACAGGAGCATGGATGTTATAAAGGTTGACTACAACATCATTAAAGATGGCAACCTTGTCGTCAACTGAAGTGGCTTCCATCATAGGTTTCCAATCGACCACAGATGCATCTTCCTTGAGCTTCTCAACGTTCATCCGCGCAAAACAACGCCTGTACAGAACCTTAGGTTTAGGTTTGGGAGGTTTCATGATATATGAAAGAAAACCATGTCGTGATGAGAAAAACCAGGGGCGTCATGTTGGCCATGGGAGGAAACGAGGGAGGGATTAGAGGTTAGGATTAGATCGAGCCAGGTGTCATCTCCATTAGTGTTGTGATGAGTAGGATGGAGCGGCAACACGTGCAGACTAGCTGACTCGATAAGGTGAAGGAGTTTACGGGATCGAGGGGAGTTGCGGGCAAGGAGGTTTGTGTTGAAATCACCCATGATGATGTGATGTGCATACTCCGAACCCAAAGATTCTAGTACCGATTCGAATTCAGTGAAGTAATCAACAGAAGGAGGACAATAGACAACACCAATAATAGTTTTGACTCCTTTGACACAGACTTCAAGAAAAATAAACTCTGCAGAAGCAGAATAATGTGAAGAGGAAGTAGCGAGTATTTTATAAGGAAAGTCACTGCGAAGGTATATGGCCACACCACCCCCTCCTTTATCAATCCGATCATTCCGTATAAGAACGAAACCAGTTAGAGGGTAAGTGGTGGACAGGAGATGCGGTTTTAGCCAAGTTTCGGAGATCAGGATAGCATGAACATTGCTGTTATTAAATGCGTCGTACAGCTCGCTGTAGTGGCTTGGAACACTAAGAGCATTAATGTGACACACATTTACCAGCCGATTAGACTTACCATTGAAATTTTGTTAAAAGTCAAGTTTTGCAAAAAGTCACCAAGGGAAAAAAAAAGCTGAAAGAACAAAAGCTTTCATCGCTTGAAGAGGCAGTAGATTCGATGGCAGAAAAATAAGACTCATTGTCTGACATAAATAGTAAGTAGTTATTAAATTGTTATTAATATATATATAAATATAATAAATTATGCTAAATAAATTGCAAAAAAAAACAGAGCAGCTAACAGGTGCAAACCACTGCACCACCCGCCAGCTAACACCAACATTAAAAGCAAAAATAAACAGGTATTCAACACATAATATTTAAACACATAACAAAGTCCGAGTTCACATTTTTGTCTACTCTAGTGGAAGCAAAGTGAAAACCGTAGTTTCCAAAATATAAAAAGCCAAAGACACAAAATATAGAGTGAATTAAATAAAAACAAATTAAAAAAAAGTACAGAAAATAATCAATAAATGGCACACTCAACTAAAGACGTAAATGAACCGCAACATGGAACGAAACGTTAGCAATAGCCTAACCTATGAACGAAATTACAGTACAATGCCCGATTTCAGAACGCATACTTTGAATGTCAACGTCATATGATATTGCTAACGTCAATTTGACAATCGAGACCAACGCAAAATGAATTGAAGGTATAAAAATAAACATTGTTGAAGGTATCAAGAAACCATTACCTCAATTGACTATTATACCTAACAAAGATCGTAAACACTTGGGACACAAAACAAAAGAAAGATAACTATTTGACAGGACAAAACGGTATTTTTTATCATGAGTTTGTGTCGACAAATGCAGACTCTGGGAACCGCAAATAGCTGATATGTATATGTTAAAAGATAAGGTCTCAAAAATAACAAGGTAAGTAAAAAAACTACGAAACTATGAAACTACATAAATTACAAGCAACAACAGAATATCAAATTAAATATTCACGTAATATACCTAATTAAGTATTGTGTTTTTCAAGCTCCCAGCATCATTGACACTCCTTCATTTCGCTGACGGAGTCGCGCCAGGCGCCTTCGGGTACTTGGCTATCAAGGGCTTCAGCTCGTCGATGGAAGTAACCTTGTGCCGACTTCCATCAGAGGCCTTTATGAAGATGACGCCGTCTTGAGTCCAACACGACCGAATACTAAAATGCTCGCGCGCCTTTCCGAAGACAGATTGCCTGGCCCTTGTCAAGAACTCCTTCACTGAAATTTTGGAGCCTTTCAAGCCAGTCTTTGCCTTCCAAACTGAGGCCTTGATGTCCATGCTGGCAAACCTAACGAGGATAGGCCTGTGATGCTCCTTACTGAGGCCTCCAAGCCTGTGACAGGCTTTAATTGAGGACGCTGACATATTCTTGAGGGCAAGCTTAGTATTGAGAACATCTAAAATTACCGATGTGCTGTCTTCATTCTCCGCTTCAGCAAGGCCTTGGAAAACCAATGCTTTTCGCCGATGCCTGGTCTCCAATGCATCAATTTGTTTGGCACACTCACTGATCTGGCTTCGGAGCAGACCAAGCATAGAAAATATGAGCTCACGGAAGCTGCGGAACTCTTCAGCTATTTTAGCCACTATGTCCTTGGCAGGACCAGCGCACTGGATTTGTGCTTCAAGCTCGACCATCTTCTTTAAAAAGTTCTCCTCAAGCGTTTTCTGTGCAGCAAGGAGTTCGGCAAGTTGAGACATTCTGTGATGTGAAGTGCTGACAAATGTGTGATAGTGCAGTTGATCAGCTGGCAGGTGGTGTTGATAATAATAGTCTATGTCACATAAATGTGCCACAAACGTGAGTACTTGTTATTTAACTAATGTAGACTAAGTACTGATGTAAACTTAATCAGTTCAATTAATTATATTTTAAATAAAATTCCAAATTCAAAAACGTCTATACTTTTTTAACACCTACCCCCGAAAAAAAAAAGTTTTTATTTTTCACTTTTTAGTTGTGCTACCTACCCCACACAAATTCTAATACCACTACCTGCAAAAGAAACTAGAACATCATCCATATAAAAGTGGGGAAAAAAAACGTATTATTGAAGCTAACTCAAAAACTACCCAAGCAAAGTTAATCAATTTTATATGGAACCAACTTTGAGGACCCTCTAGAGGTATACCTCTCGAATAAAAGATTTTTTTTTTAAATCGGACGACTGTAAAAAGTTATGCGTGGTCATACATAAAAAAAATTAAAAAAAACACGTGTCGAATTGAGAACCTTTTGTTTTCGTCGGATAAAAAAGTATGTGAAAATGTTTAAATTTTTGTTGCGCTTTCAAGATCTGAACGGATTAGGATGACATAATTATGACATTATTAGGTCTGTTTTAACAGACCTAATAATTTCTAATAATAATAATATTATGTCAATTCAGGAATAAGGACATAGGATTTAGGATTTCCACATAGACAAATTATTCCCAACTTTAAAGTGTTTATTTAATAATAACTGCTGCTATGAAAAAGACAAAAAACAATTGAAGTGGTAGCGCAAACTGTACTGTATATTAGGTGTAATTTTTCCAAAAGCTCGTACATCATTGGAGAGTAAATTTTATTGTGAATGCAGTAAAGATCATTTTATCCAGGTAAATAAATTAGTTGCCCTTGGATGCGAGTCAAACCGTGAGCGTAATAGCTCAAGTATTCAATATCGATCTCAAACATTTTAACGAGTGACTCAACAAACCGTCATCTTGTCAAAATAATATGTCACGGTATGAACGAGACTTTACGAACCAAATATAGCCACGACAAATATTAATCGGATAAAAGCTTTTATATTTGATATATGAAAGCAAACCCATATGCTATGAAAGGGTACTCTACCAATAAAATATTTACTTGTGACTACGACGAGGAATTTGTGGGCGGATTAAACGTTTTTCAACATCTGTAATCTACTTTTGTATTGTAAAGAGAGCCGTTTTTGGGCGATTTGAATGAAATATTCATTATTATAATTTAAGATTCAATATCTTGGGTCGTGACAATTTTTTTTGTCTTCTATTCTGAATATTATCATAAGTACAGAATATGAACGGTTGATGGAAATCAATATAACCAATAATAACCACGATTGGATGAAATATTGATGGTTGAAGAACATTTTATAATGAATTATACGCCTAACAGCACTAGTTCGTCATTGGTAGAAAAAAAATAAGTTTAAAAAGTAAAACCCGACTACTGAAAAATCACGCTATAAAAAGTATGAAACAAGAAAATATTCTCATCTGAAATTAGAAAAAGACAGACAGGTACTAAAAATCCGGAGTCACACGTAATCTGTTCGATTCATGCCCTAACATGACGTGTGACTCCGGTTTTAATTTGTCTGTCTTTTTCTAATTTCAGATGAGAATATTTTCTTGGTTCATACTTTTTATAGCGTGATTTTTTAGTAGTCGGGTTTTAGTTTTTAAAACTTACTTTTTATTTAAATTATTTTGGGGTTATTATTTCGTGATAAAGTATTTATTTAAACGGAAAAATTCAAAATCCGGAGTCACACATCATGTTACCTCTAGAGGCAACATTATGTGTGTGAACTATTATGTGTGACTCCGGATTTTTTTTTTGTCCGTCCTTTTTGGCAGAAATAAACTTATAAATATTTTTATAACATTTCCTACATCGAATATTACAGTTTACCTATGGAGTTTGTAGTTCAGTCTCTCTACTATACACAAACCTATCATAACAGTAAAGGTATATTCAACAGACTAGACTGACAGTATCGGAAAACTTGTAATCATCAAACTCTTCAATCTAAACTCGACTATAGCCGCAAAATTGTCGGCAGGGGATATTAATCCGAAATCTCGTTATATCAGGGTAACTAGACTTAACGTGCTCCACCATACATACATTTAGGAACGTACTTACATCTTATTACTATTCATCATCTGCCTAGCCTTTTCCCAGCTATGTTGGGAATCTTTATTTCAAGAATTTTTATTTTTTATTTCAAGAGTTAAATGTTTTTGAATTTTGCATACCTGTATAAGGTACCTAGGTATTTCTTGGCTAAATAATCTATGTTCTTGGCTTGGTGTCTAAATGAAAACAGCCGCACTGGTCAATCGAAGGATAAACTACGCTAGCCACGTTCCGCCTGTCATTCGTAGGTATTTGACAGTCGTTACGGAGACTCAGAAGTCCAAAAGTCTGACAACCATTCTTACCAAAGGGTAACAGTCATGTTGTCCAGTAACTGGGTTATGGAGGTCAAATAGGCAGTCGTTCCATGCAAAATACTGGTATTCAGCTGCATCTGGTAAGACTGGAAGCCGACCCCAACATAGTTTGGAAAAGGCTAGGCAGATTGATTTGTAAGGTATTTCTGCCCCTGATGTAAAGGCATTTAGAGTAATGTGACATTTGGTTAAATGACGAGACATTTACATAAGCGGTACGCGTACAAATTGATCGATGCCGATTTTTTAAGGGGTAATACGGTTTTTAAATCGACCTTTGGGGAACGAGTTGGCATTTCGGTTTTTGGTGATGGGGGACATAATGTCAACATGTGTAATGGTAATTTATTATAACCCCTCACACGAGCGCGGTGTGAATTTCATTTTACCTAAAATTGTACGTGGTATGAGTTCTATACCAAGAAAATATTTTTTTATTATTACTTAATAGTGATGGAACAACGTTAATAATAAAAAAAAATTTTTCTTGGTATAGAATTCATACCACGTACAATATTAGGTAAAATGACTCACGGACCCGATTCACACCGCACTCGTGTGATCTCATAATTCGTGACATTGACGTTCAAGTGGAATAATAAATTAATGATGTATTTTGTAACAAAAAGTCTGCCTAGCCTTTTTTCAAGTATGTTGGGGTCGGCTTCCAGTCTAAACGGATGCAGCTAAATACCAGTATTTTACATGGAGCGACTGCCTATCAGATCTCCACTACCCAGTTCAGTGACAGGCTTTTGTGCCTCTGACTATCCGAAACGACTGTCAATGATCTACCAATGACAGCCGGGACCAACGGCTTAAACCGTGCTTTAAAGATAGTCACCCACAAAACCACGGACCAACCCCGACAAGCGTAGCTTAACCTGATGGATCGACCGGTGCGACTGTTATTACGCTTCGAGCTCCTACAATATTTTGTAACAATATAACTGTTACAATATTTTGATATAAAAGAGTGTCCATTGAGTTTCTTGCCCGTTCTTCTCCACAGAACCTACAACGCTTTGGAATGGGCAACTAGCTTTATTTTTGTGACTGACCGACCCCTAGACAGTTCGAAAGTGCCTGTAATTCGTTTAATTGGAATAAGTGCTTTGAGTTTTGAATTAAATATTACTTAATAATAAAACATTTACGAAACCTTTTACAAACATAATTCACGTAGAATTTAGCTTTCTCCACAGTAAGTTATGACCGGTAAGTGAGTTCTGTAGGTATTTTGTACAAATATTTGTGTCAGGTCGGAATGAGATCCCGCGGTCCTTAGCCTCGAACGGCAGATGCAAATATTTCAGCGATGTGCCCTTGGTTCTAAAAAAAAAAAATACATACTAATATTTTGTTTGTTAACCTTGAAACATATTTACCAATGCTCGCACACGACTTATTATTTGTACTGTTTCATTTAGCTCATACAAAAATCGGCCACCGATTGTATGTAATCTGTGAACAGCGGGGAAATTACATAACGTGTGTAACGCAGTAGGAATCGGTTTCATTTTGACAGTTCAACAACATTCATTGGAATATTTACGTTGTCGAGCAGACAAATTTTTCGAACATATGAAGCAATGGATTAGCAATATTCTTCAAAATCATCCAGATTGTAATAACTGCTATAGTAATTGGCCACGCTTTAGTAGTTGGCCACTCATTAAAAAAGAGGTAGAAACAAGCTAATGCAAGCAAGCTCATGAATGAAAACGACCAAAATAATATTTTGGTCGTTTTCATTCATGAGCTTGATAGATAGTGTATTACGCAATCATGGTGCAGAACTTGATATTTGAGTTGGTACGAATAATGTTACAAAAATATTGTTTGCCTTGTCAATTTTCAACTATGTAGTAGTTTGCTTCCAGTCTTACCAGATGCAGCTGAACACTAATATTTTACTTCCATAATTCCTAACACAATACTCCCTACCAAGACTGGTTGTCAGACTTTCAGGCTTCACTACCCGTAATGACTGTCAAAGATCAGCCGGGACCAACAAGAACATAATATTGCTTGTCTTGTGGTGAAAATTTTAGCTAGAGACTGGACAGTGAAGATTTATAGTGAGAATGTCTCGTCGTGGGTAATTAAGTGATGTTACACAACATGGTGGCTTTAGAAAGGTAACTTATGTAAATAAGTCCATATTGCATTTACAATAAGATTAGAGATTTAAACAAACCTTTTTACAGGCCGTTCAACTGATTTTGACTTCTATTCTGTTGGTGGCATGACAAATGGCAGCTGCAGTAATCAGTTGATATTGTAACCACTTTTTTGCCTTTAATGCCATCCTTAAGCTTACGGAATAGAAGTCAAAATCGGTTGAACGGACTGTAAAAAAGGTTTGTTTAAATGTCAAATCGTTTTGTAAATGGAGTATAGACTAGACTAGACTATATTATAGTCTAGTCTTGTAATAAGTTAGCGAAATAAGGTCAATGCCTCAGGCATTTAGGGCTAGCGAAAATTATCGCAAAATTAATGTGACAAATTGTCAAGCGTGCGTATACTGCTGCTATTCATCTGGCTAGCCTTTATCCAACTATGTTGGGGTTGGTTTCCAGTCTATCCGAATGCAACTGAATACAGTATTTTACATGGAGCGACTACCTTTCTCACCTACAGAACCCAGTTACTGATGGGTAACACGATACCCCTAGGTAAGAATGGTTGTCAGACTTTCGGGCTTCTGACGACCCTTGACGGCTGTCAAAGATCCGAGAATGACAGCCGGGACCAACGCGTAAACTGCTGCGATTGGCTGTTGATAAATCATTCACCAATCACAGCAATTCTCGTGCGCTTGACAATTTGTCATATCAATTTTGTGATAATTTCCGTTCGAGAAACTGGCCTTTAAGGTGATTGCGTTAAGGTAGCCCGCGAAATTCAAAATTTCTTGAGTTTTTTGCAATTTGCAGGTCAGTGTAAGGTTGTATTTTGATCTGATTCGCGACAGTAAAATATGTATTTACATAATATTAACCATAAAAATCATCAAAACATCTCTCTATGTTAGACTTGCTCCGGATTCGTCTGATTTCCGAAATCAGACGATTCCGGAGCAAATCCAACTGGTGATGGTTAAAATTATGTAAATACAAATATTTATTACTGTCGCGAATCATATTTTGATTAAGATACTACCTTACACTGACCTGCAAATTGCAAAAAACCTAAAAAAAAATGAATTTCGCGGCTACTACAGCGTATCAACCTTAATGTTTAATTACCTATGTCTAGGTAGATACTTATCTTTTATTGTCATGAATTCTTGTCAAAATTGCTCAAAACATACTAAATGCCAGTCACCAAGGTAGGTGAATTTAGCCCAGAGTGTTAGCGCGTACGGCGGGCGTACGCGCGGACGTCTTGATCAATTGTGAGGGCTCGAACCTCACAGTGAGAGGCTAGCTACTGAAATAAAGATTAAAGCAATTGGGCGTAGGGCCAAAGGCCTCTTTATTAATTATCTGCTTAAAACTTAAAGTAATTCACTCCCTAGGCGAAGCTCTAAAAGAATCTGACTCTCACTCTTGAAGAAAAACAACCTATTCGATATTTGAATAATAGAATGTCAGCCAGCATCATGCTTAGGCTTGACCAAAGTATGAAACCTCTATAGTACTGTATCATCAGTCGTAGAAGCATTTTTAACGCATCCAAGTAGGAATGCACCAAATATGATAAAAATATTGACAAAACCAGTAGATTATTCAACTCTTGAAAACTCCATACAACTTTTCACCGAACAATTTTAAAGAATCACGCTGCCATATCCGTTGGCACCTCTAGGGTTATGTAAATTTTAAAACCAAACACGATACTGGAAGAGAAACTTTTCCGCTACACTCTACATATATACGACGATATTATATCAAGCTATTTAATCCAGCATAAGCTGACCTATCATTGTACGGAAGCTTACATACAAAGCGAGGTCAGGTTCAATTGGAAGGTTAGCTTGATACGTCGTTGTATCTACGTGGTTCGACGCATCTGGCGCTGACGCGGGTTAGGGTTACCCCTCTAGGGTAAAAAGCGAGCAAGACTTATTGGAAGTCTAGATTCTAGTGATACTTGACATTATTGCTTGTTTATTTTTTAATTTTTATCGCGTAAGTTTCATATTGGGTGGACTTTGTGTAGGACTTTTTTGTCGATTGTTGTTGCTGGTTGGTGAATAATTAGTGTAGCTATTTTCCCGTATTTGGTTATTTCCTCTTGGTTATTATCTTGCTTTGGGAATATAGAGGTTCATATCAGACTACTAATTCTGAATTAAACCTCTTCAATGCTTTCTTTCTTCTTTCTGATATCCTGGCTAGTCAAGCAATGGATTTGGCCTGTATATAAAATATTACACACGTAAAGCGACTGTCATAGGTTTTTTCATCCCTGATACTGAGAAATCTATGGTCGAACTTTTAATTCGCTGTTTCTGTTTTAATTATGACAAAATAATCGATTCATTCACTTTTGCTAGAGATTCTTAATAAATTAAACTTTCAGTTCAAAATCGATACGTGTTAAATTGATTTTATAAAAGAGGATAGTATATATAAATCTTAATAAATCTTTATTTATCTCAACATCATTATTACAGGCACTAGTTATTAAAATACACAATCATAAATAGAAAAAGGTTATAATGAAATTAAGATTAATATAAGTTTACAATAAAAACAAATTTTGTCATCACATCAGTAATCAGACTGGATTAATTCTAATCAAAAATATTCTTACTTTTGAGGTTTTTGATGTTTTGCTAATTTTATTTACTTAAAAATTTGATTTAAATGGTTAAAGTAGGATTTTTTGAGTGAAACAAAAATATCTTTAGTAAACTATGTATTTACGCTGATTCAGAATCACTAGAAAAACTATCAAAATTGACTTGTCTTCGTAATTTTTTATGATCAAGTAAAGTTGTAAATATCATGTTTTTAACCAAGTTATATATATAGTACGTTTTGGTATAAGTAATCAAGACTGTGAATGAAACTATAACATATATTTTTATCCGATCAATACAAAGAATATTTGATTATTTACGGTTATACCAAAATTGGTAAATTTGGAATAATTATCCTGGCCTTAAAACGATGTTTCATTACGTTTTAATCACATTACTAATAGAGATAGTGTGGCAACTTTTTTAACAAAATGACAGTGAATTATAATTTTACTGCAGCTAATTAAAAGTCCAATTCTAATATTAGACTTTCTAGTTGCCTGAACATTTTTTCTCTAAGAGCACTGCAACTTTTACACAATGACATCATCTAAATTGACACAAAATTATTCAATGCATTGTATCATGTCATTTAATTGCTTTGAGTAAATATTATTTTAATTTTACTTTTGCTCCGATTTTATCTATATATATAAAAAGAGAAGTCCTGACTGACTGACTGATTGACTGACTCATCAACGCCCAGCCCAAACCCTTGGACCTAGATAGCTGAAATTTTGCACAGCGGTTCCCTTTATAATGTAGACATGGAATAAGGAAGGAATTCCCAGTACTACGTTCCCGTGGGATATTTACCGACATTCACGCGGGCAAAGCCGCGGGCTAAAGCTAGTAATTAATAAGATTTAAAAATACAGAAGTGTTCATCGGTTCCCTTTATAATGTAGACATGGAATAAGGAAGGAATTCCCAGTACTACGTTCCCGTGGGATATTTACCGACATTCACGCGGGCAAAGCCGCGGGCTAAAGCTAGTAATTAATAAGATTTAAAAATACAGAAGTGTTCATCGACTTATGTCGCAGAGTATTTGTTTGACCACTGGGGCCGACCATTAACTTGCTTGCGCAAAAAGTATCGATGTGTAAATTCGACACTGTATCTAGCTGCTCATAAATTACCCTTCTTGCAACACTCGCGGGAAACATTAGTCAGCTGAATTCCATATGATACCCCACATCTATATTTGAAAATTATAAATTGCTTCAATTAATTTTATGATAAGATTTTTTGTTTAAATTAGCTTTTTCCATTCTTTTACCTATTTCAAATCAGCTGTAAACGTTTTGTGTTTCTCCCTAGTGAATGGCACTGCGCAGACTATTGATAAAAACTATATAAGTATTTAATTACTTGATAACAAAGATCACGAGGAGCTCGTGGCTAAGTAATAACAGCCGCGCGGGTCGATCCATCAGGTTAAGCTACGCTTGCCGGGGTTGGTCCGTGGATGGGTGACCATCTTTACATACCGAGACTCCTCCGTGCCTCGGAAAGCAAGTTAAGCCGTTGGTCCCGGCTGTCATTCGTGGATCTTTGAAAGTCGTTACGGGTCGTCAGAAGCCCGAAAGTCTGACCACCAGTTTTACGAAGGGGTATCGTATTACCCAGTGAATGGGTTGTGGAGGTCAGATAGGCAATCGCTCCATGTAAAATACTGGTATTCAGCTGCATCCGGTTAGACTGGAAGCCGACCCCAACATAGTTGGGTAAAGACTAGGCAGAATGATTGATAACAGAGATCAAAATAGCATACTTTTGACCAATATCGGATTGACATCAAACTAAAACCTTCTTTGGTCTGACCATTTAATAGAATATAAATTAAAAAAAAAACTTTTAGTCTGATACTATTACATTATTAATTCGGTCTGACATATAAAGAAAATGGCTCAATGTCATTCTGCGGTTTTGACATTAAAACAAAATTAATGTTGAGCCGGCCAAGCAGATTCTGTGGTGCAATGAGCAGACAAATATAGCCCTTAAGGTGACAAGCATATTTTGGATATGACTGTACATAAAACAATATGACCCCAACAAATATAATTCAACTGAAACATTTAGCATAGGCATACCTACACCTACGCAACCCCGAGGGACTCCCACGAGAGCTTCAATTGACATCTGTCATACAAAAGGTCGGTTTACACTCAACGACCCGCAATGATTAGTGTAAACGGTTTACGAGAATTCAGACGAGATATTGTGAAGGTAAATAGACTGGTTCGCGGGTTGAATTTGACGCTGGATATTAGTGGTTTTTCGTAGAAATGGGGAGTAGTGGTTGCTTAAATTGTTCTATAATTACCTATGTTTCGGGAAAGTGTTGTTGTTTGTTGTTAATAGTTTTTTTTTTCGTAGAAAAGCCTGAAATAAATTTGACAAAATTAATGTTTGATTATTTGTTTGTTTGAGAGACTGTAATGGGTATAATCGTCTCATATTTTACACATGATAAAAATGAAGAACTGTAATTCCAAAAAATCTACATTATTATTTACTGAACAGCTATTTTTAGCATTCTTCGAAAACACTGACTGCGCCAGAAGGAGGGATATGTTTTTCGAGAGTATGTATGTATGTATGTACAATTGTTTGGTACGCTCTGCGGCCTGAACGGCTCGATGGATTTTAGATTCAGAGGTGTCTTTAGATTCGTATTTACTGTGAGAGTGACACTGAGTATATCAAAATAAAATAAAAACAAAATGGCGTATATTTGGCGCCAAATTATGCCTTAAACAATTTTTTTTTTCTCAAAACCTGTCGAGTGGGGTATCAAAATAAAAGGCTTTAAAAGGTGATTACAATAAATAATAAAACTAAAAAATAAAAATAAAGTAATTAAAAAAATTTAAAAGCCCGACTGCGGTAAAAAACTTAAGTTAAAAAAAACTGAAAAGCTAAAAAGAAGCCCATTTTAAATAAAATAAATGTTGGAAGCAGGCGGGACCCATTTAAAAATATCATAAAAATGGTCCTGCTTCCAACATTTATTTGTTTAAGCTTTATTTTTATAAGTTTGGCTGTCGTTCGTGGATCTTTGACAGTCGTCACGGGTCTTCAGAAGCCCGAAAGTCTGACAACCAGTCTTACCAAGGGGTAGGTCAGATATGCAGTTGCTCCATGTAAAATACTGGTATTCAGCTGCATCCGGTTAGACTGGAAGCCGACCCTAACATAGTTGGGAAAAGTCGAGGCAGATTGATTGACCTACTCTAAAACCTACCTAGATTGAGCACCCCTGTACCAAAGCTACAAAATCCCCTTTCAAAACCTTTCATTAGAATATACCGAACTAAAAGCATGATCATACATCAAAACATTTCATTACAAAATTGTCCTTGAACCAATATCTAGGTCCAACCTATAGGCCACCACCTGCCTTGTGTACTTTATTCTAATCGATTCCAGTCTGAGTGACGTCGAACAAATACAGACGCATTTTCCTTAGTATTTATTTAAAGGCCTGTAGGTATTTCTGTGTCCATGTCAACGGGGGTAGGAATAAGGAAATTATAATGATATCTATCATTATGTCTATCTCATCCTTCACAACACTAATAAGATGTTTTAGATTTCCCTTTCTCTCTTCCTCACTTACACACAGACCCTCACAATCACACACACACCCCTTTAGAAGTATGAGGAACAGGGTGTAAAGTTCACTCATCATCTATTGAAAAGGGAGGATCCTCCGACCAGACGGGTGTCGTGTCTGGTGGGCAACTGCCCGACAGTTGATGTCGGGACGTTGTATATATGCTAATCGCGCGGTAAACTCTGATTATGCGATGCAGGATTGCGTGACGTCAGTGTGACGCGTAGTTCGTATGTGGCGATATAGATTCCACTACACCTCCACACTCTACACATACATACATACTTGAAATCGGAGTCTGAGATAATTATCAAATGTGGAACGACAAACCCAATGACATACACGACAGGATTCAGATTCCATTGTGTGCCGGACGGGCGTGATCGATGGACACGATGTGTTGAAAGGACGGTGTGTGCCTATCCAGGTGTATCCCTAAATGAGGTAAGGCCTCCTAGTCCAAACAGCGCTGACGTCCTGCACCTATAGGCTCAGGATATCTGCAAGCTGGTGACCGGTAGCTATCTGTTGAAGTCTTGACGGGGAAGGGTTTCTTGTTGATTAAAATAATAACAGCAGTTCGATAAGTCTTCAGGAGATTTCAGGAGACGACTTGCGTAACTCTTCAGGAACAGAATGCCGATAAGGAGGTACCATGCCGATGGCTACGAATCTATGTTTTTGCTTGCGCGCTTAGGTACCTCGAAACTTTACCTTATCGAGAGCCGCGAATCGTCTCCTGATTTTATCTTTATTTTGACCAGAATTTTATTTAGAAAGTATAAATAGCTTAAATATAACTATAATTATGACATGTTATACATTTCCAGAATCGTCATTAAATTACCCAGCGATTGAAATACCTGTAATTCCTGTAACATTATTTAATGAAAAGATTTTACAGTGTAAACACAAAAAAGTTAATCATTTTAATTAAACATTATTTTTCAAGCTAATTTACTCGAAAACCGATCAAGCTTTTTTAATGGATTAAACAGGTATCTCAAGCTGGTCTAATGACCTGAAACACTATAAAAGATATAAGATCACATCTATATTTTTCAGGGCGTGACACGCCCTGAAAACCTAAATCGATAAAACAAATTAACAAAAAACAGCAAACTAACGTTTCCGACCCCTATAAATCCAATTAAGTAGGCTTTTCAGGAAGACTAGACCTCTAATAGTACATCCAAGGCTAGGTCTTGATCTAGGGTACCTGGACGCACCAACAAAACTATAAATTACGGCTACGTAGACCATTTGGAGTTTATAAACGTTGTACCTACTTACGATTTCCTTAAGAAACACTATTTATCACTGTTTTCAACTATATAAAACTATTAATATTTGAATTTAAGTTATTTTTAAAAAACAAAACTTTATAACACTGTTTGGTG
Source organism: Cosmia pyralina (assembly GCA_946251885.1). NCBI lineage: Eukaryota > Metazoa > Arthropoda > Insecta > Lepidoptera > Noctuidae > Cosmia > Cosmia pyralina. The sequence goes on from OX276345.1 coordinate 7,546,567, forward strand.
ACGCATCGTCGCGAACACATTGCAACCAATTTTTTTTCTGCTTATCTCAGTATCTTTTTTAAATTATCTAAGATAACGAATTATGTACCTAAATAATTAATAATTTTTAACCGATTTCAAAAAAGAAGGTTCTGTATCCGTATGTATGTTTGTTTGTCTGTGATTTTCTCCTCTGGCGCGTCGCCGTAACACCATTGGATAATAAAATTTAATGCCTATAAACGTCGGCGTTACACCATTGGATAATAACAACTGTCAACATGCATGGTTGTCAATGGACGGTAATATTTTCTATTTATTGGTACTTGCAACACGATCTAGCTGTATCATTCGATTAGTCGATTCATGCTTGACCTATTTTGGTAACATTTTAACAGGAGCGCCAACAAAACGGAAGAAAAAAAAAAGAAAGAAAATAGTGCTTCTGTGGCGGCCATATTTGTTGTTTTACGAGTGATTCGTGCGGGTGTTTATGTTTTGAAAAAATGTTTTCATGAAGGAAACGATGAGTAATCTTATGAGATGTTTATACAGAATTACTGAGAAATAAGTATAGATTTCGTATGAAGTGATAGTTTATAGAAAAGTTATAAATGTGTCGAGAAAAAGTTACGAAACTTTTGTAATGTTCATAATTTGCTAGTTATGGCCATATTACGTAATGTTATATGATAAATATTTTTGTTTAGTGTTTGAAATACACTTATATAGTTAGATTATTGTTCCACAAACATATTTTGGCTAATAGCTAAATATTTCGTTCGTAGTGTTTTTGCGCGAACGATATTTCGCCGTCAGTGTTACCGTCGGCACCGCGCGGAGTTCGCGCCGAAATTTTTTCGTTGCGTAAACAAATAGTTTTTATGGTTTATTTATTGTTTATAAGTGGATTGTTGTTAATGTGTGGTGTTTTATCGTTTCTACAGATATTGTGTTATCGTAATAAAGTGTTTTTTTGGTGAATGTTTGTGTAGATTAGATGTGATGTGAGAAAGTTTGAAGGTTATGTGAGTGAAAATTATCAAAACAAAAACTTAACGCATCGTTGCTAGATAAGGTCAGTTGTATTTGCATAATGAATGGTATAAGTAGTTAGGTAATCTAATAACGAAGCCAGGAAGGTATAACATGTAACGTTTAACTGGCTATGTATTAACGAAATCTGCGTTTTTTCGAAGGCTTGCCCAAAAATCAACAAGTACTTCCAAATGTACTGACGTTTGTGGCACTTGCGCATACAGGAGGCCCGACGCATCAGAGGTTAAAACGTTTGAACCAATTTTGGTGATTCTTTCTCTAGGTAACGTGATCTAAAAAAGTGAAAGTAAAGTGAAGTGAAAGTATTTACTTTCAGGAAGGTTTCAGGTAGTTAGGTTTCAAGTACATAATACAGTATGTAATTATTCTTATTTACGAAATTATATGCATAAATGCTCTGAATCTCCGGCATTTCTAAGCGGATTTTGATGATTCTTCTTTTCGTCCGACTTGGGCTTACTAACCAACTTATGTCATTGTATATTCCACTAAAAATGGAAAAATAAATTTACTTTAAAAAAAGTAAAAACCGACTTCAAAACCAAAAACGAATAAAATAACTTTCATAAAATACTTAACAGCTTCTGAAGTCGGTGTCTTCAATTCTTCAATGCACTTTAGCTTGACACCGACTTCAGAAGCTGTTAAGTGTTGACTACCAAGTCATAGGTCTCGAGTTTACGTTCTTCGAGAGAACCAAAGGCATGCACCTCTGACTTTTCGGATTCATGTGCGTATTGTGTCATAGGGATGATGCTTGGGTAAAAAAAAAGAAATTCTATTTAGTCCGCCAGTCAGATAATAAAAAATACTAGACACGTATTTTTTGCTTTATCATATAAATAAAAATGATTTAGATAACACGCATTAAAGTTGGGGAGTCGGGCCTCGCTACGTCACTTTTACGTATAAAATCTAGCTAGCCGTGACGTCATGCCATATTTTTTGATTGCATATAAAAGAAAAAATACATATCCAATATTTTTTAATAACAAACATAACGGGCAAAAAAATTTTTAGTCATCACTTGCTTAAAAAACGGTGAAGGAATGCACGGTGTAACGGTGAATCGTGAGGAAACCAGTACGCCTGAGAGATATTTCTCGACGGCTTTTTGTGAAGCCAAGTAAGAGGCCTATGAGCGGCATAAAAACTCTGACACCAGGTTAGTCACTAACCACACGAAAAAGAAAAGAAGTATTTACTTAACTCAGTTTTTATTAAAAAACATGTTTACTTAAACAAAGATCGTTCTTAAACCAAGTGACATGAAACATGCCCCTCGTCTTCAAACATTAAATATTTAATAAAACAACATTAATTCCCATCACGTTGCCGTCACGTCGCCGTTACGTCGTCAGTCCGTCTGTACCGCACTTTTTAATCTACTTTAATCGAACACTCCACAGAGCATCAATTCAATTATTGTCTCTTCACATTGGGAAAATGACGTTAAAAATCCAATTCGCTAGGTGATATTTAACTGAATTGTGTTTTATAATTGGGTTTGGATCGAGTTTATGTTTTTTGGGACTATGGAAAATAGTTGGTCTTCAAGTTTGGTAGGTCTACATAAAAAACTAAAGTAGCTAAAAAATATTGATGTAGGTACTAAAAAGAACAGAATGGAACAAGTTGACTTTTTACAAACTTTTATTTAAGTTGCAATGTAAATTGTCTTCAAAATTTGCAAGTTAAATTTGACCCCCTTCTCGTTGAGTTGAAATATGGTATACGTATGTAAAATCCGTGACCATGCAATATTTTCGTATTATCGAGCCGATCTGATGATGGAGCCGGAAGGTGGCCACAGGAACTCAGTAATAAAACGAGGCAACCCTATCAAGTTTGGGCTCGTTTGATTCGTCTTAACAAGGACTCTGGTCCTAGATGATGTCCAAAATAATAAAAGACTGTTATTTTTTATTTTTTTTTTAAATAATTCACTTATTGTTAACTTATGTTTTGTACCTAACGCCGAATTTCAGTGCATAAACTTCGGTTGAAAAGTATGTTCAGTGATTGACTTATTAGTTTACTGATAAAAAATACTTGTTAGCATAATACTAATATAAAAACTTTTTTACAAAAAAATACAACCGACTTCCAAAAATAACACTACAAAGTAAAAAATAACTTTAATTTCGGCAGTCGGTGTCTGGTTAAATGTATTTTCGTTTTTCGCCACCGACTTCCAAAATTAAAGTTATTTTTTACTTTGTTGTGTTGTTTATGGAAGTCGGTTGTATTTTTTTGTAAAAAAGTTTTTATTTTTCACTTTTAGTTGTGGTACCTACCTCACACAAATTCTAATACCACTACCTGCAAAACAAACTAGAACATCATCCATATAAAAGTGGGGAAAAAATACGTATTATTGAAGCTAACTCAAAAACTACCCAAGCAAAGTTAGTAATTTTTATATGGAACCGACTTTGATCCCATATAAAATAAGACCCTCTAGAATAAAACATTTTTTTTAAAATCGGACGACTCTGTAAAAAGTTATGCGTGGTCATACATAAAAAAATATAATAATAATATACGTGTCGAATTGAGAACCTCCTCTTTTTTTTTTCGTCGGTTAAAAATACAATAAGTTTTATGCTAACGACATGAAAACCCAACAACAAGAACAACAACAACATCTCAACTTACCAAGCCAAGCTAAGTTTGGTGATTATGTCAAATATCTTTCAGCAACTTTCCACAAAATATTGCAACATTTTGTGCAAAATATTGCAACATTTCGTGCAAAATGTTAATTAGTGGAAATTCCTTGCTTATGATAGAATTCCCACAATAACCACATAAGAGCTATACAGCCTGCTAGCCAGAAACCACATGGCACTACTCAGAGCATTACACACATTTGGTCTAAGCACATTAATACCACTTACCACTAACGTTTAGTACAATATGGAGTAACATTATGTTATATACACAATACAATTAGGGTAGCTGCGGACCGTACAAAGGGATGCCATGAAAGGGAAATGGATGTTTTAATATGAGATATGTACAGTAACATATCTACTTCCTGAGATGTTTTTTTTTTCGTTTTGGCACCAAGCCAGACTTTTTAATTGTTTTTTAGGCCGCCGGCGCCGCCCGCTGCTTTTTTGTACTAAATGGTAATGATTTCCGTATTCTGGTGTTCCACTAGTACTCAGCAAAAAATTGGAGGCTCTCATGTCATGAGTTTTGAAAAGGTCTTCACGAAGGCTGGAATTGCCCTCATGAATAGGTAGAGTAGTACAAACGTTGGTGGTGACACTTTGAGCTTCATCTGGCATAGAATAGTGCAGAATTTCAATCGAATGCGAGGCCAACTTATCAGGGTTAGTTACCACTGACGTGCAGCATACTGTATATAAATTTCCATTCTGACTTGCCACTGCACTGTAGCAAAAGAGTCAGACTGTTCACAGTTATTTTCCTCTGACAGCTCTGACAGCAGCAACCCAATAGCAACTTTAATGCAACTAAAATAAAGATCACTAAGATTTTGACAGACTTGTCAATGGAAGGTAACCAAAAGCAACCTTATTGCATGGACAATAAAGATCACTGTGATTTTGACAATGATGCAAAATCCGAGGTAAAACTGTGAAGTCTGTAAATATACTATGAAACCTTTGTTATCAGACGACAGAGATCCATACAGTTTTAGTAAAAAAAACCGGCCAAGTGCGTGTCGGACCACGTACAATGAAGGGTTCCGTAGTTGGGATGAATTTATCTTAAGAACAAACTTAACATTGTAGTTGAAAAACATGTTCTCCCATACATTCCAACTGTAAATGTAAGTTTGTACTCACAATATTGATAGATTTACCATGTTATTTTAGGACCACAGACTTCTTATAGGTTTTCCTGTAATCTACAGATCTATTTTCTGTATTTTTTTCAAAATTTTAGGGTCAGTAGTTTCGGAGATAAGGGGGGGGGGGGAATGGTTAATTTTCGTCTATTTTCTTAAATAACTTTAAAACGATTTATTTTAAAATTATAAAAAAAAATATATATTTGAGACCCTCATTTGACATGCCACATGGTGTAGTTTGCAAAACTTTTTTTTTTAATTTTCTTATTTGCCCCCCAAAAGTGACCTCTATATTCAAAATTCATTTATTTACTGTACCCGTCCGTGCTTGGGTCACAGAAATTCATATGTGTACCAAATTTCAACTTAATTGCTCTATTAGATTCGGAGCAAATTGGCTGTGACAGACGGACAGACAGACAGTCAGTCACACGAGTGATCCTATAAGGGTTCCGTTTTTTCCTTTTGATGTACGGAACCCTAAAAAACAAAAAACTAATGTTAATATACTAATCATATTCTAAAGTCGGACTTCACACTATCTATGTAGTATATAGTACTCGTATATACTTGTAGACGTATGAAATCCGATCCAGTGACGCAGCATCGGACAATCCCACCCGCCGCACAACGTGCTCTGAGATGATGTGGGAGCTGGCGCACATTTCGGATGATAGCATGTAAGCCATCAATCCTCGCCTCAGCAAACATCCCCGAATCGCTACAAAAACGCGGGAGCCGCGCCAGCATCCTGAACGCATTGTTATACTGTACACGCAGGGCGTTGTATGACGTTTGCGTACACCTAACCCACAGACTGCACGTGTAGAATGACAGTAAGGCAGAATGGCAGTAAGCTCTAAACAGTGTCATTTGCGTTCCTTAGGGCCTGTTTCACCACCTACAATTAAGGACTACCAAACTGAACTTCGACAAACCGAAATACGACAAGATTTTGTTTCGACAATACGGAACTCCGACAAAGTCTTCATTTCGACAATACATTAGTTCGAAATACCTTAAGTCCGACGCTACTGTACTCCGACAAAGCGTTTCTGCGACGTGACTATGAAACGATGCGACTTCGACGACATACTTCTTCGACATCAATGCTAGTCCGACATGAGCCGATTTCGACATACTCTGGTCCAGCATGCTGCAATTCGACAATATTATCTTAAATCGACACGACGCTACTTTGAAATTATTCTGCGACATTGGGAAACAACTGAACTTGCCTAACATGATATGGCTAGAAAGGGAGTGATTACAGTTCCTAATAACTTGGCAGATAATTTCATACAAATTCTGTTCCATTTTTGAATTTATTCGGTAAGCAGGCTATTCGGATATGAAATAGGCCCTTAGTAAAATATTTAAATTGAGAACCACGGACTAGAAAAAAAAGGACTCCGCGCCACTCATATCGAAAGTGAAGCACAGTAAGTATGCTGGGACCGTTTGTACAAACATGCCTCACGCACACATTTACATCATAGTATGCCGACCGGCCGCCATTACGTGACACGACGGCGTCTTTGTAAAATCACGCACACATAGATCGGTACGATGCTTCACTTTCGATGTACTTACGTGGCGCAGTGTCCTTTTCTTTTTTTCTAGTCCGTGTTGAGAACATAAACTATCTATAAATCTATAATTTACGGCCAGGTATAATTAAACATGGGTACAAAACACATTAATAACTGGAATCCTGTTAGCCCGGGACGTGTTTGTGTCAAAATACGGGGTTGCGTAATAATCGCGGAATTTATCAACTCCCCAGGTGAGGGTTAAGCCTTTTTAGTGCGTTAAACGCTTTCATTAATAATTCACGTAATCAGCTTTAGCATAATATTTTTTGATAGGTAAAGTTTTGTTAGAGTTTGACGCGTCACTTGTCCTACGGGTATCCTTTCATTTGACAAAAGGTGAGATGATTACGAAACTCATAAACTATGTAGGTATTTGTTACCTCGCCTCGTTACCTACAGCCTAATCTGCCAAACCAATTTAGAAAATGAGAAAATGTCAGAGGGTCCTGGTTAATAATAACAGCCGCACGGATCGATCAAGGGTTAAGCTACGCTTGCCGCGGTTGGCTCGTAGATGGGTGACATGATGAGACCCCTCCGTGCTTCAGAAAGCACGTTAAGCTTTTGGTCCCAGCTGCCATTCGTAGATCTTTGACAGTCGTTATGGGTAGTCATTTGCCCAAAAGTCTGACAACCAGGTTATCGTGTTACCCAGAAACTGGGTTCAATCTGCCTAGCCTTTTGACAACTATGTTGGGGTCAGCTTCCAGTCTAACCGGATGCAGCTGAATACCATTATTTTACATGGAGCGACTGCCTATTTGACCTCCACAACCTAGTAACTGGGTAATACGATACCCCTTGCTAAGACTGGTTGTCAGACTTTCAGGCTTCTGAGCTTCTGATGACCCGTAACGACTGTCAAAGATCCACGAATGGCAGCTGGGACCAACGGGTTAACGGGCTTTCCGAGGCACGGAGGAGTCTCGGTATGTAAAGATGGTCACCCATCCACTGACCAACCCGGGCAAGCGTAGCTTAACCTGATGGATCGACCCGTGCGGCTGTTATTACTTAGCCACGAGCTCCTTAGGAACTGGGTTGTGGAAGGCAATCGCTCCATGTAAAATACTGGTATTCAGCTGCAACTGGTATTCAGTTGGGAAAAGGCTAGGTAGATTGATTGAGAATATTGTCGGATTGGTCTTTATCAATAATATGCCTTTAATTTAGATCTTATAGGAAATTTAATATAATCAATGCTTAATTCTGTTTTGTGAAGTTTTTCACATTTTCTGGTTTAAACGAGTATATCTTTAACGAGTCAGTCCTTCGTGTAGTGGTCGTAATCGCTACTGCTGAGCATAATTCAATTCAAAATATTTATTTCGGACAAGGTGTATCCATATTTTGGTTAATGACAATATAGGTACTTAACTATGTTAGTAATGACATATTAATAATGATAAGTGCAACTACCAAAATTTTACTAAAAATAAAAACATCATAAGGTTCTCATATTCATTATGTAATAGTTTATTAAAGAAAGTAAACTCTGTTCGTGTTCTTGGCGTATTGCTTGACTCAAAACTCTGCTTGGATTTGCATATCGAACAAATCGTAAATAAAGCATATAAGATGTATGGATTTATAATGAGATCCACTCATGACTTTAAACGAGTCTCTTCGTATCTCTGCCTGTATAAAACACTAGTCCGTTTCCAGCTCGAATATGCCGTATCCATCTGGAACCCGTATTATGGTAAATACATTGACATGTTAGAAAAAGTCCAACGTAGATTTCTTCGTGCAATGCACTACAGGTGTCACAAAACTTATCTGCAGTATAACCAATTGCTCAGTAAATACAAGCTTTTGACGCTCAGCTCTAGACGTAAACAATTAGAGGCAATGACATTGTATAACATTGTGAATGGTAATTTCGACTGTGTAGATTTAAATAATGTATTATGTGCTATGCTGTCCCCAGAACTGTCCATAGACGGCGGGTGCGTGCGGGCAAACTCTTTGCAGTAGGTACCTGCCGATCTAACACTGGTCTACGTTCACCAGTTCGGCGAATGGCAGAAACCTACAATGAAGCATTTGAACATATAGATATATTTGCATGTTCTTTTAAAAGGTTTCGTAGCCTTTTGTATGAGGCACTTGAACGCTAACACTAATTGTTTGTTGCTGTTTTTTTTTTATTATTTCTGTTCTTTTTATAATAATAGTGTAACTGTCATACATGAACAGTTCACCTCCTATTGACTAAGGTTTTATTTATTAATGGTAAACTGTGAACAGCGCTGTGGGCTACATTATCACTTAACGGGGGGTTATCCGAATTTTACCTGTTTTAGAATCAATTTTAAATGGTCAAATTATTGTATTAAGGTCCTGAAAAAAATATATGCCATAGATACATCCTTTCTTTAGGGAAATTAACGGTTCAAAACACGATAAGTTGTAATTTCCTCGATGAAAAAAAAATCCGAAACATAGTCGATTTTAAAACCATTTTCCGTTTCATTTCCTAATTACAGTATAAAATTATATGAAAATTGCATGTACCATGAGGTAATCGTATTTCAGAGGGAATTTAACGGTTGGATTTTTGAGTTTAATTGATTTTTTTTAAATAAACTCAAAATTAGTAAATTTGGCTAAATCCGCTCGCGGTCAGAGTCCTGCGGGACGTCATCGAGGTTGGACCTGTGTCAAAATTTTTAAAAATTCGCTCTCCCTGATGTTGTTCAAAAAAAATCAAACAAAAGACGAACACATTAGATATGAAATTGCGACAGCTCAGAAAAAAATATCTCGTAATTATATTATAGTTTTAATTCATAATATCGTTTTCGAAAATGTGATTATTTATATGTGGTATGATGACGTTTAATTGTCATCTTACGATAGTGTTAAGACACATTGCAAATTATTATCGATAAAATTATAGTCAAGCGCGAGTAGTTTATAATTTTTTATCGTGGTCCTTTATGAAGAAGTTTTAAAACACATTTTTCTAAGATTTTTCATCAGATTCATCCACATTAGTATTTTCACTCTCCATCGAACTGTCCTCACTACTAGTCTACTACCATATCCTACATAAATTACACATAATATAAATACAATGTGTCCGGTTGTCGGTTGGATACTAATAATAATCAACTTTCACTCTGGCAACAACAGTGAAAATTAGAAATAAATAAAAATGTGCGGTCGGGGACCACCGTCAGGAATGAAGTTCCTTATAACTAGAGATCGGATAATCGGATGCATATTAACCTAAAGTTGAGGTGTTGGCTAAGTATGGAGTAGGCTTTTGGATTGTAAAATCCCAAAATTCCGGTATCGGCCAATTTTGACTTCTGATTATAGAATCGAACGTATAATTTGCTTAAGTTCAGATGTTAGTTAATATGGATTGCACTTATGTATCGAAAAAATCCCGGGATTCCGGAACGACAATTTTTAAGTTCTGATTTTGGAATCGAATGTTTTAGTTAGGTACTTGCGTTCAGGTGTTGGCTAATATGGATTGGACTATTGTATCAAAAAAATCCCGGAATTCCGGGATTCACAAAGGATCATGGGCAAAAATATATGAAGCCTGGTACTCGGTCCAATAGCCATAATATATATATCATTGGAAAGGTCTTTTTACAAGGATTAATGATAACCGAGTCGCTTGTCTCCATTTGCTGTCGGAACGGAGTTATTTTGTGTTAAGTATTTTTTTTTTTGTTTTTGTTTCATTTTGTTAAGATAATGGTGATATTATATAATTTTCTTCTATAGAATCCTGTGTTTGTTGATTAATAGATACTAAAATGAATAAACACTCAGGAATAAAAAAAAATTGAAAAAGTAAGAAACGTTATTTATTTTTTTAAACATTATTATCAACAATAATGACATCGTTGAGGAACGCTGCAGGAGCAGTGAAGCCTACATGTCTGGCATATCCTAGATACCAAACGATTGAAACTATATGAGCACAAGTGCCGATTGTTTGTCGTCCGGTCAAACACGTGCAGTAATAATTGCATAAAATGTTATGGATATTGGTTTCGTTTTCATTAACATTGTTTTTTACTAATACATAACAATAATAAGTTCTTGACCGTACGTGACGCGACTGTATGCGTCCGCGTAAAAGCCAGGCATCTTCGTTTATACCATATTCATTTAAATCTTGGAGTGCGCTTTCTCTATATACTTGTAGAATGTATAGTCCATTTGATAAATGCTCGCTGCAGTAGGTTCGGGCTAGCTTCAGTTGATAGGTGCCCAATGAAAGTAAAATAATCTGTTCTTCCGTCAGTAGTGGGAAGTTCTGTATTTCGTGACTTTCTATTCTTTGAAAATCCGCTCTTCGGTTATTCAAATGTTTTCTTTCAACATAATCATAAAGTAGATTCGGGGAATCTATTTTCTCCCTGATTATGTTTAGGAAGGCCTCTGCGTGAATGTTGTCATCGATGGGTATGTGGAAGTTATTAAACATAGCTGCGGCGATTTTAAAATCAATGAACATTTTTGGTAGTGTTTTATTAAAATATTTTTGCCGCAAAAGCTTGAAATCTCGTTTGAACCTCCCGTTCACCACTTCCACTACCCACCGGCGTAGTGTCACTGATCGAGCTTCATTACCTTGCTCAGTAGTTAGCTGTGTCTCCCATCTGTCTTTAGATGGTGGAACGTAGGATTCATATCCCCATGCTTCGATAGCATCTAAGCTGTCCCGGAAGCCGCGATCTAATATGAAGACATCGTTCGGTTGAAGAAAGCAATGCAATGGGTTTTCTCCATCATTCATTATATCGGTCATGATGTTCGCATCAGTCTTAGTGGCAGCGTATGGTCCCAAAACATCGATTATATAGCCATTGGAACACACAATTAAAAACGGCTTCAGCAAGTTCTGGAACTTATGCAGGCTATAAGATAGACGCTGGAACAAAAAGTTCGAGCTTTTATTGATATATATATATAAGTCCCATCGCATATAACGATAGCTTTATTGTTTTCTTCATTGCCAAATAACCCTCTTGGTATAGTGAGGTTCTTTTCTAAAACGTCGTTTCTATTCATATGGTCCACTCCCAAGTGTAATATTACATATTCATTCATGAGGCATTCGCGCACAATAGTTAGTAAACGTTCCAGCTTTCTTCGTGACATATTAAATAACGTCGCTAGTCTTTCATCTGAGTCTCCGGTACGTAGTTTCGTCAGATATATGCCTAACGCAGTTCGAGGCTCCTTGCACCTCCCACTTAGTGAGGGTGTTTGTTCTAATATGGAATCAAACTGTTCGCATTTGCGTCCTGTCCAAAAGTACATATCCTCGTTGCTTAAAGCACCTCTTGTGTTGAAATCTAGCCTAGGTCCACGATTTAAAGCCATTCTCAACATGTCACAAACGTCGCTAAACTGTTGCGCATTGAAGTTATGTGTGACATTGCAGAATTGAGGCAGCTCTTCCCAAGCATTGCTCTCAAGGTGTTGTCCACATACTCTAGCACCGTCAGGAATATATAACTTATATTCACAGAAAATGTGAATCTTGATCGTCTCTGGTATTCGATGGCGGGTTGCGTTTTGGCAAGTGTTAAAGATACAATGCCCTGGAGTGTTTGGAGCTCGAGTGTAGTCTGGAACCTGAAGCTCTCGTACATTCTGTTCTACTTCTGGTATGACAGGTGGTCTTCCTACAACGTTGTCAATTCTCTGCCAACATCGGTGACACACACGTCGTGTGTTGTCGAACTCTACCTGAAAATGGTAGAATACGATCTTGCTGATGTTATGTTGTATTTTTATGAAAACATTTAAAACAATGCGGTATGTAGGTGTTCAGGTCTAAAGTCATGGCATACTTGTATTGTTTTCATATTTTAAGTAATGCAAGTAAAAATATATCTTATGTATAGCCGATGTGACGGCTTAGTGAATAGATAACAATAGCAAACACACAATAGGTGGTCAGAGAAGTGTTTTAATAAGAAGAACTATAAACGTGCGAACTGAGTCATAAAAGGATTAAAGGATTGTGAGAAAGCTGCACAAGTCATTACTGATATAAAGGGATGCCGCTCGGAAGCAGGTAGCTAGTACTGCACGTGTTTTTTTTTTCTATGAAGCGAACACCCTTAGCTACGGACCATACAGCCGCGCTACATAGAAAATAAACACGTGCAGTTGGTAGTTTGCAGCTCGGTTCGGAAACGCACTTTTACACACAACACTAGAGTAGTTCAATAAGACCTGTAAGAGCGAGCAAGAGGTCCGATTAAAATGATTTAGGGCTCAATTCGCACGTTTGTAATAGCTCAGGTATAAAAATATAACAGACAATAATAATATAAACAAACCGCTTCTAAAAAGAAAAACTGAAGCTGGTGAAGTTCGAAATAGTTTTGTTGCGTCGTTAACTTCATTTTCATATATATGTAGGTGCGGAACAATCGTCAAGTTAGTCGCTAATAAACACCTTTGAAGACAAGACGCATTTGTGATTTTCAAACCAGTTTCCAGTACACACAAAAGTGAACCTAAACAACGTCAACATATGGTCGATATCTCGCCGGATCATTCACCAGTTACCCGAGTGCACGCGTCGAGCGGCCGGCTCGCGAGAACAATAGGACAGCGCATTCCTGAGCGATAAGGATTTGTAACGATGTCTAATACAGATGAATTATTAAGTGTATTGGAAGATACTGCTTCATTATTGCAAAAAGCTCAAGTTAATCTCAAGAAATGCCCGAAATCACGATTAACTAAAGGATATATTGAAACCCGTATACAGGCGATAGAAGATTATTGGTCTACCTTCAAAACCGCGCATCATTCTTTGGTAAAAATAACGCCGAAGGAACAAAAGGCAATATTACCGTATTTTGCTAATGAGGAGTTTTATATCTATGAAGACTTATATCTTATTTTGTTGGCTGATTTACGTGATATGTTGAATGAACAGAATACATTAGCGCCGACTACGTCATCGCAAAATAACAGTAGTATCGCGACGAATCCTGATCAACAAAATACACTCGTGAGGTTACCAAGAATACAGCTACCATCTTTTAGTGGAAAATATGAAGAATGGCCTACGTTTCAAGATTTGTTTACATCGTTAGTGCATACGAACACAACTATTAGTGACGTACAAAAGTTACATTATTTAAAGTGTAGTGTTACTGGAGAAGCAGAGACCTTATTGAAACATATCCAGGTAACACAGAAAAATTATGAACAAGCTTGGGACATTTTAAAAACTAGATATGGAAACAAACGTTTGATTATGAACTCGGTATTAAAACAGTTAGTCTATCAAAAGAAAATGAGTTCTCAGTCACCTAATCTAATTAAAAGTTTATTGGACACCACGACAGATTGTTTAAATAACCTTCAAAATTTAAATATATGCTTAGATTCATGGGATCCTATAATCATTTTTCTGGTTGTTCAGAAATTGGACCCTGAGTCACACAAGGATTGGGAACAATACGCATACAAAGAAGATGTTGATGACTTACCCAAATGGAACGATCTGAAAAAGTTTCTTCAGTCCACATACCGAACACTGGAGCTTGTCACACCAGCTACACAAAATAAAGCAACAAAAGAGCGTGCTGTTTATATCTCAAGTACGTCGTCGCCACCGTCAGGAAAAACATGTGTTCTATGCAATGAAAATCACACGTTATGTCACTGTAAAGAATTTACAAAACTGCAACCTAATGAACGAGTTAATTATGCAAAAAACAACAACCTATGCTACAACTGTTTAGTACCAGGACATTCGTCAAGAAAATGTAGACTACCAGTGTCCTGTCGTATATGCAAAAGGCGTCACCATAGCCTTCTACATCTCAACAAAGAACCTGAGACTTCGGTACAAGAGACCTCCACGCAACCGAAGACTGCTCAAAACAATGTAGAAGAACAAAAGGAAGTTACTGTCAATACAACGGTCGCCTCACACCACAGTACTAGACAAGGCATAGCACTACTAGCTACGGCAACAGTGACAGTACGAAACGAGCAAAACCACACTGTTGTACTACGCGCATTAGTGGACCAAGGTTCGCAGATAGCACTTATTAGTGAAAAAGCAACTCAAATGCTCAATCTGACCAAACGATCAACGAGAGGAAGTATCATTGGAGTGGGCTCAACGAAGACAAATGTAAACCACGTGGTACAGCTGCAAATCGGTTCCCGCTGGAACACAAACTTCAAGATAGATGTCGAAGCATTCGTCATGTCTAAGCAACTTACCACTAAACTCCCTCCAAAAACAATTACTGCTGATAACTGGCCACATCTAGAAGGACTCAACCTGGCTGACTCGAACTACGATACACCAGGCCCAATAGACTTACTCCTAGGTGTCAAACAATACTCTCAAATCGTACAAGAAAAACTTATCAAGGGTCCACCGGGTACACCTTGTGCACAGAAAACATACCTTGGATGGATTCTCTTCGGTGAAATAAATACAAGGTCACAAGATGATTCTGCTCTTGTTCTTCATCACCAAGTAGACATGGATATCATGCTTAAATCTCTGTGGGAAATAGATACAGAAAACAAAAGAAACTTAACAAAAGAAGAAAAATTATGTGAAACAGTTTATGAAGAAACACACACACGTACAGAAGAAGGAAGATATATGGTAAAGTTACCTTTGAAAACACCACAGCCAACATGTCTAGAAGGAAACACAAAAGAAATAGCCAAAAACAGACTGCTACAATTGGAAAGAAAATTTAGAAGAACACCCAACCTGAAAGAAAACTACAAGAAAGTAATGAAAGAATACTTAAATTTAAACTATATGGAAGCAATACCTGAAAAAGAAGTCATAAATGAAAAGGTTGTATACTTACCTCACCATGCCGTCGTCCGGGAAGACAAAGAAACATCGAAGACTCGCGTGGTTTTTGACGCATCGGCGAAGGGCTCAAACCAAGTCTCGCTCAACGATGAGTTGATGGTTGGTCCTCAGCTCCAGGAAGATCTAAGAAACATTATCATGAGATGGAGAATGAAACGTGTTTGTTACGCCAGCGATATAACAAAAATGTACCTGCAAATTTATGTTTACCCAGAAGACGCCAATAAGTATCAGCGTATTCTGTGGCGAGAAGAGGAACATGACAGCATTAAGAAATATCGCTTGCTTCGAGTTACATTCGGAACAGCATCAGCACCATATCTCGCGGTGAAAACACTCCATCAAGTTGCTGATGATGAAGGTCAAAATTACCCGAATGCAGTCAAAATAATCAAAGAAAATTTCCTTGTTGATGATTTGTTAGCGGGTGAAGATACATCAGATCAAGCCATAACATCTGCAAAAGAAGTATCTGACATATTGAAAAAGGGTGGATTCACACTCTCAAAATGGTCATCTAATTGTCCGCAATTCATGAGATCCATTGACACAAAAAAACGAAGTTCTGTTGCACACCTAGAGATAAACAAAATGGATGGCACTGTAAAAGCACTAGGTTTGATTTGGAATTTGGGAACAGACCAATTTCAATACCAATTGAAACTACCAACAACTTCTCAAAACATTACAAAAAGAACAATCTTGTCAGACGTTCAAAAACTATTCGATCCCTTGGGATGGATTGCCCCAAGTGTAGTGATGGCTAAGATGTTTATACAAAAGCTGTGGCTGGAAAAGTTCGATTGGGATGACATAATAAGCCCTGAACTACAAGAAGAATGGATGACTATTCGTGAAGAATTCAGAAATGTAAACAACATTTACATTGATCGATGGCTCGGAACCTATAGCACAGAAATGAAAGATGTACAAATTCATGGCTTCAGCGATGCATCCATGAAAGCTTATGCAGCAGTTGCATACATAAGAATCGAATCTCAAGATGGGCATGTCACAACAAAACTAATAGCAGCAAGGACAAGACTCGCGCCACTAAAAACTGTATCATTACCACGTTTGGAACTTTCTGGATCATTACTTCTTTCAAGATTACTGAATCAAATAGGAAAAGCTATGAGGATATCAACAGCACAAATGTTTGCGTGGACGGATTCTACAATTGTTATTGCATGGCTATCCGGAGAACCACATAGATGGAAAACATTTGTAGCCAATCGAGTCGCAGAAATCACTGAAAATCTCAATAACAACCAATGGTACCACGTTGCATCAGAAGATAATCCTGCAGACATTGCATCCAGAGGCATGTTACTTGCTGAACTGAAACAATCAGAGTTATGGTGGAACGGTCCAAAATGGTTATCTGAAAGGAAAATAATATTAAAACAGCCTGATGTCATCGTCACTGACCTGGAACAGAAAAAGGATAAATTACAAATAAATATTAAAATTCAAGAAGAAGAAGAACATAATTTCACAGCAAAATTTAAGCAATTTGATAACTTACAAGAATTACTTAAAGTTATAACATACTGTCGAAGATTTCTTAATTACAAGAGAGAATTGAATACTTACGGAAATTGTAGAAGTTTAACAACAGAAGAATTACATACATCATTGATAAAATGCATTAAGCTAGTACAAAATGAAGAATTTACAGATGAAATTAACAGATTAAAACTAAATAAAAATGTGAAGAAAAATAGTAACATTAAAACACTTACCCCATACTTAGACCAAGATGGTGTCCTCAGGGTGGGCGGTCGTCTTCGACATGCAAATTTAGACGAAAAAAGCAAACATCCTATAATACTAGGACATAACAACAATTTAATTCCTTTACTCATAGCAGATGCTCATGCTCAAACACTGCATGGCGGTGTTCAGTTAATGTTGTGCGTTTTACGCTCTAAATATTGGATCATTCGAGCTAAAGGATTAATAAAAAACTTCAACCGGAAATGTTTAGTGTGTGCAAAGCAAAGAGCTAGTACACGAACTCAGATAATGGGAGATCTGCCAAAGGAAAGAGTAACCCCTACTAGAGCCTTCCTACACAGCGGCGTGGATTATGCTGGTCCATTCCAAATATTAATGTCACGGGGAAGAGGCATGAAAACTCAAAAGGCATACATTGCTTTATTTGTTTGTATGTCTACAAAGGCAATACACCTGGAGCTGGTAGGAGACCTTACATCAGAAGGATTCATTGCTGCATACAAACGCTTTGTATCAAGAAGAGGTAAATGTAGCCACATGTGGAGCGACCAAGGGAGAAACTTTGTTGGTGCAGAAAAGGATTTAGCCGCAGCATGGCAAGAAGCTAACTTGAATTTTGAGAAAGACATTGCACACAAGTTGGCTTTGGAAGGTACACAGTGGCATTTTATACCCGCCTACAGTCCTAACTTTGGAGGCCTCTGGGAGGCTGGTGTAAAGTCCCTGAAGACTCACCTGAAACGCGTGTTGACAACAAATCTCACCTTCGAAGAAATGACAACAGTACTGTGCCAAATCGAGGCGTGTCTAAATTCAAGACCTCTATGTCCTATTGGTGACTCAGATACAGATTCTATAGAACCCCTCACGCCTGGTCATTTCTTGATACATGAAGCCCCAATCGTCGTGCCCTCACCAGATTTTAAAGACACAAAAATTCATAACTTATCACGATGGCAATACACTCAAAAGCTCGTAGGTGACATCTGGCGACGGTGGCATGACGAATATTTAACAAGTCTACAACAACGTCCTGTCTGGCATAAGAAGAAACAAGAATTCTCTGTTGGCGACATAGTTTTAATCAAAACCGATGGAATACCGGCTGGAAAGTGGTTACTTGGCCGAATTGTAGACAAGCATCCCGGTAACGATGGATTCACACGAGTGTATAGCGTTAAATCTGGCCATAACATTGTGAAGAGATCTGTCACGAAACTATGTCCACTGCCTGTTGATACTAACTGATTACTAACTACTTATTATTGTATAACTTTATCAAACGACATTTCAATTTTGCATGCAGGCATATCTATTCGTATTGTTATATGTAACTTAACTTCATTGCAAATTAATACCTAACATAACACCGTAGTTACAGTAATTTATGTTTGAACTTTTCATAATTGGAAACGCTGCATACTGCTTATCAAGTTTTTCTATGTTTAATAATTGTGTTTACAGTCCACTAAGTATTATTTTAAAGGGCCTTGTTGTCCCTTTGGTGGGCGGTATGTTGCGTCGTTAACTTCATTTTCATATATATGTAGGTGCGGAACAATCGTTAAGTTAGTCGCTAATAAACACCTTTGAAGACAAGACGCATTTGTGATTTTCAAACCAGTTTCCAGTACACACAAAAGTGAACCTAAACAACGTCAACAAGTTTAATGAAGTATGTACTAACCTCCAAAATGGCATGTTCTCGTATGTAAGCCACAAACTCGGGGTGCATTCTTGGAAGATCATCAGTTAAAACATGCTGTTGGTATCTAGCATGATGTAGGCCTCGCCGACACATCACACAGTTGCGATTTTCTTCCATAACGATGTTCCAAATCGATAAGCACTACCAATAGTCCACAACACTAGCCAAGATAAACGTTTGTAGCGGGTAACAATGTCCAAAAGGGGCGCCGGGGTCAGTGATGAAAACGGTATAACAAAGTACTAGGTAGAATAAACAGCTGCGGAACGTCGTTTCACGCACAGAACGATACAACGACTAGTGAATGTCGCGGCACAAAAGGCTGTCCACTGGCACAGCGCACCACCTACCCCACCCCGCGGCTGGTTCCCTATCCCCGAGGTCTATAGTCACCGTTGTAACAAAAAACAGAAATGTTAAAGATAATACTACTTTTTTATGTAAAAAAACATATTTTCAAAAGTGTTCACCATTATCATATCATATCACGATATAATGCATGAATACTAACACAATAGACGTATAAAAAAAAGAAGGACTCCGCGCCACGCATATCGAAAGTGAAGCACCGTACCGATCTATGTGTGCGTGATATGAGTACCTGCAAAGACGCCGTCGCTTGTGTCACGTAATGGCGTCCGGTTGGCATACTATGATGTAAATGTGTGCGTGAGGCGTGTTTGTACAAACGGTCCTGGCATACTTACTGTGCTTCACTTTCGATATGCGTGGCGCGGAGTCCTCCTTTTTTTATGAGTCTATGAGTAACACAATACATTTCTCGTTTTAAATAATGTTGTTTTACATTGTTTTTTTCGTATTTCAACCATGATAGGTATGTAATATTATCGTACTTGCAATTATGATATTAACTAAAACTGGAAATTTGGGGGCTTGCCGTGGTTTTCAGACAAGGATTTGGGACATGTCGCCATAGTAAATATTTTTCCTGATTAAAAGACCTATCCAATGACACCACAATGATTGCTATTGGAGCGAGTACCAAAATGCCCATTCTCCTTTAGAGTGCTGATTATAGAATGGAATGTATAATTTGCTTAAGTTCAGATGTTAGTTAATATGGATTGCACTTATGTATCGAAAAAATCCCGGGATTCCGGAACGACAATTTTTATGTTCTGATTTTGGAATCGAATGTTTTAGTTAGGTACTTGCGTTCAGGTGTTGGCTAATATGGATTGCACTATTGTATCAAAAAAATCCCGGAATTCCGGGATTCACAAATTTAGAGTGCTGATTATAGAATGGAATGTATATTTACTTACGCTTAGGTTTTGGCTAATATGGAATGCACTTTAGTATCGATCGTCAATTTGTCGCGATTCCGGAATTGATAAATTAAGTATTTTTTGACTATTAGAGGGTAACTTTTATATCACTAAATTTTCACAGGGTGTTTTTCTCATGAACAACTTTCACTATGGGATCAACCCTAAATCACGAAACATAAATCAGCTGTTTCATACGTTTTGGTCGAGTAGGTATTAAACTTTTGTATCAAACATCGTAAATTTTTCGTGATTTCAGAGTTGGTCCCATAGTGAAAGCTGCTGAAAATGTAAATCCAAGATGGCGGCTGCGAATATTTTCAAATTTTTCGGCATAGGTGTCGTTTTTATGCTTTTCGAGGGTGTTAAAGCTGATAGTGACATTAAAATATAAATTCAAGATGGCTGCTGCCAAAGTTTTCAAATTTTTCGTCATGGGTGTCGTTTTCTTGCTTTTTGAGGGTGTTAAAGCTGACAGTGTCATTAAAATATAAATCCAAGATGGCCGCTGCGAACATTTTCAAATTTTTCGTCATAGGTATCGTTTTCATGCTTTACGAGGGTGTTAAAGCCGATAGTGACATTAAAATGTAAATGCAAGATGATTGATGGTTTTTTTTAATTACTATCACACGTGTTTTCAGGTTGAAACGCGATACGCTGCGCTGACGCAGGGTTAGTTAACTAAGCATCAGCCAAGCGTCACGCATTTTGACTTCACTATCGGCATTAGCACACTCCAAACCCATGAAAACAATTTATATTTTAACGCCACTATCGGCTTTCTCGAAAACCATGAAAACGACACACATGACGATAAGTTAGAAAATTTTACAGCCGCCATTTTGGATTTACAATTTATCGCCACTATCGGCTTTAAAACCCTCGAAAACCATGAAAACGACACCCATGACAAAATATTTTTAAATGTTGGCAGTCGCCATCTTGGATTTACATTTTAACGCCACTATCGGTTTTAACACCCTCAAAAACCATGAAAACGATACCCATGATGAAAAGTTTGAAATTTTTGCAGCCGCCATCTTGCATTTACATTTTAACGCCGATATCGGCTTTAAAACCCTCGAAAACCATGAAAACGACACCCATGACAAAAAAAAATTTTTGGCAGTCGCCATCTTGGATTTACATTTTAACGCCACTATTGGCTTTAAAACCCTCGAAAACCATGAAAACGACAACCATGACGAAAAAATTAAAATGTTGGCAGCCGCCATGTTGGATTTACATTTAAACGCCACTATCGGCTTTAAAACCGTCGTAAACCATGAAAACGACACATGACAAGAAGTTTGAAAATTTTGCAGCCGCCATCTAGAATTTACATTTTAACATAACTATCGTTTTTAAAACCCTCGAAAACCATGAAAACGACACCCATTGACAAAAAAAAAATGTTGGCAACCGCCATGTTGGATTTACATTTTAACGTCATTATCGGCTTTAACACCCTCAAAAACCATGAAAACGACACCCATGACGAAAAGTTAGAAAATTTTGCAGCCGCCATTTTGGATTTACATTTTAACGCCACTATCGGCTTTAAAACTCTCGAAAACCATGAAAACGACAGCCATGACGAAAAGTTTGAAAATTTTGCAGCCGCCATCTTGGATTTACATTTTAACGCCACTATCGGCTTTAAAACCCTCGAAAACCATGGGAACGACACCCATGACGAAAAATTAAAAAAAATCGCAGCCGCCATCTTGGATTTACATTTTGACGTCAATATCGGCTTTAACACTCTCGAAAACCATGAAAACGACACCCATGACGAAAAATTTGAAAATGTTTGTAGCCGCCATCTTGGATTTACATTTTACATTACTATCGGTTTTAACACCTTCGAAAACCATAAAAATGACACCCATGACTAAAAGTTTGAAAATTTTGCAGCCGCCATCTTGGGTTTACATTTTAACGCCACTATCGGCTTTAAAACCCTCGAAAACCATAAAAATGACACCCATGACTAAAAGTTTGAAAATGTTCGCAGCCGCCATCTTGGATTTACATTTTAATGTCACTATCAGCTTTAACACCCTCGACCCCATTGTTACGTATGTGTATCAGTCTTTATAAAATATATATTATCTGTGGTATTTCCGGATCCTGTTGTCTTGTCACCGACTCCGATCGCTCGTCATGCAATGGCTGAATACACGATACATAAAATAGTCTGGTCGTCTTATTTATTTATAATATCTGGCCACCCGTCGTAACATGGTGTCAGAAGATACAGAAGAAAAAGAAGTCACAAAAAACCACAAAAGTAAGTGCCGCAAACAGTCAAAAAAAAAAAAAAAAAAAAAAATTTCGAGTAAAACGTCGCCGCGTGGTCCAGCCCTAAAATGCCGGAAAATAAAAACGCAAATAATACAAGTTATCCCCTGCCGCCGAGTAATTTCAGCTTAGATATCAACAACTCGAACATGCCATTGGCTTGGAGAAATTTCAACACAAGTCTAGAGATTTACATGATAGCCAACAATTTAGAAGAACAACCAGACAAACGAAAGGTAGCCATTTTACTACAAATCATAGGCCCAGACGCTCTTCAGATATTTTACTCGTTTAACATACAAATTGACAAGATCACCTATAAGGATTTACTCGCCAAATTTGAAGACTACTTCACACCACGTGTCAATATTTCCGTCGAAAGACATAAGCTGTTCAACAGAAAACAAGGTCCAGATGAAGAAATTGAGACATATGCCACGGATCTCAAGAATCTAAGTATCCAATGCAATTTTGAAGGTCTTGCCGATGATATAGTAAAGGACATATTCTCATGGAACTTAAATTCATCTTGCTCGTACATCAGAGAACGTATCCTGATCGAGAAACCATCAACATTTGATGCCGCCGTCAGTCTCGCTAAAACACTAAGAAATACTAGGTTACAGGCTAAAGCTTTATCAAGCCAAGAAGTAAGTGTCGTTGCCAGTCGTCAATCGCATCACAGTCGCCAAACACATCGTAGTCAAGAGAGTCGCAATCAAAAAAGTCACAGTCAAAGAAGTCACAGTCGTCAAAGAAGTCATAGCCGTCAAGAAAGTCAAAGTCATCAGTCTCAAACAAGTCAAAGTCGTCAATCAAGTAAAGCATCGTCCAGTCAAGAACCTCAATCCAAACAGTCAACCAAGAATTGTTCCAGATGTGGTCAAGTTCACCGAACAAAATGTCCAGCCATAGGAGTCATCTGTAACAACTGCCACAAGCCCAATCACTTTGCCAAGTGTTGCCGCAGCAAACATGTGAGATCCATAGAAGAAGAAGAAGAAAGTACGGGTACTGATACTTATTTTCTAAATAGTCTTTTCACTAATGAGATTTCTGTCAGCAAAAAAAACCCTTATCATACAACTTTGTCCATAAATAGTAAGAATGTAGACTTTTTACTTGATACAGGTGCTGACACTAACATTTTATCATTTAACTCTTATAAAAAACTTAATTTGCCATTGAGTAGTTTAAAGAAAAGTAGTCACAAACTATCAACCTTTAGCGGTGAAGTATTACCGACTGTAGGTCAATGCATTCTGTCTGTCACACATAACAACAAACTATACAATGTTAATTTCCACATTATAGATATACCCTGTAGGAATATTATTGGTCGCAACAGTTGTGAGAATTTAAAATTAGTTAAAAGAGTCCATAATGTCCAATTTCATGAGTCACTCAATGTATCACAGCTTGACAAATATAAAGATCTCTTCTCAGGAATAGGTTGTCTTAAAGATTATGAATGTCATTTGTCAATGAAGCCTGATGCTGTACCGTCTATAGATGCCTGTCGTAGAATTCCATTCAGTCTCTTAGAACAATTAAAAGAAGAATTAGCCATGTTAAAAAAAAATCAAATTATAGTCAAAGTCGAGGAACCTACTGAATGGGTAAGCTCAATTGTAATTGCATCAAAGAAAAATGGTAAACTACGCCTGTGCATTGATCCAAGAAAACTTAATAAAGCCATTATGCGTCCTCATTATCAATTTCCAATTATTGATGAAATTAAATCCAGCCTCTCTGGTTCACAATATTTCACTACCCTAGATGCAAACAAAGGTTTTTATATGCTAAAGTTAGATGAAGCTTCCTCAAAACTATGTACATTCATCACACCTCAAGGTAGATATAGATTCCTAAGACTTCCCTTCGGGATAAATGCAGCCCCAGAACTGTTTCATTCCATCATGACAAATAGATTCAGTGATATTCCAGGAGTCAAAATCATGATGGATGATTTCCTAATTTACGGTCAAACTAAACAAGAACATGATTTTAGGTTAAAACAAGTCTTAGATAGAGCTAGAGAAATAGGAATAAAATTTAATAAAGACAAGTCTAATATATGTAAAAGTGAAGTCAAGTACCTAGGACACATCTTTTCTAAAGATGGTGTGAGAGTTGATGAAAACAAAGTGAAAGCCATTTGCAGTATGCCACCACCAACAAATGTCACAGAATTACAAAGGTTTTTAGGTATGGTTACATACTTAGGCTCATACATAGAGAATTTGTCAGATAAAACTTCTAATTTAAGAACACTTCTGTCTAAAGATAATGAATGGTCTTGGCAAGAGAGACATAATGTAGAATTTAATGAATTAAAGGAATGTATAACAAAAGCCCCTGTCTTGACATATTATGATCAAAATAAACCAATTACACTGTCAGTTGATTCGTCTAAAGATGCCATGGGTGCAGTGATTTGCCATGATAAACACCCCATAGCATATGCTTCAGCTTCATTAAGCTCATGTCAACAGTCATACTCTCAGATTGAGAAAGAGCTGTTAGCAATCCTATTTGGTTGTACAAAGTTTCACCAATATGTCTATGGTCGCCACACTTTAGTTGAAACAGATCACAAACCAATAGTATCGCTGTATAAAAAACCAATTTATAACATTCCACCCCGTCTTCAAAGAATAATGCTAAGATTACAACCATATGACCTGAACGTAACTTACAAACCAGGTAAATATCTTTATGTAGCTGATACTCTGTCTAGAGCAGCTTTACCAGAACAGTCATTACATGATCTAGATTCTGATCTAGATTTACATGTCAATTTAGTCATTAGATCACTGTCAGTTAGTCCAAATAAACTTAAATCTATTCAAGAACAGACTTCCCAAGACAATGAATTGTCACTCTTAAGTAAATATTGCATAACAGGTTGGCCTGAACATAAAAAATTGCTTCCAGACATACTTAGGCCTTATTTTCCTTTAAAAACCGATATACATATAATTAATGGTATTGTCTTCAAAAACAACAGTGTCATTATACCAGTAGCCATGAGAAAAGACATTTTGAAACAGATACATGAAGGTCACCAAGGTATTCATAGTTGCCAAAGATTGGCAAGAAATCTAGTATACTGGCCCAATATGTACTCTGATATAGAAAAATATGTTAATAATTGTCATAACTGTCTCACTAACAGACGCAGCAATTCCAAAGAGTCACTACAGCCCCATGAGGTAAAACCAATCCCTTGGAATAAAGTCGGAGTTGATCTATTTGATTTCAATTCAAACAAGTATGTCATAGTCGTAGATTATTTTTCCCAATATGTCGAGCTTGTAAAGCTAGCAGGTGGTTCTACTAGTAAAATTGTCATTAGTCACCTAAAGTCTATATTTTCCAGACATGGAATACCCAACATTCTAATTTCAGACAATGGTCCCCCATTTAACTCAAAAGAGTTTAATCATTTTGCTTTAGATTGGCAAATACAACATATTACATCAAGTCCCTATTATCCACGGTCTAATGGTCTTGTAGAAAGAACCATAGCCACGGTTAAAAACATATTAAAGAAATGTCTTACTGATAATACAGACCCTCATCTAGGATTATTACAGTATAGGAATACACCTAAAGAAAATATGTATTCGCCTGCCCAATTACTAATGTCCAGGACACTCAGAACTAAACTTCCAGTCTTAGAACAAACTCTGAAACCTAAAATACCTAACTACAGGTCTCTAACAAATAAAACTCAAATAAAAGTGAACAAATCACAGATTTATTATAATAAACATACTAAACCGTTGTCTTCCCTAAACATTGGTGATAAAATTTACTTCCAGAAACAGCCAGACAGTATTTGGACACCTGGTACTGTGTCAGACATAGGTCCACAGCCTAGATCATATACTATTGTCTCCCCGGAAGGTACTTTTCGCCGTAATCGCCAACATATC
Source organism: Cosmia pyralina (assembly GCA_946251885.1). Taxonomy (NCBI): domain Eukaryota; kingdom Metazoa; phylum Arthropoda; class Insecta; order Lepidoptera; family Noctuidae; genus Cosmia; species Cosmia pyralina. The sequence goes on from OX276345.1 coordinate 7,572,868, forward strand.
CTACAGCCAAAACATTCACCAACTGAGTCCGCTCCTAGTAGAAGAAGTTCACTTCAATCCCCATCAGTTCCACTTGACACTGATCCACCGTCGCCTTCCAATATACTGCCGTCGTCATCTCCATCTAATTATCAATCTCCTTGTACAAGTAATCCTGTCCAAGAATCTGAAACAAAAACAAACACATCACATACACCAAATAAACAAACTCAACACACAACTTATTCTTCATTCGGTAGAGCAATAATAAAGCCCCGAAGATTTTGAAAATTGGTCTAGATTAAGTTCTTAATTTGTACTTAGTTTTAATTTAATATACTAAATGTATTGTTTGTTGTACAAGCATTGTCAAACCTAATTTTGTTTTGTTAGTAGCTGTCAAAACTTAGTTAAGTCAATTTGATAGACGTCACTGTCAGAACTGTCGCAATGTAAATGTCAGTCAAGTCAACTTGTCACTTCTTAGAGATGTTCCGTTCCACTTAGTCTACTAGTATATAAGAATTTTGTTAATGTTAAAAAAAAAAAAAAAAAAAAAAAAGAGTATACTTACGTACCATGTTCCACGTAATGATTCCATTTTCTTTTCTTAATAAGGGAGATGTTACGTATGTGTATCAGTCTTTATAAAATATATATTATCTGTGGTATTTCCGGATCCTGTTGTCTTGTCACCGACTCCGATCGCTCGTCATGCAATGGCTGAATACACGATACATAAAATAGTCTGGTCGTCTTATTTATTTATAATATCTGGCCACCCGTCGTAACACCCATGAAAACAACCCACCGATATATTGACGGACCTTCCAGGGACATCTATTTTAAATCGGCAGCTTTGTATTTCTCGCGGGGACCACGTGTAACAAACGATTCCGTTTCGTTGAAATATTAATTTATGTGATCCCGATTTCCTGGTATTTTTAAATAAATAAAACTACATTTTATAAGAAGTCGTTTCCATACCTTGTATCCGATTAGTTGTACATTCCCACATTTTCTGGAATCCCGGTATTTATATTAAGAAAAAAAATATTAAGAAGCCGCTTCCATAGTTTGTTAGCCAAATATTAACTTTAGGTAAATATGCATCCGATTATCCGATCACTACTTATAACGTATGATTTAAAACACAAACACAAAATTTTCACATCCGCCATCTTGAATTTTCATTTTGACTTCACTACCGTTTTTGGCTCCCTCGAAAACCATAAAAACGACACCCCATGATCAGTTTTGAGTACAAAAAGTCACAGTATACGATAAAATATCGTGTTCTATACATTCGAAAAATAGCGCTTTGTGAACGTAGCCATGGTTAGGCGGTAACCGTATCACTCAGTGCCCATGTTCTAAAGCAAGTTCGTCGATGACGTATCCTATTGTTGGTTTGTAACTTTTAACATATTGATACTTGCACTTTTGTTTAGGTAAATAGTCCTATGGGACGGCAATCCCACATGAGCGGGGCCGGTTAGACAATATACTAAATTAATTTTGATGTCTTAGAATAGTAGATTCGATAAATTATAGTGTAGCAGTAGGTACATCCCTTGATAATAAAGTACGGCAATTGTTCCTTCATATGGAGTTGTCACTAATTACTGATCTTCATGAGCAGTGGTCAACATCAAAAACAAAAGAATATGTTTGCAGCATAAGCAAAACAGTACGACCATTTTTAGCCCATTCTAAAAAAAAATTTTTTATTCAGTCACTAAAGGGTTTGTAGGGGATGCAAGTTAGACACACAATATACTAAAACAACAGCCACATTTTATAAAACTTTCCTTTACAGTACGTTTGTAGTTGTGGTCTCTCTCAGCAGCCAAAATACACAGAGAGTTAGGACTGGTGACGCGGGAGCAAGCGACCGACGACGAAGCAGCTTGTCCTGAGGTCGAAACGCGCAGCCTTTTTTTTTTTTTTTTTTGTGGATGGGAAATCATCAAATGACTTCTCCCGCTCCGGGCAGAGCGGGAGGGTGTGTCAGACTTTTACTGACTAAAACCCACCCGTGTTCCTTCAGTTGCCCCGCAGCCTTCAGTAGCAATTTCCCACTGCTTGCGAAGTTTTTCGTTTTTAGTGGATAAATAAACAAACCCTGTTCCTGCATAGGAACGACACGAACAGGCGTAATACCTAATGGCATAACACGAATACACTGAGTGATTCTTACAGATTATTTCTGACGAACCCGGCTATCGCTAAAAAATATAACAGTAGATTGTGCACACGGGATTTCTCATTAACTGTCAGCTAACCATTAATATTTATTTTTATTATAAATATAGATGGTATAAGAGGCCTAAACTTCATGTTTTCTGTGTACGTTATGCGAACTATCAAATAACAGTAGGTATATAACAAAATATAAAAAAAAGAATCGAAAAAAATATAACAGTTGAGAATCAAACTTTTAACCACGGGTTTGCAAAGCAGTCGTCGAACCGTTAAGCTATTTAGTTTGATGAAAGTTTACTAAAATAGCCGTTTAAAGGTTCAATCTGTAACTATCCGCTATATTCGTTTCCTACTCAGCCCAATGAAGTAATGGAATAATTCGCTTTTACATTATGTTTTAATGTCACTTATATCGTCGTAGACAACGACCGATACCGATTATCAGCATTCTCCTGCCCTTATCCCAATTTTTTTTTGGGATCGATGCAACTTGATTTTTTTCTTCCATACTTCTCTATTAGTCGTCATCTCGATAGTCATTCCCTTTCTAGCCACATCATCTTTCACACAGATCATCCATCGTTTCTTTGGTATTCCCTTACTCGTATAGTCATCCAAAATCATAATCAAAACATTCCAGACGACATTTTCTGCATTTCTCCGCATCACATGCCCATACCATGATAACCGATTTCCACACACACCGATACCGATACCGGCACGATATCTACCGGCGAAGACAGTGCGGGGTGAGAGTAGCGGGCATTCTTTCAATTGAGCAAACTTTTTCAAACTGCCGCCGACTTAGTAGTGTGGTTGTTTGTCGTGTCGCGATGGTCATCGATATTCACCAATATCATGGGGCTGATAATAATTGTACGTATTGTTATCGAATCGTGTTGGTATAGTTATCTGATAATGTGAAAACAAAACGACATTTTATGTAATAATCTTAGTTCACTCCACCGTAGACACCATAAAATGTAAACCTAAGGAAAAAAAAATCGACCTAAGAAAAACTAATTAAGTTGATCAACTGGAAATATTTTACACTGTAGCATAGATTTTCCGCGAAATCGTCGACAGCGCGTCGTAAATAAACACGTCGCGCTACATTTGGGGGAGGCGGAGGTAGCGTTTCAAAGGCCTACAGGCCGGAACAACCTAGCCTTAAGTTATTTATTTTTTTCTATTGTAATATTCCATTTTGTAGCTGTTTGTTGTTTCTACTTAATAAAATAAAATAAAATAAAATAAAATATTATAATTAAACGTTGATTGAGCAAAACCAATGAATAAAATTCTAATGTAGGTAAGAACTTGATGTTGTGGGTAGTATATTTGTAAAGTTCTAATTTTAAGACAACACTGTTTATGATTAGTATACTACTGTTTGTTTTCCCAAATGAAATAAATAAATAAACTTCATCCACCAGCCACAACTTCACCCCGACCGTCCCTACAAACAAACACCATGTACACAAATGCGTATATACCCAATGCTCAAGGAAGGGACTGTCAACTTTACCACTCAGAGTCCTCAAGATAATATTGGGAGCCTCCCTCACTCTGCTCATAACTGAGGCACTGAGGCTCTTGCGTAAGATAGCGTAGAAATCGTCTGTTCGTGCACGCGCAAACATATCAGACGCACTACAGTAGCGAGGCAAACCCAACATTACCCTGAAGGCATTGTTGTATTGGTTGAGATTCTGAGTTCGATTCCCGGATCGGTTAAAGTGTTATTGAGGTTTTCCATCTGGGTTTTTTTTTTTTTTTTTTTTTTTGGTTTTCTAAGTAGCAGTTTGGATTTGTTCTCGTTTGATGGAAATAGACTCACACCCCCTATTACATGGGACTTGAAATAAACGGGGTTATGATGACATTAGACATTTGAAGTGAATGAATAGCTTTGTGTCCAAACGATTGAGCTACAAACCGAAATAACTGAGCCGGTTCTGGCGTATCGCCCGAAAGCAATACCCCTAGTTATTTTGAGTGGGTAACTGAAACACAATTCCCAAGAGGCAATTTGGTTTGTATGCCTTTGAGCATGAGTATGCCATTGTTCGTATCAATCGGTGCTGTTCCTAATATCTAATCGAGTGTTTCAGAGTTTAAATCGATTAGTTAAGAGGCATTTCGATCGTGATTTTTGATTTAAATTTAATCAAAAATAGATGTGTTTTTGAAAGATGTTATCAATTAGCGAACTAGTAAATAATATTAATTTAATAGGTAATTATTAAACAAACATTTTTATTTTGGCATTTATTTAATTCATTTCAAAAACAGATAATACTTTTTGAACTGAGTTTATTAGATAGCACAATAGAAATGTGTTTTAAAATGAGATACCTATATTATTTACTAGTTCGCTAATTGATTACATTTTTAAAAATTTGGTTCCGTGTGAGCGCGAGAGGTGATAAAAAACAACAGCCCTCTTAAAAGGAATAAATACACTTTTTGAACTTATTTTCTTTATCAGCTTTAAAGCAGCAGAGAAAAACCAGCCAGCTATTAAAAAGAAAAACTCGATTTCCGAGAAAACCGATAAACGCTACTCCTTACGCTCATCAACTACTAAACTCATTAGAAACTGCTTATTGACTTTGAAGGCACGACTAACTTTAAACTTTGTATTTATCTTCCAAAATCTGAACTAATTAATACAAGATATTTAATCACCAAAACAAGATTGAGGCTGAGACATTATAATTAGTAGGTATTCTTAGAACTATAGACAAGGTAGAGACGACAATCCTAATCCTAACTCATATCACTATTAAATACTTGGACTACTAGGTATGCATTCTGTGCTAATATTAATGCGAGTGTGAGTTTGGTTTGTTACGCTTTCATGCTAAAACGGCTGAACGGATTTATATGAAACTAGCTTCCGCCCGCGGTTTCACCCGCGTAGACCGGGATAAAAAGTAACCTATGTGTTAATCCAGGGTATAAGCTATCTGCACACCAAATTTCATCCAATTCGTTCCAGCCGTTTGAGCGTGAAGAAGTAACAAACATACAAACACACACACTCACAATCTTTTGCTTTTTTATTCTTTCGTCTGTGGCGCTAACCCGAGCGGCACGCGTGAAATATACCTTAATCTGTGTAGAAGCCGGAGCGGCTCGATTGTCACTGTCTGAATATACATTACAATTACTAACACATTAAAAGTCAAAACGACACTAATCCATACATAATCTGTTAGCTAATTTAATAACAATTCCAACGACATAACTTGTAAGGAGCTACCTATCGCAACTTTAGAGTTATCATCGTTTTAATCAGACGCGCCGTAATCGCGCGGGCCCACCCAGAAGTACCGACACAGATGCGGCGTTTCGTGCAATATACGCGCCACAGATGATAGGATATTATTAGTGTGAGTTAGCGCATGGGTAGACCAAGACCTGGATTAGGATAAAGGATACTTTTTAACCCGGTTGTACGTTCCTGTGGGATAATTACTGACCTCCACGCGATCGAAGCCGCGGGAAAAAACTATTACCATAATAAATTAAACTGCGTATATCTAACGATGTTCCCAGTTTGTATAGAATGATTTTATCAAAAACTTTTATCCAATAGTTTAGGAGCTTATAGCTAGACGGCTGATCGGCTAAAGGTATATAGGTAGGCTATAGCACACATATCAACTCGGAAAGGGATCATCACCGTATCAACTCGAGCCGTGCTATATTCTTTGTATGAAACTCTCTACTGCAACATACACTAATCGGAATCGTAACGTAATCGCCTCGACTCGGGACAAGCTTACGAACCGCGGCGACACGATGACGATCCCTTTCCGATTTGAATTGTGTACCTTTATTGTTTTGAAAAAATCACTTTTTAAATTTGATGTTAGGATTTATTTGATATTCCCAAAATATTCTTATGCGATAGTATTGGTAGTGATATCATTTACTGTCGTATTGAAGAGCTCGTGGCTAAGTAATAACAGCCGCATGGGTCGATCCATCAGGTTAAGCTACGCTTGCCGGGGTTGATCAGTGGATGGGTGACCATCTTTACATAGAGAGACTCCTCCGTGCCTCGGAAAGCACGTTAAGCCGTTGGTCCCGCCTGTCATTCGTGGATCTTTGACAGTCGTTACGGGTCGTCAGAAGCCCGAAAGTCTGACAACCAGTCTTACCAAGGGGTATCCTATTACCCAGTTACTGGGTTGTGGAGGTCAGATAGGCAGTCGCTCCATGTAAAATAATGGTATTCAGCTGCATCCAGTTAGACTGGAAGCCGACCCCAACATGGTTGGGAAAAGGCTAGGCAGATTGATCATTTACTGTCGTATTGTTGTGTCTAACATTGTAGATATTATTATTTAGAAGTTATTCTTAGAGATTTACGTTTTGGAACGGGTAACGAGCATCAACATCCTTAAAAGCATTAATCCCACGCGGGCTGATAACGCCGCATGTCTTGAGGTTTTTCGTGATTATTTTATGAAATTTAAATCAAAGTAAATGATTTCATAGTAAGATGATTGAATTGGTGATTGATTTTTTTGATGTTGATTTTTTAGTATGTGAATGTTTTTTTTTTTGCGTGTCATCATCAGCATCACTTCCTCAAGCTTATATTATAGTTGTTCCAAGAGTGTACTTATGAGACAGGTCTGCAGGTTAAAATCCCATCCATGTTGGTGTAAAGTCTTTGGAATAAAAAGTAGGGCATTTAGAAAGGCAATATCGACTCGTCTCTGACCCTACTGTTAATCTTTGTTCTTACAAATGTATAAATAATGGTGCATATTTCTATTCAAATGAATGAAAGAACAGTTCTTAAAGTTGATTAATAAAACTCAATCTTCCACCAGGTCGCCGTTGCACATGGCGAAGATTCCTGGGACCCCGAGGTGCAACACCCCAGCATTCTGCAGCATCAACTGAGACCGAGCTGCCTCCAATAGATACCAGAGATCTGTGGATACAAGACTCAAGGTAGAGTATGAAAAAAGGCTTGTCTATGTTAACGTATAGGTTCTTTCAGAGACAATCTAGAAGTTCCTCTATTTTTAAAAGGCTTGCAGTATATCAAACAAGATCATTGATAATATTTTTCATATAAACTATTAATACTCCATTTACAATAAGATTAGACAACAAACCAAACAAACCTACCACAAACTTTTTTTACAGTCCGTTCAACCGATTTTGACTTCTACTCCGTAGGTGTAAGGATGACATTAAAGGCAAAAAAGTGGTTACAATACCAACTGTTTAATGCAGCTGTCATTTGTCATGCCACCAACGCAATAGAAGTTAAAATCGGTTGAACGGACTGTAAAAAAGTTTTGTTTAAATGTCTAATGTTATTAAATGGAGTTCAGCTTGTTCAGAATTGGGCAACATTTTGTGCTTCTTTAGGAGTAATTATATTGAGGGTAGTTGAAAAATGCGTGAAGATTCAATAAATGAAAAGCGTTTTCAATTTTAACCGTCTATTAAAAAAAATGTAGAATTAAAAAGAAGCTTCAGGGCTAAAGGCATCTGTCCCACCGCTGGCGATAAATGAGAAACCAGTAGAACTAGCAATTAAAAACGAGTTGGCGAGCAGCGAGTGCGCGACAGCGACGAGCGATTAATCGCTAGTATGCGTATGTACCAAGCGTGAGTCTCTGAGGTAGTGTTCTGCCCGCCAAGCGAGCGTCGCTGAGCGAATACTCTCTTTGATAGCTCTTGTTGCTGCGACAAACGAGTACTCGCCAGCGGTTTGATCAGTCAGCATTTCAGCAATCAAATATGAATAATATTAATGTACAGGGTGTTCCGTAATTAATGAATAACCTCTTAAGGGGTAATTTTACTCATCATTATGAACTCCTTTTAATATGGGACCACACCTGAAATGGCGAAAGAAAATAAACAGATTTTCCTTACATTTTGATTAGTTATGCGAACATAAATGTAGCGAACAGCAGATTTTTTTTGCGATTTCAGGTTTGCTCCCATAGTAAAAGTTGTTCATAATTATGAGTACAATGACCCCTTAAGAGGTTATCCATTAACCACGGGACACCCGTGTATCTCTTTTACTTCCTCATCCTCGGTGGGACACGTGTCTAAAATCCTAAGCACTCGTATTACATCTGCAAATTGACATAAAATAAAATTGCATTAGGTGTTATAATAATCTTATATTAAATAAAAGTTGCATTCTAATGCTGATCACACTGTGAAACATCACAGTGTGCCTGATCCAGTAGTGGCTATTTCAATTAATTAAAACTTACTCTTCAATTGCATGTAAAGACAAATAATATCAAATAGAACTGCATGTATTTTATTGCATGTATGTTATTCATATTATTGTTTCGTCACTAACGTTTTAATATTTCATCACAATTATTATTATATTATTCTACCTTTGTTATTGACGTGTAAAACACATCTTGTGATTTTCAATTTATTCACCTACATTTTTTAAGCATTTGCGGATGACATTTGCAAAATTCGTGCCTGTAGTTGTCGCGTTTTAACATGAAAATAGCGGTCATTGGCCCACCTATATTTTTTGGCATTTTTGTTTCAAAAACTGAATAAAGTACGTCAACGTCTTGAATCGATATCTATCGTGATCTTCAAATGTTTGAGTTCCTACGGAGAAATCAGGGAAAGGGCAATGACCGCTATTGCCATGCTTAAATGCGACAACTATAGTTGCGTTATCTGCGGAATCGTAGACCAAAGTGTGAAATAGCTTTTATAGGATATAGGTAGAGGCTTGTTTAGCATTATGTGAGTACTCTGTAGGTAATATTTATTCTAAAAACCTGCAGTAATAACACAATTTATTATAACCTAAAAATAACAAAAATATATCCTAACATTAAACTAAAACTCTTCACAAACTAAAACAAGGCGTCGGAAAATTCACCCGCATCACTGTCGACTGGTAAAGTACCCAAGAGACTGGCGGTATTGCCACGTTATATGGCAATGCTTAGCCTCTGGCCAAGGTAAAAGCCAGCCTTTGGGTCACGGGAAGTGTCAACCAGACGTTTCGCCCCTCAAAGGCTTTCTGCACCCCATGTGTGTATAAGGAAAAACCCCTTTACATAATACGTATATAAGCTTATATATTATATATACGAGTATAAACGTAAAAAAACACCATCCGATGGAAAAAAATCATCCTACGTAGTTGTGAACCTATGGGGTTCGCAACTAACCCCCCTCCCCCCTCCCCCTGGGGGTTTTGGGTTTATAAATTAGTATAGACCTGCACTTGAAGAGTTAAAGAGACCATGGGCACTCGGACCCCACGGCCCGAGGGTTTCAACCCTGTGAGTACATAAATTCCGGGGTCGATCAAAGTAAATCCGGTTTCCTGCCTAGAGAATTCATTCGTTCAACGCTATAATTATGTGGTGGAACGAATTGCAGAAACAAAAATTATGGCCCACATTACAAATTGCGCCTACTACTATAATCAGTACCTAGGTTAGAAATTACCTACTTCAGGTTGAAAAATATTTAAATGGAACGGACATTGTGGGTTCTGTAGTAAATAATCACGTTACTTATTTCTTTGTGCAGTTACATTGTACATTTTTTGTTCAGAGAAATTGATAATACGAGTAGATCATCATAGCTTGTGAAGAATATATACAGTAATTGAGAGATACCTCTCAATTATTATATCTATTCTTAACAAGAGATCGCAACAATGTGCTGGAACAAAAATAAAAGCGCCAATCCAAATAAAAATTGTTTAATAATAAATTAAGTTATCTATCAAAAATATTTTCTGCCTGAGTTTTCACTTACCTAATATGCACATTTTGAATGCAATACTCGTTTTGCAATGAAATTACTTAGGATTTTAGAATTACAGAAAAAAAGTATAAACAAGTAGAGGTCTTTTCGGAATTAAATTCTATAGAGGAAATTTGACCCAATTGTGTTTTCTTTCGTCATTTAGAGTCAAAAACAAAAAAAAAAAAAAACAAATGATCAATTAATCAATAAACAAAAGGTTACGAAAAAGCTCCCAATTTATTTTGGTATCTCCTTAAGCTAGTGTTTCCTAAAACTGCGGTGGCCGCCACATAGCGTCCGCAATTTACCTTCGAATGACTAAAGCGTTATTTATGGAAGTAATAAGTTGGTGTGTTGCCCTAGAGAGCGTTATTTGATACCGTAAAGTAAAACCCAGCTGACATTTTTTTCATGACGGCCATCAGTACGTCTGTTATAATGGCGGCCACCGCTTTTCTCGGAAGCTTAACACACTACAACGGAACCCTAAAATTCCGCCATTTGTACCACTTAATACAAAATTACAAAGAACACTATACTGCATAATCGTTTTCCTATGAAACCTGATTTTAGTTTTTTTAATTGGATTGAAATTGCGATGTTAAATCGTAAGTAGCAAGAATCAACACGCAAGGGAAGCATTACGTAGTTCGCCGAAACTATTTGTTCCCACATGGTATTGTGTTTCAAAGTCACGGCCACTGCCTGAAATGGGCTGTAGAATTAGTTAGAAAGTTTAATTAGATACTTTTCTGGTTTAAACACGCAACACATAAGGTCCACCCCGTAATTTTATTCAACAATCGTAGCGAGACATTTACTTTTTTTGAAGTGAAAACCTCTTTAGGCGCACTTTGCGTTCTTTTTGTACATCACGTTCGGGTTGGTGATGCTGACCGCTGAATCGGGTATACTCGGTTCCAGTCGGTCGGTGACGCTGAATCGTGTATACTCGGTTTCAGTTGGTCGGTGACGCTGAATCGTGTATACTCGCCTGCAGTTAGTCAGTAACGCTGAATCGCTTATACACTAGCTGCAGACGGTCGATGACGCTGAATCGCGGATACTCGGCGCTGAATCGTGTATACTCGGTTTCAGTCGGTGGGTGACGCTGAATCGTGTATACTCGCCTCCAGTTAGTCAGTGACGCTGAATCGCTTAAACACTAGCTGCAGACGGTCGATGACGCTGAATCGCGGATACTCGGCGCTGAATCGTGTATACTCGGCTCCGATCGGTCGGTCATGCTGAATCGCGTCTCGGCGTTGAATCGAGTATACTGGACTACGGTCGCTCGGTGACGCTGAATTGCGTATACTCGGCGCTGAATCACGTATACTCGGCTCCAGTCGTAAATTTTCACTCTCGTTTTTTCTGGATTCTAACATACATAAACATCACGCCTGTATTCCCCGAAGCGTTGAGCAGAGGTGTACCTCCGGGTGTACAGCCACATTCCGCCAGTAACGTTTGAGTCCCATGTAATAAAGGGGGAGCCTATTGCCATTAAGGCGATACCAAAATAAATTGGAGGCTTTTTCGTAACCACTTATTGCACTATTGCAGCATTTATGGATTTAATTTTTGGATATATGTTAAATGACTATTAGATTAATACTTTGACTGAAGGAAAACGAATTGCGTTTATTGCGACTATTTGATCATTTGTTTTTTTTTTTTTTTTTTTTGACTCTGACTGACGAAGGAAAACGCAATTGGGTTAAATTTCCTCCATAGAATTTAATTCTGAAAAGACCTCTACTTTTTTATGTTTTTTTCTGTAATTCTAAAATTCCAAGTTATTTCATTGCAAAATTGCATCCAAAATGTGCGCATTAGGTAATTAAAACATCTGACTGAAAATAATTTTGATAGATAGCTTAATTTATTTTTAAATAATTTTTATTTGGTTTGGCACTTTTAATTTGGTTCCAGTGCATTGTTGCGCTCTCTTTTTTTCGCATGTGGAAGTAATTGACTCTGTCACTTTCTTATTCCCGCCCAGTTCGCATTTTACATAACACCTTAAGATACATCGATAATTTTGTGTTTTTAAAATTTCAATAAAACCAATATGGTATGGTGATACCATTTGGATTTTCCATAATGTTTTACTTGACTATTTGTCTACTGCTGTAATAAATTTTATTACTTGAAATTTTTTCAATAGAAAAAAAATTTTAAGTAGCACCATCTATTTTCTGTCGATTATACGTAAACAGTTCCTTTCTGTGCAGTAAAATTTACTTTAAATCGAATGTATTTAAATATTTTAAGAACTTACTAAGCTAAAAATTTATTTAAGTATAGCATTTTGTCATAAATCTACATTTAAACAAACTGCGTTTAAATTCCAGTGCGCATGAGATTCATCTATCTCGCGCATCAAACTAGACAGCCATAACTCCATTTCACTTATACACCGAGCTAAACCACGCTTCCATATATCCTCTTAACCGAGCATAGTCCAGACTCCAGTTTGGTACTGAGAAAATTCCTAAAGAATTGCTCGACCTGGGAATCGTATCTACGACCTCACACTCAACAGTCCTACTTGCGACCACTAGGCCTACAAGGCAGCCTTTTAGTTAATGGTTGTAGTTTTTCTGGGTTCTTTTGTCCGATAATAGTTCTTAGTTAATGGGTAAACCCTTTAGGCTTCATGTACACGACGGCGCAGCCGCAGCGGCGCCGGACCGCATGTTTGTTTATAGTATACGATTGAAAACCGCACAGGCGTCGCACCGCCCGCGCCGCCACACTGGAGCCGCGCCGAAGCCGCGCCGGAACCGCGTGTGGGTACACCGTATTGATGCTGAGTTAACCCCCGTCCGCACGGGCGCAATAAAATCGCGGCGGGATTTTATAGCGCACTGGATTTTCAAGCTCTGCTTAGCGCCGAGAGTGCAAAATCCAACAGTGTTTTTTCGACGCGCTAGAATGTACTCTGTTATTGTTATGTTGGATTCTCAACGCTCGGCTCAACAACGAGAGTTGAAAATCCAGTGCGCTATTAAATCCCGCCGCGATTTTATTATGCCCGTGCGAACGGGGGTTTACTCGTAAAGTAAAGCAACGAACAACAATCACAGTTCAGTACAGCATTGCTAACGAAACTGTAAAGACGTCTGCTTTGTATTTTGATATTGATAAATATAATTTTGTATGAAATTACTTTTTACAAGTATTTTTTAACAACTTTGATATGCTGTAACTTTAGATTCCCCCTTGGGTGCGGCGGCTAACTCTCACATGCATCACTAATGAATAATAAAGCTACTAGAAATTAATTTATTCGGTACCTTTAAAATTGGTCGCAAAAATCCAGCAGTACCTCCCCTGCTATTATTAAACTGTGACCGTTGCTTTACTATTTAACTCGGTATCAATGCGGTGTACACGGGGTTCCGGCGCGGCTCCTAAGGCTAATTCTCGTAACTAAAACCGTTCAAATTCAAGTCGCAATCTCATGCCAGTGACAATCAAATGTCAAAAATGTAAGTAAACTATACAATTTTTGACATATTGTGACTGAGATGAGATTGCGAACGTTGTTAAAAATACGGGAATTGCCCCTCCTGTGTGGCGGCGCGGCTCCTGTGCGGCGGCGCGGCGCCTGTGCGGTTTTCCTTCGTATACACAAACATCCGGCGCCGCGTACGACTGCAGCGTCGGCGTCGTGTACATGAAGCCTTAATGTTTTGTAGCTGTAGGTAGGTGGTGAAAACCTGTTTTCATTTAAAAAAATACACTTTCTTAGAACAATAAATCAATTTGTTCACACAAGAATAGAACTCGAAACCCTTCCAGCGGTAGGTGACTTATCTGCTTCGCTAAATATCAAGTCGTGACTTTTCGGCTTTCGGGTAACTTCGTAAAAATCTTGTAGCACGTCTTTACCAAACTTATTAATCCATTCAACTGTGAATCACAAACTTTTTACTTGGGTATTTTCTTATTAATAGTAATTTTTACCTATTAATCATTCAATTATCTAATCAGCCAAACTTTGCTATTAAACAGATAACCAATAATAGAAAATAATATGATTACAAACATCTCTCTAAAGTTTTTGCAACAATATCGAGCATGTCTGTCTCATTTCATTTCATTTATTTATTTTGTGAACATAGGTGTTTATAGGTGTTTTTCAATATGTGTATGTCTCGGTTTAATATGTAGAAAAAAAACATACATCTACTTATAAAGAGTGTATCATTATTATGTACTTTGAAACAACCCTTCAACTGCCGACTCTTGCCAAAGCATGTCAAATATTATTTTAATAAACAATATAGGTATATTTTCGACAGACGTACAGATATGAGAGTGATATTTCAAGAGTTTCTCTGTAGTCTTCAAGTCATAATAATATGAACATTTCAAAAGAAAATTCGATAGACATTATTTTGTTATAGACATAGTCCTTTTGGGAATTTTTTCGAAGTGCCAATTGTACAAATATTTCAATCTTGAAAAATAATTGTTTAGAGTCCCATAAGTATTTGATTATAAATATTGAGGAGTATGTTTAAAATTGTGTATCTGTCGCTTATAAGTTTGCCTAAAAAAAAAAAAAGGAAATTTAAAAAATCAAAACCTGAGTGCGTAAAAAGACAATTAAAAAAAATGGAAACAAGATGACCTAATCTCATGCAGTCGGAGGGCTTTGATGTTTTTAGAAATTAGGTCATTTCGTTTCCATTTTTTTGGTTCACATTTTTTAATTTATTTTTTTATTTTAAACTTTAGTTAGCATTATTCTCTCACTGTAACAATAACGCTAAACTAACGCTTTCGGCAACGGTAGTTTTATCTTTCAAAATAATGTACCCAGGATGTTGTATTACTTATCTTGATTTAAAAGAGTGTCCGTGGATTTTCTTGCCCGTTCTTCTCCATTGAGATCTACGTTTTGGAATGGGCATCTAGCTTCAACTTTCTGACTAACTAACCGACTCTTTGACAATTCAAAAGTGCCTGTAATTGGTTTAATTGAAATAAATGCTTTGAGTTTGAGTTTGAGTAAAATTCTGGGTGTGAAAGTAACTCGATTTTAATAATTAAAGTGAATTATATTATAATAATAGGTCTTTACCTATGAAATTGCCGTTTTGTATGAAAAAATTTAAACGAATTTTTTTCATGCATTTTTTATTTTGTATTAATCGAAGTAATCACCCATGCAATCAATGCATCTTTGCCAACGCAGTGGCAGTTTATTGATGCCCTTCTTAAAGAAATCAGCTGGACGGGAGGCAACAAATTCTTCAAAGGCATTTTGTACTGCCTCTCGGGTATTGAATTTTTTTCCCGCCAAGAAGTTATCCAAATTCTGGAAAAAGTAGTAGTCTGTAGGCGCAAGGTCTGGTGAGTAGGGCGGATGACGGAGAGCTTCCAACCCCAGTTCTTGCAACTTGGAGACCGTCTGCTGTGCAGTATGAGGTCGCGCGATGTCGTGCAGGAGCAGCAGAGACGAGCGATTGACCAATGCTGGTTGGAGATGTGCCAGCTTCTCCATCATTGTGTTCAGTTCTTCACAGTACACATCTGAAGTAATGCTCACCCCGTTTGGTAAGAAGCTGTGAAGAATCACACCGGCGCTAGACCACCAAACAGTGACCATCACTTTTCTAGGGGTAAGTTTTCGTTTAGGGCATTGTCTAGGTGCTGAACCAGGATCCAACCAACTTGCTAAGCGCTTGCGGTTATCAAACAGAATCTATTTTTCATCGCAGGTAACAATGCGGTTCAAAATTCCTTCATTTGTGTGTCTGTTGAGCAGTGCAAGGCACGTCTCGACGCGTACTTCGCGCTGGCGATCATTGAGTTCGTGGGGCACCCATTTGTCAAGCTTTTTTACCTTGCCAATTTGACGCAAGTGGACCAATAGTGTTTTGACGCTAACGTCGAAAGCTGCTGCTAATTCAGCCGTAGATTGTGTATCATCAGCTTCCACCATCGCCTTTAATTCGTCATTGTCGACCAAAGTCTTCGGACGACCGCGAGGTTCATTTTTCAGGTCGAAATTTCCAGAACGGAAGCGAGCAAACCAATAACAAGTGGTGCGTTGGTTTGTAGTGTTAGCTCCGTAAACATCGTTGATGTTGCGTGCCGCTTGTGCCGCGTTGCTGCCACGACGGTACTCATATTCCATAATTACTCGAATTTTTAACGTATCCATGATGACGAAAAAGATTGAAATGCGATGAAAATGTAACACTAATCAATAAACAAATGACTACTTTTGGAAACAAAAAATCCATGTTTTTATAATAAAATTAATTTGAAATTAGAATTCTTAGCCAAACAAAAATTATTTTGATTTGAAATGGCCAGTACTGCAGAACGGCAATTTCATAGGTAAAGACCTAATATGTAGGTGATTATTTTGCACGTTACAATACATACATATACAATTATGTAAGAACTTTATCACAGTTTTATTATAAATTTTAACAATTATTTACCAGTCACCATACATACATACATACATAAGGCTGTTAAACACATTACCCTCCTTTGTGTCACGCATTCGGGTAGAAAGACAAGCTCAGCAGAGATCGTTTGGTATTGATGGCGACGGATCAAATCATAGCAATTTTATTTTAAATCGTGACAAATGTTTGTATTATTAAGGGCAGTAGGTACTTTGGATTTTTCACCTCGAAATTCCACATTCCTTCTACTTAACTCAAATACATACATGCTCAAAACCATACTTAGAACAAAATAACACAATTTCTTAATCTTTTAGCGTACATTTTTTTGTCTAAAACCGTTTCTTTTCTCAAGTGTTGTTATATCATTTGCGCTACAATGCACAGATTGAGCCATTCTCTATATGAACACAAACTATTTTATTCTACAAATTCTGCACGATAACTGTCGTAGACATTTACGGGTTAAGTGTCACACTGCACGGTTATTTCTTAATTCGTTATTGTATTACAATGTGGGAAGCGAAGAGAGCTTATGGGATCTATTTTTGCAGTTGGATGTTTTTTCATAATATGAATATTTTGTACCCAAATAGTATTTTAGTACTAGATTAGGTGGAAATTGGAATGAGGAAAATGTCGTGCGAGTTTTGAGTAATAACTGTGTGACTACGAGAGCCAAGGAAATAAGTTATGAATGATAAATGCCATTTATTAATGCTAAAATAGTTGGTTAAAAAACACTTTTAGACGTCAAAAATAACTTATGTTTTAAAAACAGATGGGTTAAACTTAAACTCACACTCAAAGCATTTATTTCAATTAAAGCAATTACAGGCACTTTTGAATTGTCAAAGAGTCGGTCAGTTAGAAAGTTGAAGCTAGATCAAAACGTAGATCTCAATGGAAGAGAACGGGCAAGAAACTCCACGGACACTCTTTAAAATTAAGATAAGTAGGTAATAAAACATCCTGGGTACATTATTTTCGTTGCTCCTACATGTGAGAACAATGTAAAAAATAAAAAATACTTAAAAACAAGTCAAAATATAAAATTTAAAATAAGCTCTGGCAGATAAGAGATGACCAGTCTCAACTGACGGCGCCCGTTCACATAAATGTTTCCTAACCGACTACTCTGAGAACTGAGAAGGCCTGTATGAACGATGATATGGCTATAAAGATGGTAACCTCTGAGATGCCGACTAAAAGAGAAGTATGGAAACTGACATGCTCCGCCGACTTCAATTAAATTGCAATAAGGGCTAAAATAATAGAGGAGAAGCTCGTGGCATGCGATTGCCGGGGTCTGTCCGTGGATGAGTGATCATCTTTACATACCGAGACTCCTCCGTGTCTCGGAAAGCACGTTAAGCCGTTAGTCCCGGCTGTCAATCGTGGATCTTTGACAGTCGTTACGGGTCGTCAGAAACCCGAAAGTCTGACAACCAGCCTTACCAAAGGGTATCGTATTACCCAGTTAATGGGTTGTGGAGGTCAGATAGGCAGTCGCTCCATGTAAAATACTGGTATTCAGCTGCATCTGGTTAGACTGGAAGCCGACCCCAATATAATTGGGAAAAGGCTAGGCAGATTGAAGGGCTAAAATAATGATGACGATTTTAGTACTTGACTAATTTCGAACTTGAATGAAGTCGCGCGCTAAATATCAGACACAATAGAAATTTTATTGTTATCCGCATACATGGTGTGCAATCGACATTTTAAGAGGTACCTCTTCACATTGTAAACTAAGTTATTTGTATTCACTGGAATATTGTCGACCATTTGTGTTACATTCTAAGCAGATCAAGTCATGTGATTCTGTAAGACCTCATTTTAAACTTCGAATCTGAATCCGCTGTGAGTTTCTTGATTGGCATTCTAAAAACTCGGTTGATAATTTGAACTTACACTAGCGCTACCCTTGCGAGCGTGTCAGCAAGTTGAACTAAATTGACCATGAGATTTTGACAGATAAAGTATGAGATGACGTAAGAAGTGGCATTCAGTAAGGTCACTTCGACGCTCACTTCGCACTCGAACCCGATTCAAAGTGTCAAATAAAAAAGCATTTATTTTACGAGTGAGAGTGAATAGCGATGTGAGATGCGAGTTGTTGTTCGAATTTTTTTTTTATTTTTTTTTTTTTTTTATGAATTAACGGCCTTGTATCTGGAAAAGCAATATTTTGTAAAAAAGTGATGAGCAGTTGACATTAGGATATTATAACTTAGATAAATTATAGACTGACCCACTAAAAAGTGAAAAATAAAAAAAAATACTTTTTATAAAAAATTATAATATAAACAAAATAAATATTTTTCTCAGTAAGTACTGTGCATTTTTCCCAATAACTTCTTATTCCGGGGCGAAAAACAGGTGATATTTTTATTGTTTTGCTGTTCTATTATTCGAAACCCAGTTGAAAGTTATTGCTTACAAAATTTATTGTTTCTGCTGTTGTGATTTATTGCTCGTGTCCAATAGAATAATGGAACGCGGTCGAGAAATAGCTCCGTTGTTATGGGAAAGCGATGGTAGCAAAAACAATTGTCGCTTTAGGTACTTAAATTAATAAATTAACACTCTTTTGTTGCTCGTGGCTTAATAATAATAGCCGCACGGGTCGATCTATGGTTAAGCTTCGCTTGTCGCGGTCGGTTCATGGATGGGTGTCATTTGGGTACATATCGAGACCACTCCGTGACTCGGAAAACACGTTACGCCGTTGGTCCCGGCTGTCATTGGTAGATCTTTGACAGTCGTTTCGGATAGTCAGAAGCACAAAAGTCTGTCACTGAACTGTGTAGTGGAGATCTGATAGGCAGTCGCTCCATGTAAAATACTGGTATTCAGTTGCATCCGATTAGACTGGAAGCTGACGCCAGCATAGTTGGGAAATGGCTTGGCAGATTGATTTTTGGACGATAGGTTTTGATAAAAATAAAACTTAACTAATACTTTGTTGATTAACTTCTTAAATACATAATAAAATATGCTCTACTTTTTAGCACTCTAATAAATCCTTTAAACATAAACAAATAACAGAAAATAGGACTTTATTCACTAAATAAATAAAGAATAAATAAACATTTATTTCAGAAACTATCCATATTTCAACACACGTTTTAAAAACAATTAACTCACATCAAATTAAAATAAACAAAACAACACACATAAAATAAAAGCAGTTACAAAACAAAAGGGCACAGTTACACACCTTAGGACCGGGAGGAACTGTCCACTGCTCAGAGTGCAGTGTGCAAACGTATCCAGTGGTGCAGCAGTGGAGAGTCCCATCTGTTCGCGAACACGCTTATTATTCTGTTGCTACTGGACCTAACACG
Organism: Cosmia pyralina; assembly: GCA_946251885.1. NCBI lineage: Eukaryota > Metazoa > Arthropoda > Insecta > Lepidoptera > Noctuidae > Cosmia > Cosmia pyralina. The sequence continues at coordinate 7,592,639 of OX276345.1, forward strand.
ACTCAGCAGCGACGCACACTGCTCCCTTATAAGAGCATGAAACCCATGAGTGTGCGGTTCTGCTAACATAGTCGAAACACTGTAGAATTTTGGCAGCCCCAGCAGCATCCTAAACGCGTTGTTGTATTGTTGCGTTGTCGTAACAATGATCAAAGAATACTGAGCACTCTTTTTCCAAAATTTGTAGCACACAATGTCATCTATCCCACAACAATGCTTTTACTTGATGAATACTTCAGTAAAGCCTCTATAATTCCAATACATTTTTATCTTGTATCAAAAAATATTACTTCAAGAGATGAAAAATATTACGAGCATTATTTTTGCTCAAGCTTCTCTCAGTTTTAATAAATTCTATTTCGTTTTTCTTCTATGAAGCTGCTTCTTCAAGTATAAATTAATTTCGTATTTCAATTTATGTTTTCTCTATTTTGTAAACAGAAGTCTGTAAAATTCAGTTTTCCTTTTCCTTCAAGTGCAGGCATTGTTCTTTTTTTGAAAAGGCGTTATGACGTAATTAAAACGTTGGTTATCTAAGACGTTGGATGGATAGGGCCATAGATATATGAAAGAAGTTTTTTATATTTCTATGGATAGGGCGTTTTTCGTCTGAATGCGCGTAGCTAACACACAATCCGTCTGCATGTAGGTCCGCATTTTGCATGCGTAAAGTAATTTTTTTCATGAATGCCAAAATTAAATTAATTAATAGTTTGTTCAACGAAATCTCCAAACGGCTGGTTGACACTTCCCGTGACCCAAGGGCTGGCTTTTACCTTGGCCAGTGGCTTAGCATTGCCATACAACGTGGCAATGCCGCCAGTCTCTTGGGTACTTTACCAGTCGACAGCGATGCGGAGGAATTTTTCGACGCCATATTTTAGTTTTTTAATAGTTTTAGTTATGTTAGTATATAATTTTTTTATTTTTAGGTTATGTTTACAGTTAAATGTAAATTAATTAATTAATTCTTCGGTCCTGTCGGGGGCGGGCAGGGCGGTTCGAGGTGTGAATGGTTATAAAGCTTGATTTTTCTGATCTCATCTTTTTACGGTAAATAAAACGGTAATAAAAACGAACCTATGGTACCTCCATTATACATAGTTCTATTATCCTGCAAAGTTTCATGACCTAATTTGAAATTTTTCATTGATTATTCTCCATTTATTGTACGGTTTACAGATAACTTTAAGATTTCTTTGTATCGAAAAAATTGTATGGAATCGTGAATTCGCAACCTATGATACCTAGCAATAGTCCTCATCTTTACTGTATATTAATTAAAAAGTGAATACTGCAGAACTGTTGAAACTACAGCCATTCATGCTAAGAAAATTTTTGCAATCTGAGGTAATCCAGGCCCTTAATATGACCGCTGACATATCACATCCTTTAAAAATGTGTGATTGGTTTGTCCTCAATGAGTGAAAATAAATAAATATAAACGTTTATTTCGAAATAAAAATAAAATAAAATAAAACGAGAAATAAAATAAAGCACATACAATTAAAAAGGCCACATGCACAAGGAGATTACAGACCTTGATTGCTCAGTATGTGAACCATATAAAAATGTTCCAGGGTTTCCTACTGACAATCGAACTTCTGCAATAAAACAAGTCTGGTACCCGCACAGTCAACCGCACCTCATGGAAACAAATTGACTATTTGTCGTAGCAGTAAAGGCGGAGGAGCAGTGGTAGCCACTGGGCTACCTACAACTCGTAAGTCGCGGCCATTACTACTGAGTAATGGCCGCGACTTACGAGTTGTAGGTCGTAGGTTCAGACGCAGACAGGCGCTTTACTTTTTGTAATTTCATCACCACCGCTCTCAAAACGGTGAAGGAAAACATCGTGAGGAAACCGGCATGTCCTAGAACCAAAAATTCGAAGACATGTGCTTCCCATCACTCCCTTTCAAAGAGAGGAGGCCTGTGTCGGAACAGTGGGAACATTAAAGGCGGTTTTCCTAGTTCAACTGCTACCACTGACGGGGCTAACTATACATAAAGCGATAAAATCGATTTACCTATCATACTAAAATTATGAAGGCTTAAGTTTGTGAGTGTGTGTGGGCGTGAGTGTTTGTATGTTCGTTATTCCTTTACGCTCAAACGGCTGGACCGATTTGGATGAAATTTGGTATGTAGATAGGTTGTAGCCTGGATTACAAACATAACCTACTTTTTATACTGGTCTACGCGGGTGAAACCGCGGGGCGCAGCTAGTAAGCAATAATTAATCATCGCTCCTAACACCACTGAAATATATAACTCAATCAAACGCACTTTCTGTGACGTAAAAAGTGCGTTTGATTGAGTTATGTTTCAATGTCACACTGTGCCTTCTTTGCATAACACATGTTTGAATTACCCCATGAATATACTTACTCTGCTTGTATATCTAACATGTATCTACTGGTTCCTTTATGAGGTAATCGAGCGTCAATTATCTCGATGAATAGATGACATTCAGTGTCTCCGTGACAACGTATGCTGTTCAATAGATATTATGACAGGTGGTCCTACTGACGCTATCTCGTTGATTCTATACAATTACATTAAATTTAAATGATAATGTCGCTTGGCCCCGTTTGAGAATAGAACGAATTATTCCTGTTTATTACTGAAGTAATTATGAAGGCATAGGGCATTGTTCACGATGTACGAATAGCCACTACTCACCGAATAAATTCAAAAATGGAACAGACTTTGTATGAAATTATTTGCCGAGTAAGTTACTCGTAGTAGGAATTTAATATTAGGTCTTTACCTATGAAATTGCCGTTCTGCAGTACTGGCCATTTCAAATCAAAATAATTTTTGTTTGGCTAAGAATTCTAATTTCAAATTAATTTTATTTTAAAAACATGGATTTTTTTTTTCAAAAGTAGTCATTTGTTTATTGATAAGTGTTACATTTTCATCGCATTTCAATCTTTTTCGTCATCATGGATACGTTAAAAATTCGAGTAATTAGGTGGTGGTGAAGCAGGCCCTTTGACTTTAGGCATACCAATCGGGAATGTAACATAGACTCATAATGAGATTTTTTTTATTTCTTGTATGCAGACTGCATAGAAAAGTATGAAGCGTGATGACACAACGCTGGTAATTTATTGCAAAATATGGAGCAATATTATTATAATATATCAATCTGCCTATCCTTTTCCCAATTATGTTAGGGGTCGGCTTCCAGTCTAACCAGATGCAGCTGAATACCAGTATTACACGGAGGGACTGCCTATCTGACCTCCACAACCCATTATCTGGGTAATACGATATCCCTCGGTAAGGCTGGTTGTCAGACTTTCGGGCTTCTGACGACCCGTAACGACTGTCAAAGATCCACGAATGACAGCCGGGACCAACGGCTTAACGTGCTTTCCGAGGCATGGAGGAGTCTCGGTATGTAATGATGGTCACCCATCCACGGACCGACCCCGGCAAGCGTAGCTTAACCTGATGGATCGACCCATGCGGCTGTGCGGCCACGAGCTCCTCATGAAGCAATATTATTTTATAATTACGTAAAATTTATTGACTGGACTAAAAAGTAATGACATGAAATCATTCCATAGTATTTTGCAGAGAACTGTATTTTGTGAATACTTTTAATGAAAATTGTAGGTGTTATATGGTATAAACTAGAAAAAATAGACCTGGATTTAGTTTTTTTTTTTTCTAAACTAAAATATATTTCAGGACAAATTAAATCACTTATTATGTATGGTAGATTAATGTGTATTTATCCTATCAAAAAAACTTTTTTACAAAAAAATACAACCGTCTTCCAAAAACAACACTACAAAGTGAAAAATAACTAGTTTCGGAAGTCGGTGTCTAGTTAAATGTATTTTGGTTTTTTTCCACCGACTTCCGAAATTAAAGTTATTTTTCACTTTGTAGTGTTGTTTTTGGAAGTCGGTTGTATTTTTTTGTGAAAAAGTTTTTATTTTTCACTTTTTAGTTGTAGTACCTACTCCACACAAATTCTAATACCACTACCTGCAAAACACACTCGAACATCATCCATATAAAAGTGGGGAAAAAAAAAAAAAAAAAAAAAATAAATGTTTATTTGCACCTTCAAAATTAACATAAAGAAACAGGTTTACACAAAATAGGCCAAAAGGTAGCTAAAATGATTACATATTGGAGTTGCTACTAATACCTAAGCTAAGATAACTTAATATCTTGTGTTATAGGTATCCAAAGCGGTTTAGCCATCTTCGAGTAATCGGGAAACGAATTGCGAACCTCCTACTTTTTGAAGTCGGTTAAAAAGAGGCTATAGTTACTGTAAAAGATGGACACAAAATTACAAAGATTCGCAGTATTTTACGGAGAACAAGTATTAATATTCTTTGCAATGTGTTACGTTGTCGAGCGAACAATTTTTTTCAAACACGTTACAAAGCAATGGATAATGAATCCCCTTCAAAATTAAGGGATTGTATTTAATTTTGTGAGTGAGTTACACAAATATCGTGCTGCGGGGCAATTACCCCGGGGGTATTATTATTATTAATTAGTCTTCAGCCTTATTTATTAACACAATTTTTGTTTATATTCAAATATGTATTTTGAGGGTATTTATATAATATAAGGGCCTGGATCGCCTGAAATAAATGGTTTATTAATTTTAATTTTTTTGTTTATTACATAACATACTTGCAATTGTAATGCCTTTTATAATGACAATTCAACAAGATTCATTGCGTTATTTACGTTGTCGAGTTGTTGCCGCTGTGGTGTCATTAGGAGGAGATACAAGCAAGATATATTTATTTTGTAAAACATGAGTAATAGCTTATAGGTATTAAAATTAATATGAGGTAGCTAAATGTTTTGGCGTTTATGGCGTACAAAATTAGTCGCACTATTAGACAAACAAATACAAAAAAAAAAAGCAAAGAAAGAGATTACATGTCAAAATTTAAATTAAATTTCAATTACACTGTCGATGGGCTCGTGACTACTTAAGCAATAATAGCCACACGGGTCGATCCATCAGGTTAAGTTACTGTTGCTGGGGTTGGACCGTGGATGGGTGACCATGTTTACATACAGATACTCCATGTCTCTGAAAGTACGTTGAGTCGTTGGTCCTGGCAGTCATTTGTGGATCTTTGACAGTCGTTACGGTCGTCAGAAGCCCGAAAGTCTGACAACCAGTCTTTCCTCTGATTTCATGAGTGAAACAAATGAAATCATCATTATATTAGATTCCAGGATTGCATTCACAACGAGTTTGCTCCTAATATTTACTCTCACAATGCAATCATCAATTCTAATTGCGATTCAGTTTATAAATACCCATCACGTAGGTATT